>CM069145.1:54896924-55393839 GCA_035221665.1 Okamejei kenojei | reverse complement strand
TGGTTGTCACTAGAATTCAAAACTTTGTGACCAGATTTTCATTTTCCGTGGGACACCAACATTTTCACAACCTTCTCCATGCCTTGCATTCCTTATCTTACACGAACAATTAAAGCTGGGGAGTCACGAGCATATCCTCGTCGCTTATTTGTGGATATCTGAGTTTCAGACACAGAATTACGTTAACTCACTGGTGACCGGAACATGATGCACAGCTGTCTGTTGGTGTATTCAATTATTTTACAATCTCAGACAAATAGGCGGCGGCCAGTTACCTTTAATTGTTATCTGGCCTGTAATTATGTGGGTGGGAATTGTTGATTAGGTGGCCGCCAGCATGTTTGAGGCTAGGATTTTCGCGCAGACGCGCTAGTCGTTTTATTTAAAGTTTAGTTTGAAGATGCATGGGGGAGAGGTCACAGCTTTCGACAATGCGTGAGTTGCACATGCACGAGTTTGAAATCATGCCACGGGTTTCCACCATTGCCACGAGGTATCTTACTGTTTTACTACGACATAAAGAAACTATTGATTAAGAGAACAGTGCTTTGATGTTTATCTTTCGACGGAATGAAATGTCTTGTGGTGAGCTCGCATGATGCGTATCGATTTTATCTCCTTATCATGTCTTCAATCATCGTGGCTAGAGGAAAGATTCCTTGATAACGATATATAATCTGCCATTACATCTGGTCAAAAGCTACCTTACAGCCAGGAGGGTAGAAGATTGGCTCCCTAGAAGAGGGACAGAATATTGGGTTGAAATCCTGAAGATGATTCGGAAGAAGAGGAACTGTAAGAAAATTGATCTCAGACAGAGATTGCTTGGGAAGACGCCTACTGACCGGTCGGTTAGAGGACAGCCACGCGAACTTATTCTGAGATTGAAAACTTCACTGAACGAGAGTGTGGAGCAGAACACCTATTGTATTATGCTGTAAATTGGAAAGCCGGAACGTTTTTAATAGAACAGCTGCTTAAACGAGATGCTGGATAAGTTTGACAAACAAACATATTTTAAAAGTAAAATTATAGGCTCTGATAAAGAGTCTGGAGAAGTATTAGAAGCAAGTTCTTGCTAAGTTTTGGAAGGGAGCCAAGGGCGGAGTAAAACTTGGAAATCCAGGTGCTGGCCTTGGTTTGTTTAGAAGTCGAGATAAGAGACATTCTTTCTGAACTGAAGTCACTTCTATACTTCGAAAATATTTGGGGACGTGTTCTGGAGAGTCCATATTTGTTTGGGGTTCTTATCGGGGGGTGTTACAGAATCACGGTGCAGAATGTTTATCAATGTGGCTGAAGCAAATGAAGAGGTCCTGTGTTGACATTAGCAGATTTCGCTCTTGCAAGACCTGTTTAATCCATGGAGGCAGATGGAACAGGTAATTAGGCGAAGGAGCGCCCACAGAGGGAAGCAATTGAATCTTCAACAAGTAAGGCAGGTGAAGAATAAGTAACTGGAAAGAAACCAAGAAGGATAGAAACAAGTTGTGGAAGAAGATGATCAAGAAATTGAAATCAAAGGAACCATGGAATTTCAAAACGAAAAATGCGAAGTTTAGCGTAATCTAATCTGGAAGCTTATTCTTCAGGCTTGGTACACGAGGTTGGTGAAAAAGCAAGGCTCATGCGAGTTTACAACTGCATGAGGAAGAAATCAAAAGTTACACGCAGTGGTTCCAGAAAGATTGGAATTGTTAGATGAATTTGTTAGAATATGTATCTACACGATGTATTACACGAAGATCAAGACATAAATCGGGTCTATAAGCCAGTTCAGCGTCAAGGGCCTCTGCTCGAATGGAAGTCGAATCTGATTTAGTCGCTCTCACAATACAAGTGGATGCTTTGGAGAAGAAACATGAGATTGAGCGACAAGAAGAACAGCTGAAAGGAGGGCTGAGGAACAGAAGAAACAGCTGAGGATACAAAAAGAACAGCTGGAACTAGCTGCAAAGTTGGCAGTTGTCAAATCGAAGAAGGAGATCATGGAAAGTGAGGGTTCAAGATGCGGCTCTGATGGGATGAGCTCTTATTTGAGAAAATAAACTGCTCAAAAGGAAACGACAGCTAAATCAAATCAGCAGCCAGAGGATATCTGGCCTGGGTGAATAGGAAGTAGCATGGAGCCTGTTGCTGGGTGACAAAACTTCATCTGAAGCAACTGGTGCTAGACCGAAAAAAATACTTGTGGGGGCATCTGTCGAGGCTCGTAACAAGCCAGCAGCCAGCTATTCTTTTCATGAGGCGGTTTATCGTTACTCTGCGCCAAGGTCAAAGGATTCACGGTGAATTCTTTGAATGGTGAGGATTTGAAGCTGAAATCAGCACGGCTCATTGCTCAACAAATCTCTCTTCCATCACCAATAGAAATTCCTAGATATGATGGGCGAGAATGGCGAAAACACTGCGGGAATGGCGGAACACGGCTTTATTGTTTCAGATTACTTTCGCATCTGATACGAACCAATTAATAGCTTTATGATCCTGTGTCGGCTGTTGTCGCCAATTATTATAATAAAATGGACTATGCTAATTTCACTTGAATATAAACCATTATGTTGTTCAAGGTCAAGATGAGATGGGAAAGCAATTTCTATTAACTTATACACTTTGCATCAGTATTAAGAGCAGATTGGTTAGGCACAAAATGGTGGATTAACTCGGCGGCACAGGCTAGCATCTCTCGAGAGAATGAATGGGTGTCGTTTCGGGTCCCAGGACCTTCTTCAGACTATGACTCGGGGGGGGTGGGGGGGAACAGAGAGATAAATATGTAAGGTGTGAAAAAGTTTAAATGGGTAGACATCAAACGGGGGACACATCCAAGAGAAACGTTTGACTACATCAGTTGTAGAACAGATTAGTCAGACACATGAACAAAACGAGTTTCGAACTACCCTGATTTTTCGATGCATTTTTCCATTAAACTGGTTACTGAAGTCCATATCATACGTATATTTATCTCTTTTCCAAGTACGGGTTATTCCAAACATACGAATTAATGTGTTGAATACATTGGAAATGAACAGTATTATTTCTTGTGGTCTGCATTAGAAGTAAGGGCGATACAATGCGCAACGGGAGAGGCATTACTTTATCTGCACCAAGATCAAGTTGGATCTTGACTGCGGGCGCTGGTCTGTACGAGTTTTTACACGTTTTCCTGTGACCTCGTGGGTTTTCTCCGGCGCTCCGGTTTTTTCCACTCCCAAAGATGTACAAGTTTTAGGTAATTTGGCTTCTGCAAATCTGAAATAGTATTTGTTGTGGGATAAATGTTTAGCGTAGGGGATTGTCGCTGGTCAGCGCCGACTCAGTTTTCGAAGGGTCTGTTTCCACAAAGGCTAAAGATTTTATTAAATACAGTCATCGCCGTCATCTATACAGTTAAAATATGGATTTTTGAGTGCTTCTAATCGCTTCCAAATATCATATGAGGACTAAACACCACTTGATTAAAAACTCATTTATCTTTGCCTTTTCTCATAGTTACTTAATAGTCATCGCGATCCCTTTCTCGGAAGGTGCGGTCTCCCAGATGTATAACGAAGATACCTGTATCTGATGGCAGTGACTCATCCGTTTAGTCATTTTCACCGCCGTATTGATACATCGGATTCACTGCGATTCATTTCCGAAGGGTATCTTCCTGTCCATTACACCTGCGTGTAGTCTCTCCATTGTTTAAATGTATGCATCCATAGACAATCCGTCTGGTTGACAGTCCCTTTTACTTTCGATCGATTGTGTGGACATTTGTTTTGCCTGAAGTGAAAACAAAAATTGCACCGAGAGGACGGCGGCGGCTCTTGCGGTTTAACATCAGTGTCTGTACTGGGAAGTTAAAGAGCGTTGCCTGGTACTTTATACATGAGCCCATGTATGTACTCAACGAAGTTCCCTGATATTGCAAGCGACGGAAAAAACGATATTGCGTCACCTTTGTGGAGAGGCATTTGACTGGTTGGATCGCCTTATTGACCCCAGCGCCCCGTTTACATACTAATAATTTGCTCATGTCCGACTGTCAGGTACATTTTGCGGCCAGCAAATTTGCAGGAGGCTTCAGATGCGGATGCAATGGGGAAAAACATTACGATCCCGGACTTTCAAGATTCTTATTTGTTTATTTTTTTTTAAAATTACATCACAATCACATCTTTTGAAGCCTTCCATCCCAGGGGTTGGAGCTCATCCAAGCGGCGGCCTATCGGGTTCCGAAGCCGCGGAATCGTAAGGGGAAGCGGGCCGCCCAGGTGTCGCAAGCCGACTGAGAGGGTTCTCCCGACGCCGGAGCTCCATCCACCAGGCGAGAGAACGGCCTGGGAAACATCGGGCCCCGTAGCTGCGAGACTGCGGAGGCCTCAATAGGCCCGACTAGGGTGGAATGAGGATGGGGACTGCTAGACTTTGTGCCTTCCCTCACGCAGTGGGAACATTGTGGGGGGATGTTTTTATGTTTATGGTTTTAATGTTGTGTCTTATCTGTTATCCGGTTTTGTGCTGCATGGCAAGTCAAAAAAAATTTTTCACTGCACCAATGTTCTTTGTCGTTTGTCCTTTGTCCAAAAACTGTGCAGATGTACACATGGAGGTGTGCTAAACAGCGATAAGGCGTTTATAGCTTTTTCAGTTACATGAGGAAGGGTAGCGTGGTGGGCTGATGCGTGAGAGTCCATTCCGTTTTAAGCGACACGTGTCGACAAGAGTGAAGAGAACAGCTAATATAATATAGGAAAATGCATCTTTTGACAGGTGAACCTCTAAAATCTTTATGGAATTCGCTTCTATCAAATGTGCTCCGTTAAAAATGAAAACAAAATCGCCTGCATAAGATGTTTGTTTCATGAATGTAAATAACAAGCTGTGATGTAAGATTCTACGACGGTTCTTCAGATTTAAAGGATGAATAGATCTATTATCTAATTGCACCTCTCAGGAGTTGAGGGGCGGGGATTGTCCATGAAGACGAGATATAATGAGTGATGATGTGAATGTCGAGTAGATTGCATGGGCGGTCCAGGACAGACTTTGCTGGCGAAAGAATGCACTCCCCGCCTCAGGGTCTGGTATACGCCGTTTTCTACACTGCTCTTGCAGCATGCGCTCTTCCAGGTGAAAAGAAAGATGTTGTTATTTTTGCTTTAAGCTGTATTGGAATGCTTCTAATTTTATTAATTATTCAGAAACACCGTTAATAACATGTCAATCGACTTGGTTTTGTGGCAGCACGGTGGGGTAACGGTAGAATTGGTGCTTTACAGCACCAGAGACCCAGGTTCGATCCTGACTCCGGGTACTCGCTGTACGGAGTTAGTACGTTCTCCTCGTGGTCGCGTGGGTTATCGCCAGGTGCTCCGGTTTCCTCCCACACTGCAAAGACGTGTGTTTTTTTTAGTTAATTAGCTTCCGTTCATTGTAAATTGGCCATCGTGTATAATTTCCACTTTGCTCCCAGCCAAGCAAATTCTCGATTTTAAAATACTTATTTGCAAATCCATGCCAATTTCCACCTCTGACAGTCCTAAAAGCACAGGCCAAAATATTCTCACGCCTCCTTTTCTGGCTTTTGACCATCGTTTTCATCATGCCTTGAGCTACAAGCAGCTTAACTATCGACATGCCCAGCATAACCTACCACTTCTGGCTACCTCTGGGACCTCCTTAAAAAAAAAAACATATGTCTTTAAAGAAACTTTTGGGCGACTGTCGATTATGTCGCGACGGACGACTAGCATCACTTGGAAAGCACGGTGAACGTTTAAGTGAAGTTCGACCAGAAAAGCGGCTGCGGAAAGTGCGGTATTTTGTTGTTTCTCTGCCATTTACTTTGGTCCTCGTGTGAACTGAAGTCGCCCTGGACTGGTTTTAACAATTACAAATCGAATTGTTTTAACTAATAGGAGCAGCGTGAGCTAATTGATTACCGTTTGGTGGGGGGGGGGGGGGGGGGGGGGGTTAATCGATCTCACCAAATCAATTGCTTGGATGACTTAATTGCTTATTTTTAAATGATTCTTATTAAAATAACCGACATTAATTTCACAACGAATGGGTGTTAAGGCTTAAGGAAATAGCAATTAATTCTGTCTGTATCAGAACTTTCCATTCATGCTTCTCGAGGGTTTGGCTCCGTTGTTCTTATTCTATTGGTACGGTCTGGCTCATCCAACACATCTCGCAGCCTCAGCATGAAGAACACGTAACTCAAATAAACAAAATGAGCTCCCTTCTACCCCAGCCTTTCCGTCCTGCATTGTTGCATTAACCTCCTGACCTTCCTTGCTGCCCGTCCCAAATCACATAGCACTTTTATCCCTCCTGCAAGTACGGGCTATGGGGGGGGGGGGCATCACAGAGAAATGTCTACTTTATTCCCAATGGATACATGTGTCAAAGGTTTCGATTCGGATGAATGGGAAACTGAATCACCCGAATCTATACCTTTCGCGCTTGGATCTTCGTGCAAATTATGTCGCTCCAAATACATTAAATGCAGATTGATAATGATCTATCACTCTATCCGACCTTTTTTTTCAGTTAATGTAATGGCCATCGCGATACTCTCCAGAGGAAGGTGCGGACTCTCCAGATGCACGACTATGTACTTAGTATCAATGGCGGTTGGCGGATCTCTTAGTCATTATCACCGCTGTTATATTAAACCGCCTTCCTGCCATTTATTTGTCAGGCAGCGTCTTGTTCCATTACACCTGTGTGTAGTCTCTGTGTTGTTTTAATTTATGCATCCATGCACAGCTCCGTCTGGCTAACAGTCGCCTTCACTTTGGATCGATTTTGGCCATTTGTTGCAGGAGCTGAAAACTAAATAATTGCACCGAGAGGACGGCGGTTGTGGTCATAGCAACAGTGTGTGTTACTGGGAAGTTTGCAAACGGTTACCCTGGTACTTTGTATACGAGCCCATATTAGTAATCAACGGAGTTCCGTGGTATTGCAGAGTGAAGGGAATCTATTCTACGTCGCCATTTGGAGAGCATTTGACTGGGCTCGACCGCATTTTTGACCCCGTGCGTCCCGTTTCTTCTGATATTTCTGCTCAATATTCTGACTGTCAGGTACATTCTAGCGGCGAGTAAAGCGCGCAGTCGGCTTCGTGTGCAGAACAATGGAGAAAAACAAAGCGACCCAGAGATGGAAAACCGGAGGAAGTCCATCATTTTGCTTTTTACTATCTCGGCTAGTTTCATCCTCCTGTGGACGACAGATCTTGTACAATTTTTTCACGAACGGATTACGAAGATTGAACCATATGGCTTCAGCGATCCCATATTTATAATGCAAGAAGGTGCAAACATGCTTGTGTTACTGAATTCTTGTACAAATACGTTTATTTATGTAATAACTCAAAGTAGCTTCAGAAAGGAGCTAAAGGACGCGATTATATATCCATTTATAGTGTTCCGTAACATGTATCAAATAGAAAATAGACAATAGACAAATAATGGGAGTTTAAATCTAAAGTTGAAATTTGCATTACGAGAAATCTCAGTGGGCACTTTCGGAGTTCAGAATGATTGTTACTGTACATATATCCTTAAATCGCCGTTTTATTTTCGGCTGGAGCAACTAACAACACTCCCATGACGAAATACAAACACCCAACATTGAGAAACGGGGGTGAAGAATTTGTTCCGAGTTCTTTAGTGAGAGAAAATATAACGTTAGTTCTCATCGTTGGAGGGAGCGGGGAGGGATGGGTATGTGGCGCGGGTGGAAGAACAGGAGAATATCTCGGATGGGGACGAGTCCAAAAGGATTAGCTGCGGGGGCTGGGGGTTATGGGTGGGGGAAATTAGATCATTACGTTCAAAGACTTGGATAGCGTGGATGTGGAGAGGATGTTTCCACTAGTTACTAGTTAATCAACATTAAAGGACGTTCATTTAGGAAGGGTGTGAGGAGGAATTTATTTAGTCAGAGGTTGGTGAATCTTTTGAAGTCTTTGCCACAGAAGGCGGTGGAAGCCAAGTCGATTGATATTTTAAAGACAGATATAGATAGATTCTTGATTAGTACGGGTGTCAGGGGTTATGGGGAAAAGGCAGGAGAATGGTGTTAGAAGGGAAAGATACATCAGCCATGATTGAATGGCGGGAGTAGACTTGATGGCCGAATGGTCCTAATTCTGCTCCTATCATTTATGATCTTATCACCCTATCTTTCTCCGTTCATCTTACTCGCCTCACCCATGAATAGATCAGTCGTCAGCAAAATCCTTGGTCTCCCTCGCGTCTCAAATAATTTTCACGTTCAATAACATTTCACGGTCTGTGTAATGCGACTGGTCTGGTCTTGATAGTGATAGTGAGGCTCTGGGTTGAGTCCAGCAGATTATACTAAACGAACAGATTTTTTTTTAAATGAACCTAAATTGACGGCATGCGGAAATGACGAATTCTGATTCAGACACAAAGAACTAGTTAGCCGGAGAATTGGAAATCCAGTCTGGGAGACAGCACTACCAACAGGGAAGCTGAGCTATTGCTTCTCAAGCTTGCGTCGGGCTTTGTAGCAGCAGTGTTGATATCAGACCGGGAGGAGGAGATTCGGCGACACAAATGCGCTCACACGTGGGTGGGCTTTTTCTGGAACCCTTTACTTCCTTGGTTCTCCTCATTTGCGCCATACCTTCCTTCTCTACTCGCCGTTTCACTTTTTCACTGGACCCTTCAGATCTCCCTCCATGCGGACATTATATCCCTAACTCTATCGTTTCCAATACTGCTCTTAGCTCCCCAGCCTTGAGTCCGCACCTCTCCTCACCTCCACACCACACACCTGCGCTCACTCACAAACACACACGCACGCACGCACTCACGCACGCGCGCGCACACACACATAAACACACACATACACACACCAACAGAGACAGGGATGAGGAACTGAAGGCCAAAGGAGTGATTATGTAATACGATGGAATGTGAATTTTGTGAACAGGTGTAAGCACCTCGGCCGCTCACGAAAACATCGCGTGAGTTTAGTATGGGTGCATATTTCATTTTAACGAAATCCCACATCTCCAGTAGTGTTCACTGGCTGCAACAAAGAACCAGTGTTCCCTTTCCCGCTATATATGTCACGAACTAGTCAGAAATGTAAGTTCTGTTATTTATACTTTGCTTGAACCTAGTCCGATCATCTGCCAGCCTGCATCATTACGAACCTGGCATTTTACTTCTCTCATCTGCATTTTCTCTGTAACTAATGCTGTAATTCTGTTAATACCATATTTTGCATTGTGGAGTTTTTTCTCTTTGCACTACATTTTTCACCTTTCGCGGCACAGGTGGCAATAATAATACACCAAACCAAACCTTCCACTGCCTGGAAACCTTGCGCCCGGACCACCTGGTCTCCGTTTCCCAAACACTTTAAATCCCCTTCCAATTCACACAGACGTTTCCTGTCCTTGGGGCCTCCTCCATTGTGAGACTGCGGCGAACGCAAATTGTTGGAACAAGCATCTCATATTACCCTTTGGCAACTTACAACCCAATAGTTTGAATATTGATTTCTCTAACTTCAAGCTACCCCTACATTCCCTCTTTCATCCCTCCCCCGCTCGTCGTACCAGCTTCAGTCGTTTTGTTCAGTCTCATTGTCAGTACTCGTTTCTCACCGAAGAAACAGCTAACAATGGCCGGCTTCCTTTAACGTCGTTACTTTTTTTGCATATATTCAATTAATCTGTTCTATACCTTCCAACGTCACCGTCTATATCTCTCGTTTTCCCTTTCCCTGATCCTCAGTCTGACGAAGGGTCTCCTGTCCAACAAATTTGCGTTTGGTCTCCGTTTTCCCAAAAGTGTTTGGGAAACGGAGACCAGGTGGGTCCGGGCGCAAGGTTTCCAGGCAGTGGAAGGTTTGGTTTGGTGTATTATTATTGCCACCTGTACCAGCCGATCATGTATATAATTGTCTAAAACATTTCTAAAGTCCATGCAGAAAAACATCTACAGCTCTGCCCTCGATAAGCATTCTGATCACCTCTTACAAAAAATCAATTTATTTTGTCGGACTCCATTTGTCATGTCAGGCCTACTGGACCTAATCCGTTCATCCTCTCTCCCAGAATCGCCTTCAATAACCTTCAGTAATATTACATATGCAAATCTTACATTTGTCTCGATTTATAGCTGGCTCGATCTTATGTCAGTGGTGGGAATCTAGTACCACAAATCTGAAGGTAAAAGAAGGCTCTTGCCATGAATATGTGATGTGGACTTCCAAAAACATTTGCTAATTATCAGCGAAACCGATGTCCATTGAATAAAATGAAAATATTTCACGTGTTTTGTTTTACGACAATTGCCTGCAATTTACTTCTCATGTCGCCTCTTCTTTTAGCTTAGTTTAATTTCGTTGAGTTTAGTTTAGTTTAGTTCAGTAATGCAGGAAAGTAACAGGCCCATCGAGTCCATACCGACCATCGCCACCACACTTGCACGATTCTACACACACTGGGAACAATTTCCAATGGTACCACGCCAACTAACCTACATACGTGTATGTCTTTGGAGTGTGGGAAAAAACCGTAGATTCCCGAGAAAACCCACGCAGGTCACGTGTAGGAAGTACAAAACCTCGAAGGGACAGCACCCGTAGTCAGGTGTCTGGCGCTGTAAGGCAGCAACTCTACCGTTGCGCCACCCAATGTCCTAATGAGCATATTTTCATTGCATGTCAATGGACATCTCCAATAACAGAACGTCTAATCATCTATACTTGACATTCCCTGCCATTACCATTACGGACTCATATGCCGCTAACATTCCGGCAATTGCCATAGGTCTAGGTACTGAGCCAGTCCAGCCATATCAGAGCATATCAAAGGATGGATATCCAGCCAATTTAACCACTTCCTGCTGCTCAAAGTATTCCCGGCTTCTGCGGCGCACTCCAGAAATGCGATGAAATAATGGCCCATATTTGATAAGGTCCCACATAAATTAGTGGGCAAAATTAGAGCACATGGTATTTGGGGTAGGATACTGACATGGATAGAAAATTGGTTGGCAGACAGGAAACAAAGATGAGGGATAAACGAGTCCCTTTCCGAATGGCAGGCAGTGACTAGTGGGGTACCGCAAGGCTCGATGCTGGGACCGCAGCTTTTTATAATACACATTAATGATTTAGATGAAGGGATTAAAAGTAACATTAGCACAATTGCAGATGACACAAAGCTGGGTGGCAGTGTGAACTGTGAGGAGGATGCTAGGACATGTTGGGTGAGGGGGCAGATGCAATTTAATGTGGATCAATGTGAGGTTATCCACTTTGATGGCAAAAACAGGAAGGCAGATTACTATCTGAATGGTGTCAAGTTGGGAAAAGGGGAAGCGATATCTGAGGGTCCTTGTCATCAGTCACTGAAAGCAAGCATGCAGGTACAGCAGTAAGTGAAGAAATCGAATGGCATGTTGGCCTTTGTAACAAGAGGAATCGAATATAGGAGCAAAGATGTCCTTCTGCAGTTGTGGACCATAGTGAGACCGCACCTGGATTATTGTGTGCAGTTTTGGTCCCCTAATTTGAGGAAGGATATTCTTGCTATTGACGGAGTGCAGCGTAGCTTTACAAGATTAATTCCCGGGATGGCGGGACTCTCATATGCTGAGAGAATGGAGCAGCTGGCATGTACACTCTGGAGTTTAGAAGGATGAGAGGCGATCTCATTGAAACATATAAGATTGTTAAGGGTTTGGACACGCTAGAGGCAGGAAACATGTTCCCGACGTTGGGGGAGTCCAGAACCAGGGGTCACAGTTGAAGAATAAGGAGTAAGCCATTGAGAACGGAGACGAGGAAATACTTTTTCTCACAGAGAGTGGTGAGTCTGTGAAATTCTCTGCCTCAGGGAGCATTGGAGGCAGGTTCTCTGAATGTTTTCAAGAGAGAGCTATATAAGGATCTTAAAAATAGCGGAGTCAGGGGAAATATGGGGAGAAGGCAAGAACGGGGTACTGTTTGGGATGATGAGCCATGATCACATTGAATGGCAGTGCTGGCTCGAAGGGTCGAATGGCCAACTCCTGCGCCTATTGTCTATTGTCTGATTTGTCTACAATGGGGGGGGGGTGTACAAGGGCAATGGGGGACCCGGTGTGGGGGGACCGATGTGGGGGAGGGCGGAGGGGGATGAGAAACAAAAGGAGGAGCAGGCGTGCTTTGGAACTTTGTCAGCGCCGTAGGTGGCCGCTATTTGCATACATTGGGTATGCAGGCACATAATTTCACTGTGCGTTGTCACATGTGACAATAAAGTATTACATTCAATTGCATTCCTATAGACGTCTTTCTCATATGAAATTTAGAAGGACCTTAGGGCCAGTGTAGAAAAAAAATATCAAATGGTGATACATTTCGCTTATTTTCCGTGCTCCTCTTCCTATGTTCGTTGCACAACTAGTTGTAATTAACCCAAAGAGGATTTTTTATGGCACAAAAAAAAATCTTTAACATACGTTTATCATCAGAAATCTTAGGCTACACGATGAAAGGTGACATCGTGTTCGTTTATTCCACAGCCCCGGCCATTTGGCCACTAAGTGGGTCCAATTCCTATCCTTAACCCCAGACTTTTCGTCCATCATTGCGGTTGTAAATGGGTTTAAAATCCCCAAGAACTATGGATATACTGCTCCGTTTGGTTTATTAACTGCCTCTCGTCCACCGTGAGAACAAAGAACTGAATGCTCGACGTTATTTGTACGACCTATTTTAAGGTTCATGACTGAGACTAGCCAATGTTTGACCCCAGCACTTCGTGGAATTTCTTTCCGTATGGATCTTCATTTCAGATACGTTTCTCATTTATATCAATTCGATTGGTTCCCTGCAGCCGCCCTGTCGCCTCACTGCCGACTAAAGTAATTTTGTCTGACCCACTGAGTTCCTCCAGCACTAATCCGTTTTGTTCAAGATTCCAGCATCTGCAATCTACTGTGTATTCGATTTGCATTTGGTCGGGTATTGCATTCATTGGATGATTTTTTTTAGAATTTTTTCTAAACGTAAATCAAAAAAAATAAAAAATATTAAAAATAAAAGGAAAACAAAGAAAGAAGAAAGAAAAGAATGAAGGAAAAAAAGTAAAATTACAAAAAAGCAGGAAAAAGACCCATAAGTTTACCAAAGACGTGCAGGAGAAGATAATAGAAATAAGAGAAGAAAAGATGGAGATATGCATTCCCCCCCCCCACCCCCCCCCCACCCCCCCCCCCCCCCCCCCCCCCCCCCCCCCCCCCCCCCCCCCCCCCCCCCACCCTCATCCATCACTGGCGTCGGATTTAAATTTAAATTTGTGTTTAACCATCCCTGTTTATTGCATCCATTCAGTAAAAGGTAACCATGTGTTAAGAAATTCATCTGTTTTTTTCCGCCAAGACAAGCCTAATGTTTTCCACATGTAGTGTCTCGGACATATCCGTAATCTACATCTTCACTGTAAGGGACTGTTGTCTGTTTCCAAAATGTAGGTATTAATTTTTTTCGCCGTTATTAGGCCGTAATTGAGGAAACGTCTTTGAAATACCCGTTAGTTTAGAGCAGGACTCTGACATACCTAATGTGATCAGTTTTACATATGGTTCCAATTTAATTTAAGTATTTTGGAGAAGGTATCAAATATTCCCCTGCAGAATTTTGTAACTTTATACAGGAAGCGAAATAATGGGTTATAGTCGCTTCTTGGAGGAGACATTTATCACAAATTGGAGAGACGTTTGGGAAGATCTTGTTCAATTTGGTCTTTGAATAGTAGAGTCTGTTTAGTATTTTATATTGTATCAGGGAGTGCCTAACATTAAGAGAGCAGTAATGTAATGTAGTAGAAGGCTTTCCTCCCAGCTATCCTTTGAGATTAATAAAACCCAATTCGTCTTCCCATGCTCGCCTAAGCATTGCAGAAGATGGGACGTGTGCAATTAGAAGGGTATTGTAGATGTAGGATATTAACTTACTTGCATCCGCCTGTTTATTCATGCATTCGTCTAATATATCTGCGCCCATAGAATGACAGTCTTGTGTAGTGTTTTCACTTACTCTCGGATTTGAAGATAACTAAAAAAATTTACTTGCTTTCAAATGATATTTCTCCTGTAATTCTTGAAACGAGAGGAAAATCCCCTTCTCGTCGATATCTCCCAGCGTTTTAATTCCTGAGTTTTTCCATTGTGCAAATGCCTTATCAAAAGTAGACGACTTTAAGCGAGGGATTGTTAGCGATTGGTAAAAAAGGAGAGAGAAATATCTCAGTTTGAGGCTTGATTTTTCAACTGTTTCTAAATTCGTAGGGTGCTATGTATTATCGGATTTTGTTCATACGTTGATTTTATTCAAATGTATTGGAGAAAGAACAATCATCCCTCTCCATTTTTAACCAGTTTCCCTGTTGACATGTATCATCCATCCAGTAGATTAAGTTTTTAATATTAGTCGCCCAGTAATAGAATAGAAAATTGGGGAGTGCTAATCCTCCATTATCTTTAAATTTACATCAATGTCGTTTAATGTATTTTATGGGTTTTATAATCCCAAATGAAATTTGTGATGACAGTGTAAAGATTTTTTTTTTTAACTTTTAGGGAGATAAATCGGTATTGATTGAAATAGGTATAGGAGTTGTGGAAGGAAAATCATCTGTATGGCATTTATTCGACCTATAAGAGAAAATGGGGAGTGTTTTCCAACATTGAATGAGGGCATTTAATTTGGTAATTAATGAATGGGAAATTTGCTTTAAATAGAGAGGTATATTTTTTTAGTCACATGGACTCCAAGGTATGTGCATTTTTCAGTGACATTTCTGAAGGGAATGTTTTGGAGATGTAAAGGGTCTTGAGCTTTTATTGGCATAATTTCACTTTTATTCCAGTCTATTCCATACCCTGAGAAGGAACCGAATTGTTCTATAAGGTTTAATATATTTGGGATACCGACTTCAGAGTTGGTGATATATAAAAGTACATGTCTGCATAAAACAAAATTTTGTTATTGGAACGTTTAGTGTTATATCCGTGAATAGCTGGTTGTACTCTTATGCTTTCTGCTAAGGGTTCTATGGGCTAAGGCAAATAACATTGGTGAAGAGCACATCCTGTCTATTACCCCTGGATAATTGAAATTTAGATGCTGCATTCATTGGATGATAAGCAAACTTGTAGAGGAAACTATAAAAGAGTTAGCAAGAAGATATAGCGAGATAGTACAATGTCAAATGGGCCGCCGTTTGCGAAGAGTGAGGTGGTTAAATAGTGTGCTTATACAACTTTGCAAGAGGCTGCTAAGATGCGCCGGAGTACTGTATTTAATTTTGGTCTCCTTATTCAGAAAAAAATGCGTGTAATGTGGAGACAATATAGCGCAAATGTGCAGTTGATTTACCGGAAGGTTGTAGAGTCATGGAGAAGCATCACAGAAGAAACAGGCCATTCTCACCCCAATTCCCTACCCCCCCCCCACCCCCCCCCCCCCCCCCCCCCCCCCCCCCAGACTCTGCAGACCAAGATGTCTACCTCAACTAGTCCTATTTATCTGCGTTTGGACCATCTCCTTCTAATCTTTTTTATGTCCTTGTCCCATGTCCAAATATCTTCTAAGCTAGAAGCATAACTTGGCTTTGTGAGGTGAAACAGAGATTATTGAGGAAGGCTTTTCTTGGACTAGTAAGATTAAACGAGAACTTACCAGTTTGAAGTTTGATCTTTATTTTATGAGGAGTCGAGTTGAGGGACTACGTGAAGCCCGTACAGCCGTTGGTGCGTCAATCTTCAAAGCAGCGGAAATGAATTCACAGCTAACAATGACCGAAGTATAACGGTTAAGATGATAAAACTAGAACTACCAGATGAGATCTATGAGGGTGGGAGCGGAGGGCACGTAGTCCCTCAACTCGACTCCTCATAAAATAAAGATCAAACTTCAAACTGGTAAGTTCTCGTTTAATCTTACTATTTTACTTCGGAGTCACGTGAGTGGACTACGTGAAGACTTCCAAGCACTGTGAATTCACGCCGCAGACTCAAATCCGATACGTTCACACTGCTGGATTGACTCAAAAGTCGTTAACAATCAATCATGCATCAGTAATACATTTTTGTTAAATGAAAATAACAGTTTATTTACAAACAAATCATAACAAACCCTCTAACTCAGGGGAAAAAATGTAAGTACTGACACCAGAATCAACAAACACCCCGAGCCTTCAAAATCGGGCTTGTGATAAAACCTCTGAAAAGTTAGCTCACTGGACCATCCTGCGGCCGCGAGGGACTTGAAATCGTTTGCACCGACCCTTACTGTGTGTTTTTTTGTGACTAATAAACAAAGCCAACTCTGTTTCCTCTCAGAGGTTTAGTAATCTCAATGTAACGAGATAAATGTGAGACTATACAGAAGCGATCATCGCGGAGTATGCTGAAAACACAATCTTACATCCTGTCATGCCTCTTTTATTATGTTTAAGCAAATCATAGACATAAAATATAATGGCATCAGCCGACCACATGCATTCTATCTAGCCGTAGCTTTTGCAATGTTTGTACACATTGGGCTGAAACCAACACCAGAAGCATGACCACCTTCATAGTTAATTTGGCTATAGATAGCTTGTAACCGGAGCCCACTGGCGAAGAAGTAAGAACCTCACTCACATTCCAAATACCGGCATACCTGGATTTAGGAGGATTAGAATTGAAACTCCCTTCATGAATCGTGAACTAACGGATGTGTCCTACTGTATGCAATTCTGCATTCATAGGTAAATAAGAAGACAGAGCACTTCTGGCTGAATTAATTGCACTGGTAAACTTAATTTTTTGGTCAAAATAAAAAGAGTGATAAACTCCAATACATCGTGATCCCTGCCGTGTGATATACAATATCCTGCTGTAGGCAGAATTGCTCCCACTTTCCTTATATAGGTGATATATTGCTGCTGTGTACTATCCCTGCAGGCCGACGGGAGAACATCCACCGTCGATGAGACAGTCCCTCTCCCCAGGTATGGCCTCCTTAAAATCTGCAAATTAACAGATCAATACGATCCTATAAAGGATGTTGATCCCCAGTGACTGGATTTACCAGTAGATTTTTATTCTTGGGCATAAGCATGTAAGGCTCCTAGCCATTTGTAATACAACGGGGAAACCATGATCGTGTAGGCCAATCTGGCACTACCAATACCCCTGAAGCGGAGTCCTCCTTGATCTTTTGCAAACATCTGCTGATGGGAAGGACAGAATGAAGGAAATACATACACAAACATTCCTCCCCAATGCAGCGAAAATGCATCCACTGCTACTGCCCAGGATCTGGTTACCATGAAACATATCTAGGTAACTGATGATTTAATCGAGATGAAACAAGTCAATATCTGGCAAAGGGCATACTGATCAATCATTTGGTTAATACATCCTGATTTAAATCTTTCAATGTTGTTCATTAAATGACGTGACCTTTACTGGCAATAAAGTGCTGAAAGCCAGATATTTTGGTTCAATAACCAGCTCCAAAATTCTGGTTAGCCAGTCTTATTCCAAGACTGTGACTTAACTCCAACCATGTGGTTTTACTTATGCATGCTGTGGTTGTTGTCCAATCTGACCTGCACATGCAGATCCCTCCTTGTAGAACAATAAGATTTGAGCCCATCCAGGTGCCCAACAAACTGCTAAATAATTAATCCCTCTTAATTGAGGAAGCGATGTCTCATCACATTTCCATCTGCATCCTCAAATCTTAGAAAGACATATCTGTTTGCACCCCGACCAGTGACTTACATCAGTCTGTAATATCTGTGACGGTGATTTTCACCCAAAACCTCTTAAATTTTTTTTAAACATGTACTATCCACCATTGTATGGCCAGCAATCGCCCCAGCTGACAACTTGCATAGGCTTTATCAAAAAATGGCCCCCTTTGTATTCTCAGTGCCTGTTCCTTTGATGGTTGTAATTGGTGTATAATGCAGAGGACCATAATGCACAGCTGGAAGGCTGCAACAACTTCCAAATAAAACTGGCTACTTGTCTTAATCGAAGGCCGTTGTTCTCAACGAGATTAAATCGTCCTCAATTAACTGATTCAATTTATCCGGGGGCAAAGTTACCAACTTGTGTTGGAATTAATGGTAAATCCCTGATATCAATAATTTGGCTGGTGATAATTGAATTTATCTGGGTGAATAACAAATCCCATTTGTTCAAAAGGGATTTTAACAACTGAAACTGGATGATTGAGTTTCAGCATGAGTCTTTCCAACAATCAGTATTCCTCTAAATATGGCCATTACCACATGCCCCTGAACTCTAAGTAATGCTAACAAGGTTTTACCAATTTAGAAATAACCTAGGAGCTGAAGTTAATCCATTCGGCAATGTCTGAATTGCCACAGCTCAGTCATCCAAATAAATTTTCAAATATCTTTCTTTTCATCACCATGAATAGACACTGCGTAATACGCATTCTTTAAATCAATGGTTCCCGTGGTAAGGTTCTCCAATTTTGATATGCCTATAACAAACAATTTGTTCGATAAATCCAGAATAATTCATAATCCCCACGTTCTTATTTGATCTGGGAAATATACTTGACAAGAAATTGTTGACTTGATAGACAGACGACTCAATTCCCCCTTCTTATGTATCGACTGATATCTCTGCTTGAATAAGCATATTTTCCTCATCTGAAAAATAAGTTTATGACTAGGAAAAATGTTATTAGGTTAGACGTACTTTATAGTTAAAAATCCATTTTTCAAACCCTTCAATACCACTTAAGTATGAAACAAAATCTGATGTCAACTGCTGCCATTGTTTGAGAACAATTTTATCCTTCCCTAATTTGAACAGCGAACATCAGTTAATTTCATCGTCTGTCAATGTTATATTCCTTACCAGCATCTTTCCTTGCGGCCTTTTTGTCCTCAACTTCTTTGTAGAGAACCTTTTTTGCCTTGCTTCCAGTGGTCTTGATGAGGGCCCCATGGTTGTAACAATCCTCATAATAGTCTTAGACCCTTTTTGCAAAGGTTACCACCAAAAACAACAGTTTTCGTGGTGGTCACTGGTCGGTTTGCTCAACTCGCCAAATTGGGTTAGCACTGGCCTATAGCGGCCCTCCCGATAATATTATTTCAAAATTGCATTACAAAGGTAGTCCCGTCATCCTGGGTTGTGCGTTCAACCATATCATTTGTATCAAAACTTACCCACAGCTGTAATACTCGCTAGGACAACAGTTAAGCACTTTTTTTTAAAACTTCATCTCCTGGGCCCTGAGGCAACCATCTATGCAATTTGGTGATTAACCACCAGTACCTTCAGGATGATAACAATTTAAGGAGCTTTATAAGTTCTTTGCACTTATCCGTAGCTAGCTCTGTAACTGTTGGGACAGCATATACTGAATGGCTTCGGCCAATTCTACATCAAATCTCCCTTTCCTGCCTCTACACTCTCAATGTTGGGAATTACCTCAACCGAAACACCTTTACTGCTCTCCCCCAGCATAGAAACAGGTGTCGCAAACTGCCCTGATAGAATTCCTCCTCACAGGCAGGATAGTTCTGCAGCCCTAAACAGGTGCTGCTAGCACAAGCTCTCTACAGCCTGGCTTGGGCACCACTCCTCCCACGGAGCTGGACTCCTCTCACAGGCAGGAATAGTTCAGCAAGCCCTGAACAGGTGCTGCTAGCACAAGCTCTCCATCAGCCTGGCTTGGGCACCACTACTCCCCACGGAGCTGGTCCTGTCGAGATTCTTTTTGAAATAGAATATCGACGTGGTGAGGAGCCGTGAGCAAACGGACTCTCTATGGAGGGTATAAACCTCCAGGCCCTGACCTCATTTACGGGCCACAGAGACTTGCCAGTGGCCTTCCACCCTACTAAACCAAGCCTCCATGCCCCCCCCCGGCAGTGGGTCCGGCAACCACTGGCTGTGTAGCCAGCACGGACCAGTGTGTACCAGACGGGCCTCCTATTCTCAACACTCTCCTGCCACCTTTTCCTTTTTAACCCCCGGAGCGCCTCGCCGACACCTTCTTCCCTTTCTACAACATTCTCTGCCCCAAACCGTCGCAGAAATTGAACATGGGTAAAATTTTTTTAAAAAAACCTTACTCTTAAACTTAAACGAAGAACTGCAAATGTGGAGAATGAGGGTGAGGTATGAAGACGGGTCTGACCCGCAACGTCGCCCATCTCCTTCGCTCTTAGATGCTGCTGCGCACCCGCGAAATTCTCCAGCTCTTCAAAAAACCCGCGGTTTACACTTACCGCTCGGAGGAGCGCTGCTGCTCCAACCGGCCGACTGCACCAGCGTCTGACGTCATGACGCACCAACGGCTGTACGGGCTTCACGTAGTCACTCACGTGACTCCGAAGTAAAATGGAGGCCTGTGACTTGTGTTGTGGCTCGGGGGTCAGTGCTTGGCCCCTTGCTGTTTGTCATCTATATCAACGATTTGGATGAGAATGTACAAAGCACGAATAGTGAGATTGCAAATAACAGCAACGTACGTAGATGGTATCATAGATAGTGAAGACGGTTATCAAAAGATGAGAGGGGAAATATTTAATAGAAACCGAAGTTCACGGGCAACATTTTTGCACGGAGCGTGTTCGGTTTATGGAAGAGGAGCCAGTGGAAGTAATCGGACCAAATATAATAATAACATTTAAAATATATTTGGACTGGTACATGGTTAGGAAATGTTTAGAGGACAGTACATTTCAGTGAACTTCACCTTCTAATCGCTTCTGTATTTTCATATTATAGATAGACAATAGACAATAGAAAATAGACTACAGGTGCATCAATAGGCCATTCGGCCCTTCGAGCCAGCACCGCCATTCACCGTGATCATGGCTGATCATCCCCAATCAGTACCCCTTTCCTGCCTTATCACCATAACCCCCGACTCCGCTATCTTTAAGAGCCCTATCCAACTCCCTATTGAAATCAACAGATTTCAATAGGGAGAAAATGCCACAGATTCACAACCCTCTGTGTAAAAAAGCTTTCCCTCATATCCGTTCTAAATGGCTTACCCCTTATTCTTAAACTGTGGCCCCTGGCTCTGGATCCACCCCCCCCCCCCCCCCCCCCCCCACATCGGAACATGTTTCCCGCGTCTAGCGTGTGCAAACCTCTTATATGTTTCAATAAGATCTCCTCTCATCCTTCTAAATTCCAGAGTATACAAACCCAACCGCTCCATTCTATCAACATATGACAGCCTGGCCATCCCGGGATTTAACCTCGGGAAATTACGCTGCACTCCCTCTAGAGCAAGAATCTCCTTCCTCAAATCTGGAGACCAAAACTGCACACAATAATCCAGGTATGGTCTCACTAGGGTCCACAACTGCAGAAGGACCTCTTTGCTCCAATATTCAACTCCTCTTGTTATGAAGGCAAACGTGCAATTCGGTTTCCTCACTGCCTGCTGTACCTGCATGTTTACGTTCAGTGACTAATGAACAAGGACCCTCAGATATTGCTGTATTTCCCCTTTTCCCAACGTGACACCATTCAGATATTAATCTGCATGCCTGTTTTGGCATCAAAGTGGATAACCTCACATTTATCAACATTAAACTGCATCTGCCATGCATCTGCCCAATCACCCAACCCGTTCTAGTTACCCTGCATCCTCCTCACAGTTCACACTGCTACCCAGCTTTGTGTCATTTGCAAATTTGCTAATGTTACTTTTAATCTCTTAATCTAATTGAAAACAATTCCGCAATGTGTAATAATTCGCACCTGATTCTAAACATCTGGTAATTTTTGCCTGCTAGAGGCAGCCAATACGTTCGGAGGCTGGGGCTCAGTCGCCACTGATGACTTTCTGCAACTTACCATTCAACTCTTGTTTCTCGTCCGCACTTTTTCCCCTGGGTGGAAATACGGAGTAATGTTACGTTAAGCATGACCCAAATTCCTAAATATATATATATATATATATATATATATATAGGCAACTGAATTCCAACAGTACTATAGAGTTTATTCTCCACCGCAGAACATTTTCTATCACAGGTTTGCACAAATAAGCGTTCTCCTCTGAGTTTTAGTAAAAACATTTGCAGATGATTCAAAATGCCACTTGTCTATTGGTCTGCAAGCAATGCTGGTGCAGAAGAGGCGGTTACCCTTCAATCTACTGTGTATTTTGCATCTTGTTGGAAGTTCAACCGTTAGTGCTATTTCATAGCAATCTTTCCGCATTTGTTAAAGTTTTACTCTCCCTTCTGAATGTGGCACTTCAATCTTGCTCTACCATTCTTTTAGATGACAGACCGTGCACAATTTTGATAAGAACGAGTTACGAATAATGTTCCAAACGGCTTCAGCGATCCCAAGTTTATACTGCAAGAAAGTGCTAATATGTTTCTGTTATTCCATTCTTGCACTGAGACGTTTAATAATGCAGTGATTCAGAGTAGCTTCAGAAAGCAGCTAAAGGACGCGATGAGATGTCCACTTAAAATATTGTCGAATATACAACTAGTGTAAGTTTAAATAACATTGCATTCTGTTTTACGATAAGTTTCCGTGGAATCTTTCGGAGTTTAGAATAATTGTTACTGTACGTATATATCCTTAAAATCATTTATATGGCATGGGAAATATTAAATTGCCAATACAAAATACAAACGGAAAATACTGGAAAAGCTCATCAGGTCAGAAATGAGAAAAGATTCGTTGTGAACCCCATTGTCCGAACTGAGGGAGAATATAGCGCTAGTTATAAATACATGAGGAAGTGGGAGGGGCGATGGGATGAGATTGCGGTGGGTAGAACGAAGAGAATGCCGCGGACGGGACTTCCGAATGGGTGAGTGGGTGGATGGGCTGGGGGCAGGTAAATGCTCTTACATTTCATGGTCTGTGTAATGCGTTCTTGATAGTGAGGCTGTAGGATGAGTATACGAATAGAATGAAAGAAACTGAGCGAAGAACGGACTAAATTGACGACTGGTTGAAATGGCGAGTTTGTTTCAGATAGAAAGAAGGAGTCAGTTGGAGAATTCAAAACCGAGTTTGAGGAGGCAGCACATACCCGAAGGGGAGCTGAGATGTTGCTTCTCAAGCTTGCGTTCGGCTTCGTGGCGACAATGCAGATGTCACAGTGGGAGGGTGAGTTTCTTCGGCACAAATGCGCTCACACACGTGTGGGCTAGTGAATATATCCCCATGTCCACCCATCCCTCAAGCACGCGTCGTTTGATTTACACGAAACATCACCTATTCCTTTTCTCCAGTGATGGTGCCTCACCCGCTGAGTTACTCCAGCATTTTGTGTATATCTTCAGTGTAATCACTGGCTGACACAAAGAACCAGTGTCCCCTTTCCCCGCTGTTTACGTCAGTCACAGGTTGGGGCGATGGGAAGTACCTGGTCAGAAAATTAACATCTGTTCTTTTACTTTTCCAAAACTTTGAGCCATAATGTAGTCTGCCCATCAACATCATTGCGTACATTATCGGTACTTTCTCGACAATTGATGCTACAAGCCCGAAACAGAAGATCCTGTATTCTTGCATTTTATTTCTCTTTGTACCGCCTGTTGTACGCTCACGTAGTATAATTCGATTGGACATCGTCTCTCTGTACGTGATAACAATAATAAAGCAAACGAAACATTCCACGCCCACCTCAGTCACATTCCACCAATTCAATTTGTATGCAATCGGCTCACATCCTGGATCCTGTGTTATCTAGATTTATGTGGCGGTCCACCATCCATGTTCGAGTATACACCTTGCTAAGGTCCGTGAAGATAGACGATATCTGCTGTCCTCCTCACGACAGGCTTTCTGATCACCTCTTCAAACAAACTCAATTTAATTTGAGAGACACCATTTCCAATGCAATGCCAAGCATCCCCAATCAGTCTGTACACTCTCTCAGATTCTCCTTCAATCTTTCGCGCCATTGATTTTAAGATCTACTTCCCCGGGTTGGCTTTGCAGCCTTCCTTAAATAAAGACACAACGCGAGCCACTGTCCAGGCTTCCAGTCTCTCAGTCGGGACGAAGGAACCTTCACCTCAGTAAATACAGAAGATAAATATTAATTTAAGACTTCACTCATCTCTCGTGGCTCCACACTTGGACATCCACGCTGATTCTTAACCAGACATTCGCTCGCGAATTATTCTTTAATAGAACAGAACAGCATTAGAACCGGTCCTTCGGTCCACAATGTCTGTGCCAACCATGATGCCAACACCATATTTCTCTGCTATAGGGCATAGTCCCTACCCCTCTATTTCCTTCATATCCATATGCCTATCCTAAAGTATTTTGAATGTCACGGCTGTATCTGACTCAACCACCACTCCGTCACCCCGTTCCCGACACTCATCGCTTTGTATAAAATATTGTCCCACATATTTTCATAACACATACGCCTCTCACCTTAAAACTATGCCCTCTTGTATTTGATTTTTATTGCATCCATAGAAAATGGTTCTGAACGTCCACCCTATCTGTGCCAGTCATGATGTTATATTCTTCTATCAGGTCTGTGGAATTCTCTGCCTCTGCCAAAGAGAGCTAGATAGGACTCTTAAGATAGCGGAGTCGGGGATATGGGGAGAAGGCAGGAACGGGGTACTGATTGGGGATGATCAGCCATGATCACATTGAATGGCGGTGCTGGCTCGAAGGGCCAAATGGCCTAATCCTGCATCTATTGTCTATTGTCTATTGTCTATTGTCTATTGTCGCCTCACAACCTCCGGCGTTCCAGAAAAAATAATCAAAGTCTATCCAACCTCTCCCTGTAGCTCATAACCCCTAACCCATGCATAATTCTGGTAAAGCTCATCTGCGCCCATTCCATAGCTTGCACCTCCTTCGAGCAATGGACCGACCAGATCTGCATCCAATAGTCCGAATGAGGCTGAACCATAGACCTATAAAGCAGCATCATGGCAGTATTATGAATTCCGGACCCTTGTACTGAATGTGGATCTGTGACGGCAAAATGCCTAACCCACCACTCTATCCACTTGCGTTGCCATTTTGGCGGCTTCAGTGATCCTAGATATATCCTGCAAGAAAGTGCTAATATGCAAGAGTTAATAAATTCTTGAACTAATGCGTTTATCTACGCAGTAACTCAAAGTAGCTTCAGAAAAAGTCTAAAGAATGCGATGAAATATCCCTTTATTGTATTGGGTAAAACAATAAAATAATGGAAGTCCAAGTCTAAAATTAAATTTTGTTTTGCAAGAGGTTCCCGTGCACGTTTCGCGATTCATAAAACATGTTACTTTATTTACATTCGCTAAATCTCAAATGCTTGCTGTTACTTTACGGTTGTGGCGAATTGACACGACGAAATAAAAACAGAATAAAACTGGAAACACTCAGGTTCGGAAGGAACTTCGGAAAGAAAAACGCATTTAAAGTTTCAGTCTGGATCCGTTTGCCTGAACGGCAGGATGGCATAGGGTTAGAGTTGCTGCCTTACAGCGCTTTCAGCGCCAGAGACCTGAGTTCGATCCCAATTATGGTTGCTGTCTGTACGGAGTTTGTACATTTTCCCCGTGACCGGCGTGGGGTTTGTCCGAGATCCTCGGTTTCCTCCCACACTCAAAAGACATACAGATTTGTAGGTTAATTGGCTTTTGTATAAATGTAAATGGTTCCTCGTGTGTGTATAAGGTACTGCTAATATGCGGGGTCCCGGTGGGGTCGCGGCCTCTTTGCGCGCTGTATCTCTAAACTTAACTGAACTGAGAGGATAGACACAAATAGCTGGAGTAACTCAGCGGGACAGGCAGCATCCCTGGAGAGAAGAAATGGGTGACGTTTCGGGTCGAGACCCTTCTTCAGACTGGTTAGAGCTAAGGGAAATTCTCATCTCGGTCCTAAAAGACTTCCCCCTTATCCTTAAACCGTGACCCCTTGTTCTGGACTTCCCTAACATCGGGAACAATCTTCCTGCATCTAGCCTGTCCAACCCCTTAAGAATTTTGTACGTTTCTATAAAATTCCCTTCAATCTTCTAAATTCTCGCGAGTACAAGCCGAGTCTATCCAGTCTGTCTTCATATGAAAGTCCTGACATCCCAGGAATCAGTCTGGTGAACCTTCTCTGTACTCCCTCAATAGCATGAATGTATTTCCTCAGATTAGGAGACCAAAACTATACGCAATACTCCAGGTGTGGTCTCACTGTACAACTGCAGTAGAACCTGCCTGCTCCTATACTCAAATCCTTTTGCTATGAATGCTAACATACCATTAGCTTTCTTCATAGCCTGTTGCACCTGCATGCCTACTTTCAATGACTGGTGTACCATGACATCCAGGTCTCGTTGCATCTCCCCTTTTCCTAATCGACTACCATTCTGATAATAGTCGACTGTCATGTTCTTGCCACCAAAGTGGATAACCTCACATTTATCCACATTATACTGCATCTGCCATGCATTTGCCCACTCACCCAACCTATCCAAGTCACCTTGCAGCCTCTCCTCACAGCTAACAATGCCCCCAGCTTCGTGTGATCAGCAAACTTGGAGATGTTGCTTTAAATTCCCTCGTTCAAATCATTAATATATATTGTAAATAGCTGGGGTCCCAGCACTGAGCCTTGCGGTACCCCACTAGTCACTGCCTGCCATTCTGAAAAGGACCCGTTTACTCCTACGCTTTGCTTCTTGTCTGCCAGCCAGTTCACTACCCACATCAATACTGAACCCCCAATACCGTGTGCTTTAAGTTTGCATATTCATCTCTTATGTGAGACCTTGTCGAAAGCCTTCCGAGTCCAGATATAACACATCCACTGGTTCTCCCTTATCCACTATGTAACTAGTAGTTACATCCTCAAAAAATTCTATAAGATTCGTCAGACATAATTTACCTTTCATAAATCCATGCTGACTTTGTCCAATTGAATTTATTGGACTTTATCTTACATGAAACGTCATTTCCTTTATCTGTGCACGGCGGACGGTATGATTGTAATCACGTTCAGCTTTTCCTGTGTCTACGTAGCACGCAACAAAATAGCTTTCAACATTCCCTCTCTCTTTATCACTCCCCCACCCGTAGCACGAGGTTCTTTTTTTCACGCTACAAATAGCTTACAATGGCCTGTTTCCTTTGTATTTGTTACTTTTTTACATATCTTTACATTCATTATTTTTTATCTCTTCACATCACACGCTATACCTCCGGTTTTTCTTCTCCCAAACCAGTCTCAAACATAGAAACATAGAAACATAGAAATTAGGTGCAGGAGTAGGCCATTCAGCCCTTCGAGCCTGCACCGCCATTCAATATGATCATGGCTGATCATTCCAACTCAGTATCCCGTACCAGCCTTCTCTCCATACCCTCTGATCCCCTAGCCACAAGGGCCACATCCAACTCACTCTTAACTATAGCCAATGAACTGCCTCAACTACCCTCTGTGGCAGAGAGTTCCAGAGACTCACCACTCTCTGTGTGAAAAAAGTATTTCTCATCTCGGTCTTAAAGGATTTCCCCCTTATCCTTAAGCTGTGACCCCTTGTCCTGGACTTCCCCAACATCGGGAACAATCTTCCTGCATCTAGCCTGTCCAACCCCTTAAGAATTTTTGTAAGTTTCTATACGATCCCCTCTCAATCTCCTAAATTCAGAGAGTATAAACCGAGTCTATCCAGTCTTTCTTCATAAGACAGTCCTGAACATCCCAGGAATCAGTCTGGTGAACCTTCTCTGCACTCCCTCTATGGCAATAATGTCCTTCCTCAGATTTGGAGACCAAAACTGTACGCAATACTCCAGGTGTGGTCTCATCAAAGACCCTGTACAACTGAAGTAGAACCTCCCTGCTCCTGTACTCAAATCCTTTTGCTATGAAAGCTAACATACCATTCGCTTTTTCACTGCCTGCTGCACCTGCATGCCTACTTTCAATGACTGGGTACCATGACACCCAGGTCTCGCTGCAGCTCCCCTTTTCTTTTCCTAATCGCCACCATTTAAATAATAGTCGCTTTCCTGTTTTTGCCACCAAAGTGGATAACCTCACATTTATCCACATTATACTGCATCTGCAAACATTTGCCCACTCACCCAGCCTATCCAAGTCACCTTGCAAGTCTCCTAGCATCCTCCTCACAGCGAACACTGCCCCCCAGCTTAGTGTCATCCGCAACTTGGAGATATTGCCTTCAATTCCCTCATCCAGATCATTAATAATATATTGTAAATAGCTGGGGTCCAGCACTGAGCCCTGCGGTACCCCACTGTTACTGCCTGCCATTGTGAAAAGGACCCGTTTACTCCTACTTTTGCTTCCGTTGTTTGCCAGCCAGTTCTCTATCCACATCAATACTGAACCCCTAATACCATATGCTTTAAGTTTGTATACTAATCTCTTATGTGGGACCTTGTCGAAAGCAATCTCTTATGTGGGACCTTGTCGAAAGCAATCTCTTATGTGGGACCTTGTCGAAAGCAATCTCTTATGTGGGACCTTGTCGAAAGCAATCTCTTATGTGGGGACCTTGTCGAAAGCCAAGAAGGGCCTCGGCCCGAAACGGCATCCAGTTCTTCTCTCCAGAGATGCTGCCTATCCCGCAGAGTTACTCCAGTTTTTTTTTTGTCTATCTCTGGGCAGGGCTTACTCAGGTCACAATCCTCGGAGACCAACTGAAAACATTATGCAGGTAACTGGATGGGATATTTTGTACGGTTATGTAGATAAACCATGTGGACAGGTACACGGATAGGACAGGTCTGGAGGGTATATGGACCAAGCGCAGGCAGGTGCGATTAGTGTAGCTGGGACATGTTGGCCAGTGTGGGCAAGTTGGGTCGAAGGGCCCGTTTCCACTCTATGACTATGGCTCTAACCATTCGAGTCAACTAAATTTGGAGGGATCAACATGGTCGGAAATGTTGCCTCAAGGAGACAAAAATAACTGCAGGTGTGCGATTAAAACACCAAAACGTGCTAGAGCAAATCAATGGGCCAGGCAACATCTCTACAGGACACGGATAGGCGACGCTCTGGGTGCGGATCCTTTCTCCGACTGATTGCCGTAGGGGAGAAAGCTGAAGATAAGAGATAGGCGGGACGAAGTTTGTTAAGTGCTCGGTGGACAGACACAAAAAGCCGGAGTAACCCAGCGGGTCAGACAGTATGTATAGAGAAAAGGAATAGGTGAAGTTTCGGGTCGAGACTCTTCTTCAGACTCTCGAAGGTTCTCGACCTGAACCTATTCCTTTTCTCCAGAAATGCTGTCTGACCCGCTGAGCTACTCCCACATCTTGTGTGTATCTTCGGTTTAAACCAGCATCTACAGTTCTTTCCTACGCAAGTGCCAGGTGGATACAGGTGAAAGGAGTTTGATTAGCATATGACTGAACTAAAGATAGAGATGAGAAAGAGACAACGCGGTATCAGAAAAGGAGAGAAGAGAAGTGAACTGCAATGCTAGAGGGGGGAATGCAGGTGGAAGTGGACAACGGGCAGGGGAAAATGATCACGGGAAAGTGGGTGAAATATGTGCGCATCAAAGTGGGGCACAACATAAAAACATAGAAACATAGAAAATAGGTGTAGGGGTAGGCCACTCGACCGAGCGTGGAATCACCACGTGCCGACCAGCGATCACCTACCTATACACTAGTTCTATCCGAAGATGGACACAAAATGTTCACCCATTTCTTCTCTCCGGAGAACCTGCACAAACTACAAAGCTGCCCTCTTCGCAACGTGGGTCTCTGGCGGGATAAGGCAGCGAATCTGCCGCGGCGCCACTGTGCCCCCCCCCCCCCCCCCCAAGGTATTGTATATTTTATGTCTACTGATTATAGTGTAGTGTATGTTTATTAGCTAGTTTTTGAATAGCACTGTACATATAATCCGCCATTATTCGGTTATAACGGACAATTGGTATCAACCGCACCATCTTCCGGCGTGGTCCATTTTTGCGAGGGTTTACTGTGCTTAATGGTGGCAAGAGACAAGAAGGATGCGGGTCACATTGCCCATCACAGGAAGATATCTTTGGTGTCCATATGCCCATGTAGTAGTCATTGGTGATGTGAGAGTTGTAGGATATTGATGGACAGCGGTGCAACAACAGATGCTGGTGGAATAGATATGGAATTTTATTATATTAAATAATAAAACACTCTAATCACTGACTGTTTTGATGAACGGATTGAGGCTATCAACTGCTACAGAGTTGCAGCTGGTGGAGCCGCTGCCTCACAGCTGCAGGGACCCGCGTTCGACCCTGACATCGGGTGCTATCTGTGCGGTGTTCCTGCATTCTCCCCACAACCACTTGGTTCTCCTCTTGGTGCTCTTGTGTTCTCCAACATCACAAAGACGTGCGGATTTGTAGATTTTTTTTAAAGGCACAGAACATCTGGAGGAACTCAGCAGGTCTCAGACGGCCTCTGTGGCCTGACCAGACTGAAGAAGTTCTCAGACCCGATCGTCACCTTTCCAGATTCTCCAGAGATGATGCCTGACCCACTGAGTTACTCCAGCAATTTGTGTCTTTTTTAGTAAACCAGCAGCTGCAGGTTCATTGTTTCAACCCGGAGTTATAGGTTGAAGATAGACACAGAATGCTGGAGTAACTCAGCGGAACATGCAGCATCTCTGCATAGAAGGAATGGATTATAGGTTAAGATTAAATGGTAATAGACCTCTGCAAATTGCCCATAGAATAAAGAGAGTGGACATTAAAGTAGAATCACACCGAACTTGTTTAATGGTCAGTGTGAACACGGTAGGTCGGAGGGTCTGTTTACTCGCCGTGTCTTTCAATCAATCCAACAGAATATGTTAGGCATTATATTTGTGTTGCAGCCTAGGTTATAAAAGACGTCTGACAGGGAAGAACCAGGAAAACAACGAATGATATGTGGCGTAGGCCGCAGCGATTCAAGGCTAAGTTCCATTTCTCCGGCATCCATTTAATTTGGACTGGGCCGTGTATATTGTCTATAGTAGCGTCACGACACGAAACATTCCCTCTCCGTGTCCTCTATTGGTGCTGCCTGCTCCAGCACTTCGCGTTCAACGCAGGATTTCAGCATCCGCAATTCTGCATGCCTTCAGTATGAGAGAGAAGGAGAACTTCTTCAAAGTAGATATAACTAGATGAGATTTCGCAGTGGAGCAGACGAAATGTGCAAGAAGAAACAGCATATGCTGGTTCAAACCGAAGATAGAACACAAAAAGCTGGAGTAACTCAGCGTGACATGCAGCACCGTAGGGGGGGGGGGGTAACACAACAAGTTAAAATACATTTCGACAGGTATATAGATTAGAAAAGTCTGGAGGGATATGGGCCAAGCACGTTTGGTGGGTGGGCATCCTGTTCGCCGTGGGCAAAGTGGGCAGGAAAGATTGTTTCCATAATATATGACTCTACAAGATCACACCTTATTACCATGGGCACCAAGGAATAAGGTCTTAACCAGCACAACCGCTCTTTATAGTTCAGGCCCTTGAGTCCTGGTAGCATCCAGATCAATCTTGTCCACACCCTTTCCACCTAAATGCCACGTTTCCTAAAGCAGAACGACCATAATTGAAGACAATACTCAAAGTGCGCCCTCGCAAAAGTCTTGTACAACTGTGACGTATATTATGTCGTCAAAACTCAGTTCACTGACTGATAAAGGCGGATATAACAAAGCCTTCCCCCACACAACTAGTCGCAGATCTTCACTCTGTAATACAACCCCCACCACCACCCGGTATTTCTACAATGAGGCCAATTCAGTGTCCAGTTGGCCAACTGTTCTTGGATCCCATGCGATCTAACCTTCCAGATCAGCCTACCATGTGGAACCTTAAACAAACATAGAAACATAGAAACATAGAAATTAGGTGCAGGAGTAGGCCATTCAGCCCTTCGAGCCTGCACCGCCATTCAATATGATCATGGCTGATCATCCAACTCAGTATCCCGTACCTGCCTTCTCTCCATACCCTCTGATCCCCTTAGCCACAAGGGCCACATCCAACTCACTCTTAAAAATAGCCAATGAACTGGCCTCAACTACCCTCTGTGGCAGAGAGTTCCAGAGACTCACCACTCTCTGTGTGAAAAAAGTCTTTCTCATCTCGGTCTTAAAGGATTTCCCCCTTATCCTTAAGATTTCCCCCTTATCCTTAAGATTTCCCTGTGGAACCTTAAACAAACGTCTTTCTGAACTTCATAGATACTACAAATACAGCTCTGCGCTCGTCAAACTTCTTGATTACCTCTTGACAACACTCAAATAAATTCTTGCTAGACGATCTCAATCGCACAAAATCGACGTTTCTCTTTGAAGCCCTTCAGAAGTGCGTCGTTAGTTGCCCCTAAAGTTTCCGGTACCTCGCCCAGGTGAACGATGATTCGTATACATTCGTCAGAGCTCCTGCAATTTCGCGTCTAGCTTCCCAGCATGTCCTTGGATATATCTGATTAGGCCAAGAACACCCATCTACATTTATACGTCTCAGGAAATGGGTCAGTGTGAGATGTTGCATTCTGGGAAGTGAAACCAGAGAAAGACGCTCACAAAGCAGGATAACGCTAGCCCCTCTACGAACTTCCATCAAAGTATTAATTATACTGAGGACGTAGTGTTCTATTAATAAAGCACAAACACTATTGAAATCATGGAAAAACGTCAAATGCTGGAGTAACTCAGCGGGTCAGGCAGCATCACTGGAGTACATGGATAGGTTATGTTTCGGTTAGGAACGTTTCGGGTGGAGTACCAAGATAAATCATGGCCGGTCGTGGGTGAACACATGTGTGAGGGGGGGGGGTGAATATGCATATGTTTGGACAAAGAGCAGAGATGAACACACACAATATGTTTATTAAATTTCACTGATCATTCCATCAAGCAAACGAACCTCTCATCCACCGGCTGCATCGAAACTGAACGCTTCCTCGAGAGAAAGCAGCCAACATTATCCACTGCCACTCACACCCAATCATTCACTCGTCTCCAATTTCCCTTCGGCGGAAGATACGTTCCAGCAGATTCCTAAAAGGTCTATTTCCCTCTGTATAAGACGACTGAACAAATCTCTCTTAAGCAGGCTCTGATTCGCTCTAGCATTTTCATGCCTCCAGTTTCCCTCTCAACTGACTCTCAGTCTTGAGAAGGGTTTCGACTCGAAACTTCACCAATTCATTTTCTCCCTCTGACCAGCTGAGTTACTCGAGCTTTTTTTGTCTACGTCTTAAGCAAGGGATGTGATGCCGAACTACCGAGCTACGTAGTTGTCGCCCTTGAGCTCTTTCTTTTTTATATCCAATTTCTCAGTGGCTGTGACACTGCAGCATGGGAGCACTATATTCTACACTCTGGTTGTTTTTCTCCCTGCGCGACCTGCTATGGTTTAATTGTAAGCATTCGCATGTGGTATGTGACAGGAGAGCAACCCAAACATGTTTTTCACTATAGCTGGGTAAACGTGGTAATAATAAACACACGCCAATGGCCGTGGGCGATACGGTGGCGAGGCAGTGAAGCTGCTGCCGAATAGAGCGCTTGAAGCGCCGGAGACCCGGGATTCGTCCTGACTATGGGTGCTGTCTGTACGGAGTTTGTACGATCTCCCCTTGACCTGCGTGGTTTTTCTCCGAGATCTTCGGTTTCCTCCCACACTCCAAACACGTACAGGTAAGTAGATTCATTGGCTTGGTATAAATGTTAAATTGTCCCGAGTGCGTGTAGGATAGTGTTTGGGGATTGCTGGTGGGGGTGTACTCGGTGGGTCGAATGGCCTATTTCCGCGCTGTATCACTGAACTAAACTAAACCAACGATTGTGCCTTTTCCGGTGACGTATCGTATTATTCTTCAGGTTCTTTGTTCTATCTTGCCTGGATCCAACAGAAGCCCTTTCATTTCTAAACTTAAACTAAGGGTACCAAAATACGAACTTTATTTAGTCCTCTCGTGGTGGGAAAGCCAAACAGTTCGTTGCCCTTGATACAAAGACATTTCTCCTCAATTCAGTGTTCAACAGCTAACCGAATGAGTGCAGGCAAGGCATTGAGTAAAAAACACCTCTTCCACTTGCTCTGGCAGCCCGTTCCGTAGAACCAGCCAGAAACAGCGAGAGCTAGTATTGGCTGGATGTTGGTGAGAAGGCAAGAAGATTTTTAAAAAGAGCGCCAAAGGCCCAGTTTCGAGTAATATACTAATGAGTCCTAAATTGGTTGATTAGGTGACAGATAAAGAAGCTGTAGCAGAGCGGCCTTGTTGGGTGAAAGTGCCTTGAGAGGTAAAGTGTGACTCTCCGGCGAGGATGCTGAGGCAAGGAGGCTATGCTTGAGTGAAATTTGTGATTTTTGTCCACTGAGGAAATGGCAGGCATGTTGGTGCAGTGTGTTCCCTGCATGACGTGGGAAGTCAGGGACACCGCTGGAGCGTCTGGAAACAACGCCTGCAGAAATTGTGTCCAAGGGCAGCTCCTGAATGAACGTGTTGGGGAACTGGATGACCTCAGGGCCATCCGGGAAAACGATTTTTTTCCTGGGCAAACCTACGGTGAGGTCGTCTCGGCAAGGATACAGGAAGTGCGAAGGTGGGTGACTGAAAGAAAGAGGTGTAAACGTGGAGCGCAGGAGACCCAGGTGGTTGTGCTTAATGAAAACAGAAGCTGTCGGAACCAAGCGGCGGACGTCGGTGGGTCCAATCCTAACGATGAGACTCGACCGGCGGGACCGACGTTGGGCAGAGCCATAGTGGTGGGTGACTCCATTGTCTGAGGTGCGGACAGGAGATTCGATGGCGGCAGGCGAGACTCGAGGATGGTCTATTGCCTCCCTGATGCCAAGGTCCAAGATGTCACAGACCGACCAGAACATCCTCGAGAGGGAAGGTGGGCAGCCGGAACTAGTTGTGCACCTGGGCACAAAGGACGTCGAGAAGAAGAGGAAGGAGGCTCTGCAACGTGAGTTTGATGACTTAGGAAGAAGACTGAAAAGCAGGACTTCTCGGGTGATTATCCCTGGATTACTTTCTGTACCTAATGGCGAGGGCAGGAACAGGGGGACAATGGATCTGAATGTGTGGCTGGGGGCTGTGCAGGGACCAGGGATTTAGATTTAAAGACCACTGGGATATTTTCTGAAGTAGGGGTGACCTATACAAAAGGGACGGGTTACGCGTTAACTTGGTGAAGTACCAACGTTCTGGCAGACAGGTTTTCTAGGATTACACGTGTGTGTTTAAACTAAATAGCGGGGGGGGGGGGGTGCGGGGGGATACACAAATTGTGAGATGGAGTTAAAGGGGAAGCGAGCATAGGAAAAGTTACAAAAGACTCCCAAATTAATGGGAAAGAAAGTTCGAGAACGGATAAGGGAGTAAGGTCCGGGCCAATAATGACCGATGTGAGAGGAGAGGTGAATACCGAAGTTAAAGTGTTGTCTATGAATGCGCAAAGTATAAGAAATAAAGTGGATGAACTTGAGGCACTATTAGAAATTGGCAAGTATGATGTTGTGGGAATTACAGAGACATGGTTGCAGGAGGACCAGAGCAGGGCTATACCTCCTATCGAAAAGACAGACAAGTGGGCAGAGGAGGTAGGGTAGCTCTGTTGTTGAGGAATGAAATTCAGTCCCTAACGAGGGGTGACATAGAAACAGGAGATGTGGAGTCAGTATGCTGAGAACTGCGGAATTGTAAGGGTAAAAGGACCTTAATGGGAGTTACCTGCAGGCTCCCAAACAGTAGCCTGGATACAGGGTGCAAGTTGAATCAAGATTTAAAATTCGCATGTAGCAAAGGGAATGCTACCATGGTTATGGGTGACTTCAACGTGCAGGTAGACTGGGGAAATCAGGCTGGTACTGGACCCCAAGAAATGGAATTTGTGGAGTACCTCCAAGACGGATTCTTGGAGCAACTTGTACTGGAGCCAACCAGGGAGAAGGCAATTCTGGATTTAGTGTTGTATAATGAGTAGGGAATCAAGGAACCATTAGGAGGTAGCGACCATAATATGATAAGTTTTAACCTACAATTTGAGATGGTGAAGGGAAAATTGGAAATGTCAGCATTATAGTTGAGCGAGAAGGATTATGAAGGCATGATGGAAGAGCTGGCAAAAGTTGATTGGAAAGAGAGCCGAGCAGGTATGACAGAGGAACAACAGTGGCAGATATTTCTGGGAACAATATAGCAGGTGCAGGATCAGTTCATTCCAAAGAGGAAGAAAGATTCTAAGGGCAGTAAGAGGCGACCGTGGCTGACAAGCGAAGTCAAGGACATTGTAAAAATAAAAAATAAATATAACATAGCAAATGTTTAAGAAGGAACTGCAGATGCTGGAACAAAAATGCTGGAGAAACTCAGCGGGTGAGGCAGCATCTATGGAGCGAAGGAACGGGTGACGTTTCGGGTCGAGACCCTTCTTCAGAATCAAGAAGAAGAGTCTCGACCCGAAACGTCACCCATTCCTTCGCTCATAGATGCTGCATCTCCCGCTGAGTTTCTCCAATATTTATGTCTACCTTATAACATAGCAAAGATGAGTGCCAAGCCAGAGGATTGGGAAAATTTTAAAGAGCAACAGAAACATTTTAAAGAGCAACAGCAGATAACTAAAACGACAATACGGGGAGAAAAGATGATGTACGAAGGTAAGCTGGCCAAAAATATGAAGGAGGATAGTTAAAGCTTCTTTAGGTATGTGAAGAGGAAAAAATATAGTTAAGATAAATGTGGATCCCTAGAAGACAGAAAGGTGAGTTTATTACGAGGAACAAGAAAATGGCAGACGAGTTGAACAGGTACTTTGGATCTGACCACTAAGGATGACTCAAGCAATCTTTCAGATATACTTGTGGCCACTAGTGACGGAGGAACTGAATGAAATTCACATAAGGCAGGAAATGGTGTTGGGTAGACTGATGGGACTGAAAGCTGATACATTCTCAGGGCCCGATGGTCTGCATTCCAGGGCACTTAAGGAAGTGGCTCAAGAAATCGTGGACGCTTTAGTGATGATTTTCCAATGTTCTATAGATTAAGGATCAGTTCCTGTGGATTGGAGGGTGGCTAATGTTATCCCACTTTTTAAGAAAGGAGGGAGAGAGAAAACGGGGAATTGTAGACTAGCTAGCCTGACATCGGTGGTGGGGAAGATGCTGGAGTAAATTATAAAAGATGAAATAGCGGCATATTTGGATAGCAATGAGATCATCGGTCCAAGTCAGCATGGATTTATGAAGGGGAAATCATGCTTGACTAATCTTCTGGATTTTTTTTAGGATGTAACTAGGAAAATTGACAAGGGAGAGCCAGTGGATGTAGTGTACCTGCACTTTCAGAAAGCCTTTGTTAATATCTCACGTAGGAGATCAGTGGGAAAAATTAGAGCACGTGGTATTGGGGGTAGGGTACTGACATGGATAGAAAATTGGTTGGCAAACAGGAAAAAAAGAATAGGGATTAACGGGTACCTTTCAGAATGGCAGACAGTGAATAGCGGGGTGGGGGGGGGGGGGGGGGGGGGGGGCGCCGGGGGGGGGCGGGCCGCAAGGCTCGGTGCTGGGACCGCAGCTATATGCAATATATATTAATGATTTAGATGAATGGATTAAAAGTAACATTGGCAAATTTGTGGATGACACAAAGCTGGGTGGCAGTGTGAACTGTGAGGAGGATGCTATGGGGATGCAGAGTGACTTGGACAGGTTGGGTGAGTGGGCAAATGCATGGCAGATGCAGTTTAATGTGGATAAATGTGTGGTTTTCCACATTGGTGGCAAGAACAGGAAGGCAGATTATTATCTGAATGGTGTCACGTTAGGAAAAGGGGAAGTACAACGAGATCTGGGTGTCCTTGTTCAGGAGTCACTGAAAGTAAGCATGCGGGTACAGCAGGCAGTGAAGAAAGCTAATGGCATGTTGGCCTTCATAACAAGAGGAGGTGAGTATCGGAACAAAGATGTCTTTCTACAGTTGTACAGGGCCCCAGTGAGACCACACCTGGAGTACTCCCTCAGTGTAGTACGCTGCACTACACTGAGGGAGTGCAGCGTAGGTTTACGATGTTAATTCCTGGGATGGTGGGACTGTCATATGGTTTTTTTTGTTTTGTTTGGCAATTGATTCTCGAAGGGTTGACGGTGGATATGCAATGGAAGGCATTTAAAGACTGCATGGATGAACTACAACAATTGTTCATCCCAGTATGGCAAAAGAATAAATCAGGGAAGGTGGCGCATCCGTGGATAACAAGGGAAATCAGGGATAGTATCAAAGAAAAAGATGAAGCGTACAAATTAGCCTGAAAAAACAGCCTACCAGGGGACTGGGAGAAATTCAGAGACCAACAGAGCAGGACAAAGGGCTAACTTAGGAAAGGGAAAATGGAATATGAAAGAAAACTGGCAGGAAACATAACAACTGACTGCAAAGTTTTTATCGATATGTGAAGCGCAAAAAGATTAGTTAAAACAAATGTAGGTTCCTTGCAGTAAGAAACGGCCTCTGAATTGATCATGGGGAAACAATGACATGGCAGGACCAATTGAATAACTACACTTTGGTTCTGTTCTTCACTAAGGAAGACATAAATAATATTGCCGGAAATACTAGGGGATCGGGTTCAAATGAGATGAGGAAATGAGTGAAATCCAGGTTAGCCGGAAAAGAGGTGTTGGGTAAATTGAATGGATTAAAGGCCGATAAATCCCCAGGGCAAGATAGGCTGCATCCCAGGGTACTTAAGGAAGTAGTCCCAGAAATAGCAGATGCCTTAGTGATAATTTTCAAAACTATTTAGATTCTGGAGTAGTTCCTGAGGATTGGAGGGTAGCTAAATGTAACCCCACTTTATAAAAAGGGAGGGAGGAGAGGAAAACGGGGAATTCCAGACCAGTTAGTCTAAATCGGTAGTGGGGAAACGGCTAGAGTCAATTATTAAAGATGGGATAGCAGCGCAATTTGGAAAGTGTTTGAAAATCATTTGACAAAGTCAGCATGGATTTACGAAGGGTAAGTCATGTCTGACGAATTTATTGAATTTCTTGGGATGTAACTAGTAGAGTGGGATAAGGGAGAAGCAGTGGATGTGTTGTATCTGGACTTTCAGAAGGCTTTCGACAAGGTCCCACACAAGAGATTGGTAACAAACAAAAAGCACACGGTATTGGTGGTTCAGTATTGATGTGGATAGAGAACTGGCTGGCAGACAGGAAGCAAAGAGTAGGAGTGAACGGTCCTTTTCAGGATGGGCAGACAGTGACTAGTGGGGTGCCGCAAGGCTCGGTGTGGGACCCCAGCTATTTACAATTTACATTAATGATTTGGACGAGGGAATTAAATGCAACATCTCGACGTTTGCGGATGACACGAAGCGAGGGGGCAGTGTTAGCTGTGAGGAGGATGCTAGGAGGCTGCAAGGATGACTTGGATAGACTGGGAATTGAGTGGGCAAAGGCATGGCAGAAGATGCAGTGGATAAATGAGAGGTTATCCACTTTGGTGGCAAAAACATGAAGGTAGACTAATATTTGAATGGTGACCGATTAGGAAAAGGGGGAGATGCAGCGACAGCGAGACCTGGGTGTCATGGTACACCAGTCATTGAAAGTAGGCATGCAGGTGCAGCAGGCTGTGAAGAAGCGAATGGTATGTTGGCATTCATAGCAAAAGGATTTGAGTACAAGAGCAGGCAGGTTCTACTGCAGTTGTACAGGGTCTTGGTGAGGCCACACCTGGAGTATTGCGTACAGTTTTGGTCTCCTAATCTGAGTACAGAGAAGGTTCACCAGACTGATTCCTGGGATGGCACGACTTCCATATGAAGAAAGACTGGATAGACTTGGCTTGTACTCGCTGGAATTTAGAAGATTGAGGGGTGATCTCATAGAGACTTACAAAATTCTTAAGGGGTTGGACAGGCTAGGTGCAGGAAGATTGTTCCCGATGTTGGGGAAGTCCAGGACAAGGGGTCACAGTTTAAGGATAAGGGGGAAGTCTTTTAGGACCGAGATGAGAAAATCGTTTTTCACACAGAGAGTGGTTAATCTGTGGAATTCTCTGCCACAGAAGGTAGTTGAGGCCAGTTCGTTGGCCATATTTAAGAGGGAGTTGGATGTGGCCCTTGTGGCTGAAGGGATCAGGGGGTATGGAGAGAAGGCAGGTACAGGATACTGAGTTGGATGATCAGCCATGATCATATTGAATGGCGGTGCAGGCTCGAAGGGCCGAATGGCCTGCTCCTGCACCTAATTTATATGTTTCTATGTTTCTATGTATTCACTGGAGTTTAGAAGGATGAGGGGGGATCTTATAGAAAGATATAAAATTATAAAAGCACTTCTTCTTCGAGTCCGTTGCAATCTCAGATGTCGTTCTGCCAGTATCTGGCGCAGGTCGCAGTTGGTCGGGTCGGTTCAACCAGGTCCTGGGGGCTGCACTGGGGGGCGTCGTCACACTCCACTAGGTGGGACATTGTCTGTACTGCTCCACAGCTGCATGTGTCTTCTGCCTGGTAGTTCCATGCTTTCATAAGTGCTTTCACCTCCCCTGCTCCACTCGTAATCTGTTGAGGGTCTTCCAGGTTGGCCATGGGAGGTCGTGCGCGCTGGCGTGGCATTCAGTCGGAGTGATTCCTCTCTCCATCCAGTCGTGGGCTCGTGTGTTGAGCTGGTTCCATTCATCTGTCCAGATAAAAGCACTGGACAAGCTAAATGCAGGAAAAATGTTCCCAGTGTTGGGTGAGCCCAGAACCATGGGCAACCATCTTAGAATAAAGGGGAGGTCATTTGAGACTGAGGTGAGAGAAAGCTTTTTTACCCAGAGAGTTGTGAATTTGTGGAATTCCCTGCCACAGAGGGCAGTGGAGGTCAAATCACTGGATGGATTTAAGAGAGAGTTGGATAGAGCTCTAGGGGCTAGATGAGTCAAGGGATATGGGGAGAAGGCAGGCACGGGTTATCGATAGGGGACGATCAGCCATGATCGCAATGAATGGCGGTGCTGGCTCGAAGGGCCAAATGGCCTCCTCCTGCACCTATTTTCTATGTTTCTATGTTTCTATAACTTGAATGTAGAGAGGAACGTTTCAAACTTTGCAGATGTGGGAGCACTCGGAAGTGTGGTAAAGAGCGAGAATGAGTAAATACTTCAATCGAGTGCGGACGGGTGGAGATATAGTCTGTTGAGTGAAATGTCAGCGACAAAATTAGCAATATAATTTAATATCTAGAAGCTAACATGCTTTCGAAATTCGATGGCATTTGAATTCATCAATTTTAGTGCGTTAAAAAGATGAAACTAAGATCGACTGCGATAGCCGTTTGTTTCATGAATATAAATGAAAGCTGTGATGCAACATACTCCGACGGTTCGGCGAATTCAACAGAAAAACAAATCTATTATCTAATTGCACCTCTCAGGAATTGACGGGGTGCAATGCACCATCAGGACGGCTTATAAAGAGGAATGTTAAGAATATCGAGTAGACCGAATGTGTGGCGCGGATCAGACTTCGGTCGCAGGAAGGAAATGCACGCTCCGCCTCGAGGTCCGGTGTACGCTGTTTACTACACTGCTCTTGCAACCTGCGCTATTCCAGGTGAAACTATTAAGTGAGATGCCGTTATTTACGGTAGCCTGTTTCCTTGAGAATAGGTTGATCAGCGCTCCGGTTGATGGATAACAGGAATTAATAATTTGTACTCTCGTCTTGATTGCGTTGCTTTACTTTCATACGGTGTTTTTACCATGGCGTTGGGTGGAGGAAGGTGACGAGTGTATTGGCAGCAAAAAAACGTTTCAACGAATACCTCCGTCTAACAGCTTCGAGCAGCTTTGCAGTTGGGGCAAGCTGTGTCCAAATGCATTCCACTTGCTGCGGTCTAAGTGTGTTTACAGTGAATGTAGATGTGTTTCATTCACCGCCAGCAACTAAAAACCACTGCGAAATAACATATTGTAAACCGCTTAATGTTATGTAATTTGTAATCCTGAATCGATTGGAATCGTTTAATTTATTGTAACATCTCACCATGAAAAGTTGGCGCGAAATACATCAAGAGCTATTCTACCTGCTGCATTCATGAGAACCGAGCGTTTCCGATGCAGAACAGATTGTTTTAAACGCCATTATTTTACATATGAAAGGGGATGGGGATCAAGGAAAATGTGTAATGGATCATTGTTAGCTTATTGTAAGATCATTGTAAGTGTCTCGACCCGAAATGTCACCCATTCATTCTATCCATGTCTGTCCCGCTGGGTTACGCCAGGATTTGATGTCTACAGTATATTAGATCAAAATGTATTACTTGCAGGTCTAATCTAGACTAACATCATTTCCAATTTAATCTAGATTTGAAGTGTTTCCAATGTTGTGTAGTTGTTTCTTCATCATTAACTAAATGCACTTTTAAATAACTTGCTGTAAACCACTTTATTGTGCTTGATTCATGTTCGTGGATCGACTGATAGCATTTATGTTCTCGCAAAAGCTTTCCGTGATTTTTCTTTTGCAAGATAAAACAAAATGTTTTCTATTTGCTTCAAAAAATGTACTTCCTATGCCATCATCGAACAATACTGAAAGAGTTAATAGTGGGCCACATTATTTATGCGATTCACGATCCCGAATCGATTGGAAACGTGTATTGTGTTGTAAACCCTCACCATGAAGATTTAAAGTAAGATACACCAGATTGTATTCCATTTGCTGCAAATAATATAATTTAGCATTTACAATGTAAATTAAATAAACGACCTGAAGAGGTCCATCTGTCTACCTCGTTCACGATATTGGACATCCATTTTTTAATGATTAAGAAGGAACTGCAGATGCTGGAAAATCGAAGGTAGACAAAAATGCTGGAGAAACTCAACGGGTGAGGCAGCATCTATGGAGCGAAGGAAATAGGCAACGTTTCGAGTCGAAACACTTCTTCATTTTTTAATGATACCCATTTTGTATTCTTCACGCCTTCTTAGTGTATAATGTCCCTGCAAATACCCGAGATGTGAATTCCACATGCTAACACCCTTATCTCTCTTTCTGTCTCTTTTTTATAGTTAATCTAATGGCCATTGTGATACTTTCCCGAGGGAGATGCGGTTTGTCCAAATGTATAACTAAGTACCTACTGTCGATGGCGGTGACGGATCTCTTAGTCATTATCACCGCTGTTTTATTAAACCGGATTCCTGCGATCTATTTCCCTGGAAGCTTCCTATCCATTACACCCGTGTGTAGTCTCTCCATTACTTTAATCCAAGCAACCAGGGATAGCTCCGTCTGGTTAACAGTCGCCTTCACTTTTGATCGATTTGTGGCGATTTGTTGCCAGCAAATGAAAATAAAATATTGCACAGAGCGGACGGCTGTTGTGGTGATAGCAACGGTGTGCGCACTGGGGAGTTTGAAAAGTGTGCCCTGGTACTTTATGCACGAACCCATATATATAATCAACGCAGTTCCCTGGTATTGCAAGCTGAAAGAAATCCGTTATACGTCACCTTTGTGGAAAGCATATGACTGGTTGGATCGCATTGTGACCCCATGCGCCCCATTTCTTCTAATAATTCTGCTCAATATCCTGACTGTCAGGTACGTTCTAGCGGCGAGTAAAGCGCGCAGCAGGCTTCGGGCGCAGAGCAACGGAGAAAAACAAAGTGACCCAGAGATGGAGAACCGGAGGAAATCCATCATTTTACTTTTTGCCATCTCGGGCAGTTTCATCCTCTTGTGGACGGCGAATCTTGTACAATTTATTTTAAAGCGCTTTTCGGCTAGTTATAAAATCACCAGCTTCAATGACCCCATATATATACTGCAAGAGGGCGCTAATATGCTTCAGTTGTTAAATTCTTGTACCAATACGTTTATTTACGTAGTAACACAAAGCAGCTTCAGAAAGGAGCTGCAGGATACAATGAATTATCCGTTTGTTGCATTGGGCAAAATAATCAAATAATGGTAGTCTGAATGTAAAATTTGATTACGTGTCACAAAAAGTTTATGTGTACGTTTCGGAGTTCAGAAATGCATTTACTATATTATCATTCGCTGAAAGTCAAATGTTTGTTGTTATTTTTCGACTGTGGCAGATATGATGAATATGAGGGAAAGCAAATTAATGCAACCCCCCCCCCCCCCCCCCCAACCCCGCCTCCCGCCCTCTTAACAACACCATTTACCTCCGCTTCTACCTACAAGGCTCGACTGTTCGTCAATAGGGTCCTACCATTCTTGGTGTATGAACAAGACACGTTAGTATCCAAGCATCACCTAGCATTTAACTGTATTAAAGTATATCTACCATTGTTCAGCCCATTTCAGTAACTGTAACTTATTTTAAACGTACCGGTTTCACGGGAATGTTACCGTGTCGTGTTTAAAAAAAACACTATAAAGGATGTTTGCTGGAGTATTAATAAAAAATAACATTGGATATTGAATAAAATATGTTAATCCAGAAACACAAAAATGTTGTGAGTTGTTTAACCTAAATCTCTGAAAATACGACTGTCAGTAAGCCTGTAGGACCGAACTCGCCAAGGTTTAGTCAGCCCATAATCGTCTTAGACCAACTGAAAACATTATGCACGTAAGTGGGAGGTTGATTTTCGTGTAGGTACATTTAGGTAGATGAACCATTCCAGTGGTGGCATCAAAATGGTCCGAAATGTTGCCTCAAGGAGACCAAAAGAACTGCAGGTGTGCGTTTAAAACACACAAACAGTTGGAGTAACTCAACGGGTCACGCAAGATATCTATACGACATGGATAGGCGATGTTCTGCGCGGCGATTCTTTCTCAGACTGATTGCCGAAGGTGGGGAGCTGGAGAAGAGAGGTGGGGCGGGCCAAAGTCTGCCAAGTGCTAGGTGGGTAGAGGCAATAAAGCTAGAGTAACCCAGCGGGTAAGGCAGCATCTCTGGAAAAAAGGAATAGGTGACGTTTCGGGTCGAGGCCCTTCTTCAGACTCTCGAAGTTTCTCGACCTGAAACGTCGCCTATTCTTTTTCTCCAGAGGTGCTATCTGACCCGCTGAACTACTCCAGCTTTTTGTGTTTATCTTCGGTTTAAGCCAGAATCGCCGGGTGGATAAAGGTGAAGGGAGTTTGATTGACAGATGGTTGGACAAAGAGATGAAAGAGAATGAGTGGTATCAGATAAGGAGAGAAGAAGCTTGAAATGTAATGCTAGAGATGGGAATGTAGGCGGATGGGTAGGAGAAATTGATCACGGGAGAGTGGGAGACGTATGTGCGCATCAAAGTGGGCCACAACATAGAAACATAGAAAATACGTTGCAGGAGTAGGCCATTCTAGTAGTAGGGGACTCTATAGTTAGGGGGTCAGATTGGCGATTCTGTGGACGTAGTCCGGAGACCCGGATGGTAGTTTGCCTCCCTGGTGCCAGGGTCCGGGATGTATCTCAACGTGTCCAAGATATCCTGAAAAGGGAGGGAGCGGAGCCTGAGGTCGTGGTACATATTGGTACCAATGACATAGGTAAAAAAAGAGAAGAGATCCTGAAGGGATAATTTAGGGAGTAAGGAAGAGAGTTAACGAAAAGGACCGCAAAGATAACAATCTCGGGATTACTTCCTGTGCCACGCGACAGTGAGAATAGGATTGGAGCAAGGTGGAGGATAATTGCCTGGCTGAAGGACTGGTGCAGAGGGCAGGGATTCAAGTTTCTGGATCAGTGGAACTTCTTTTGGGGAAGGAGTGACCTGTATAAAAAGGACGGGTTGCACTTGAACCCGAGGGGGACCAGTATCCTGGCAGGAAAATTTGCAAAGGCTACTGGGGGGACATTAAACTAGAACGGTTGGGGGGAGGGACTCAAATAGAGAAAGCTAGTAGACAGGGTCTGAGGCAGGAGGCAGAGAAGGGAAGCACTCAGACCCAACATGTAGGGGGGAAAGAAGAAAAAAATAATCAACAGAGAATAAGAGGTGGTGGGTTCCCTGGGCAAAAATCAAAAGGGGCCACTTGTCAACATAATTGTATAAGGAGTAAGAGTGTTGTAAAAACAAGCCTGAAGGCTTTGTGTCTCAATGCGAGGAGCATCCGTAATAAGGTGGACGAGTTGAATGTGCAGATAACTATTAATGACTATGCTATAGTTGGGATCACGGAGACATGGCTCCAGGGGGACCAAGGCTGGGAGCTGAACATACAGGGAAATTCTATATTCAGGAGGGATAGACAGAAAGGAAAAGGAGGTGGGGTAGCGTTGCTCGTGAGAGAGGAGATTAATGCAATTGAAAGGAAGGACATTAACTTGGAGGATGTGGAATCGATATGGGTCGAGCTGCGAAACTCTAAGGGGCAGAAAACGCTAGTGGGAGTTGTGTACAGGCCGCCTAACAGTAGTAGTGGAATTGGGGATGGCATCAAACAGGAAATTAGAAATGCGTGCAACAAGGTAAAAAAGTTATAATGGGTGACTTCAATCTACATTTACAATGGCTTGCAAAAGTATTCATACCCCTTGAACATTTCCACATTTTGTCACGTTACAACCACAAACGTAAATGTATTTTATTGGAATTTTAAGTGATAGACCAACACAAAGTGGCGCATAATTGTGAAGTGGGAGGAAAATGATACATGGTTTTCAATTTTTTTTACAAATAAAAAAGTGTGGCGTGCAAAAGTACTCAGCCCCTTTTACTCTGATACCCCTAAATAAAATCCAGTGCGACCAATTGCCTACAGAAGTCACCTAATTTGTAAATAGAGCCCACTTGTGTGTAATCTAATCTCAGTATAAATACAGCTGTTCTGTGAAGACCTCAGAGGTTTGTTGGAGAACATTAGTGAACAAACCATGTTCCTTTGGCATCAGGAAGCCCAAGGACCACACCAGACAGGCCAGGGATAAGGTTGTGGAGAAGTTGAAAGCAGGGTTAGGTTATAAAAAAAATATCCCAAGCTTTGAACATCTCACGGATCACTGTTCAATCCATCATCCGAAAATGGAAAGAGTATGGCACAACTGCAAACCTACCAAGACATGGCCGTCCACCTAAACTGACAGGCCGGGCAAGGAGAGCATTGATCAGAGAAACAACCAAGAGGCCAATGGTAACTCTGGAGGAGATGCAAAGATCCACAGCTCAGGTGGCAGAATCTGCCCTCAGGACAACTGTTAGTCGTGCACCCCACAAATCGCCCTTCATGGAAGGATGGCAAGAAGAAGGCCATTGTTGAAACAAAGCCATAAGAAGTCCCGTTTGCAGTTTGCCACAAGGCATGTGGGGGACACAGCAAACATGTGTAGGAAGGTGCTCTGGTCTGATGAGACCAAAATTGAAGTTTTTGGCCTTAATGCAAAACGCGATGTGGTGGAAAACTAACACTGCACATCACCCTGAACACACCATCCCCACTGTGAAACATGGTGGTGGCAGCATCATGCTGTGGGGGTGCTTTTATTCAGCAGGGACAGGGAAGCTGGTCAGAGTTCATGGGAAGATGAATGGAGCCAAATACAGGGAAATCTTGGAAGAAAACCTGTTAAAGTCTGCAAAAGACGAGACTGGGGTGGAGGTTCACCTTCCAGCAGGACAACGACCCTAAACATACAGCCAGAGCTACAATGGAATGGTTTAGATCAAAGCATATTCATGTGTTAGAATGGCCCAGTCAAAGTCCAGACCTAAATCCAATTGAGAATCTCTGGCAAGACTTGAAAAGTGCTGTTCACAGACGTTCTCCGTCCAATCTCACTGAGCTTGAGCTATTTTGCAAAGAAGAAAGGGCAAACATTTCAGTCTCTAGATGTGAAAAGCTGGTAGACACATACCCCAAAAGACTTACAGCTGTAATTGCAGCGAAAGGAGGTTCTACAATGTATTGACTCAAGGGGGCTGAATACTTTTGCACGCCACACTTTTCAGTTTTTTATTTGTAATTTGTAATTGAAACCATGTATCATTTTCCTTCCACTTCACAATTATGCACCGCTTTGTGTTGGTCTATCACATACAATCCCAGGAATATACATTTACGTTTGTGGTTGTAACGTGACAAAATGTGGAAACGTTCAAGGGGTATGAATACTTTTGCAAGCCACTGTAGATTGGGTGAATCAAATGGGCAGGGGTGCTGAGGAAGAGGATTTCTTGGAATGTATGCGGGATCGTTTTCTAAACCAACATGTAGAGGAACCAACGAGAGAGCAGGCTATTCTAGACTGGGTATTGAGTAATGAGGAAGGGGTAGTTAGCAGTCGTGTTGTGCGTGGCCCCTTGGGCAAGAGTGACCATAATATGGTTGAGTTCTTCATTAGGATGGAGAGTGATATAATTAAGATAGAAACAAGGGTTCTGAACCTAAACTTTCAGGTAACTTTGAAGGTATGAGACGTGAATTGTCCGAGATAAACTGGCAAGTGATTCTTAAAGGGTTGACAGTGGATGTGCAATGGAAGGTATTTGCAGACTGCATGGATGAACTGCAACAATTGTTCTTCCCAATTTGGCAAAAGAATAAACAGGGAAGGTAGTGCATCCATGGATAACAAGGGAAATCAGGGATAGCTAAAACCAAAAGATGAAGCATACAAATTTAGCTAGAAAAAGCTGCCTACCAGAGGACTGGGAGAAATTCAGAGGAGGACAAAGGAGGACAAAGGGCTTAATTAGGAAAGGGAAAATAGATTATGAAAGAAAACTGGCAGGGAACATAAAAACTGACTGCAAAAGTTTTTATAGATATGTGAAGAGAAAGAGATTAGTTAAAACAAATGTAGGTCCCTTGCAGTCAGAAACGGATGAATTGATCATGGGGAACAAGGACATGGCAGACCAATTGAATACCTACTTTGGTTCTGTCTTCACTAAGGAAATAATCTGCCGGAAATAGCAGGAGACAAATAAGGTGGAGGAACTGAGCGAAATCCAGGTTAGCCGGGAAGTGGTGTTGGGTAAATTGAATGGATTAAAGGCCGATAAATCCCCAGACCCAGATAGGCTGCATCCCAGAGTACTTAAGGAAGTAGCCACAGAAATAGTGGATGCATAAGTGATAATTTTTCAAAACTGTTTAGATTCTGGAGTAGTTCCTGAGGATTGGAGGGTAGCTAATGTAACCCCACTTTTAAAAAAGGAGGGGGAGAGAAAACGGGGAATTACAGACCAGTTAGTCCAACATCGGTAGTGGGGAAACTGCTAGAGTCAGTTATTAAAGATTGGATAGCAGCACATTTGGAAAGTGGTGAAATCACTGGACAAAGTCAGCATGGATTTACGAAAGGTAAATCATGTCTGACGAATCATAGAATTTTTCGAGGATGTAACTAGTAGAGTGGATAAGGGAGAACTAGTGGATGTGTTATGTCTAGATTTTCAGAAGGCTTTGGACAAGGTCCCACGTAAGAGATTAGTATACAAACTTAAAGCACACGGTATTGGGGGTTCAGTATTGATGTGGATAGAGAACTGGCTGGCAGACAGGAAGCAAAGGGTAGGATTAAACGGGTTCTTTTCAGAATGGCAGGCAGTGACTAGTGGGGTACCGCAAGGCTCAGTGCTGGGACCCCAGCTATTTACATTATATATTAATGATTTGGATGAGGGAATTGAATGCAATTGCGGATGACACTAAGCTGGTGGGTAGTGTTAGGTGTGAGGAGGATGCTAGGAGGCTGCAAGGTGATTTGGATAGGCTGGGTGAGTGGGCAAATGCATGGCAGATGCAGTATAATGTGGATAAATATGAGGTTATCCACTTTGGTGGCAAAAACAGGAGGGTACACTATTACCTGAATGGCGGTTAATTAGGAAAAGGGGAGATGCAACGAGAACTGGGTGTCATGGTAAACCAATCATTGAAACTAGGCATGCAGATGCAGCAGGCAGTGAAGAAAGCAAATGGTATGTTAGCATTCATTGCGAAAGGATTTGAGTATATGAGCAGGGAGGTTCTACTGCAGTTGTACAGGGTTTTGGTGAGACCACACATGGAGTATTGCGTACAGTTTTGGTCTGAGGAAAGACATTCTTGCCATAGAGGGGTACAGACAAGGTTCACCAGAGTGATTCCTGGGATGTCAGCACTTCCAAAAGAGGAAATACTGGATAGACTTGGCTTGTACTTGCTAGAATTTAGAAGACTGAGGGGGGATCTTATAGAAACTTACAAAATTCTTAAGGGGTTGGATAGGCTAGATGCAGGAAGATTGTTCCCGATGTTGGGGAGGTCCAGAACAAGGGGTCACAGTCTAAGGATAAGGGGGAATTCCTTTAGGACCGAGATGAGGAAAACATTTTTCACACAGAGAGTGGTGAGTCTCTGGAATTCTCTGCCACAGAAGGTAGTTGAGCCCAGTTCATTGGCTATATTTAAGAGGGAGTTAGATGTGGCCCTTGTGGCTAAAGGAATCGGGGGGTATGGAGAGAAGGCACGTACAGGATACTGAGTTGGATGATCAGCCATAATCATATTGAATGGCGGTGCAGGATCGAAGGGCCGAATGGCTTACTGGTGCACCTATTTTCTATGTTTCTTTGTTTCTATTCGACCCTTCCACCCAGCACCGCCATTCAATATGATCATGGCTGATCATCCAAATTCAGTACCCCGTCCCTGCTTTCTCTTCATGTCCCTTGATTCCGTTCGCCTTCAGAGCTATATATAACTAACTAACAAAGGAAGAGAATGGGAGAAAAGAGTCGGATGTGTTATCGAAAATGGAACAATTTCATGTTGGGTCCAAAGGAGGCATGCAAACGAGGCATACCAGAAGTACAATAACCCCTCGTTTTAACTGACCTCTTTATGACGGATTTCGGTTATAGCCGACCGAATATGTTGTGGACCAATTCGTTGTTGCACTGGATAACCACTGGACTGAGCGAATGGTGCTTTTGAACCATTTTACTTTAGATTAGTTTATTGTTTAGATATACGGCGTGAAGGCACCTAGTCCACGCCGATCAGCGATCACCTATACACTAGTTGTATCCGACAAACTAGGGACCATTCATAGAAACATAAAAATAGGTGCAGGTGTAGGCCATTCGGCCCTTCGAACCAGTACCGCCATACAATATGATCATGGCTGACCATCCAAAATCAGTTTCCCATTCCCCCATATCCCTTGAATCCCTTCGCCCTAAGGGCTAAATATAGCTCTCTCTTGAAAACACCCACTGAATTGGTCTCCACTGCCTTCTGTTGCAAAGAATTCCACAGATTCACAATTCTCACGACTGAAAAGGTTTTCCTCATCTCAGTCCCCAATGGCCTACGAGTGATTCGTAAACTGTGATCACTGGTTCTGGACTCCCCCCACATCGGGAAAAAATTCCTGCTTCTACCCTGTCCAATCCTCCAAGAATCTCATATGTTTCTATAAGATGCCCTCTCATTATTCTAAATACCAGCAAATACAAGCCCTGTCGATCCATTCTTTCATCATATGTCAGACCCGCCATCCCTGGAATTGACCTGGTGAACCTACGCTGCACTCCCTCAATAGCAATAATGTTCGGGATGAAAATTTGAACACAGGAGAGAGACAAGACCTTGCCTTCCATCACAGTGAGGAGGAGATTCACTGTGATGGATGTCTGTGTGAATTGTGTTGGTTGTGAGAGAATCTCCTCCTCACTGTGATGGAAGGCAAAGTCTTGTCTCTCCCCTGTGTTCCATTTTTCTTGTTGCATGACTAAAGAAACCAAATTTCGTTTGAACTTCATACTTGAGGTTCAAATGACAATAAATACATTGTATAATTGTATAATTGTATAATTGCTCCTCTTCGAATAGGAGACCAAAATTGCACACAATACTCGAGGCGTGGTCTCACCAGGGCATGTACAACTGCAGTAGGACCTCATCGCAGCACACACCGTCAACCAACTTTGTACCATCCGCAAACTTAGAGATGTTAAATTTAATTCCCTCGTCTAAATCGTTAATATATATCTTACACAACTGGGTTACCAGCACCGAGACTTGCGGCGCCCCACTAGTCACTGCCTGCCATTCTGAAAAGGACCCATTAATTCCTCCTTTTGCTCTGGTATTTTATTTCATTCACATGTTTAAAACGTGTTTTATACTTAATGCTTTAAGGTTTTGTGTTTCATTCTTAATTGTAATTACTGTATGTCGTGTTGTTACTTGAGAGCGGAACAACAAGGCGAATTCCTTGTATGAGTACATATTTAGCCAATAAACTTATTAATTAATTAATTCATTCATTCATTCATTCATTCATAGTCTTTGCTTCCGGTCTGCCAACCAGTTCTCTATCCATGTCAATACCCTACCCCCAATACCACGTGCTCTCATTTTGCACAATAATCTCTTGTGTGGGACCTTGTCAAAGGCTTTTTCAAAGTCCAGATGCACCACATCCATTTTACTTGTTACATCCTCAAAAAAATCCAAAAGATTAGTCGAGCATGCTTTATCCTTCATAAATCCATGCTGACTTTGACCGATCACTGTTCTCCAAATGCGCTGCTATAACATATTTAATAATCGACTCCAGCATCTTCCACACAACCGATGTAAGGTTAACCGGTCTATAGTTCCCGATTTTCTCTCTCTCTCCTTTCTTAAAAAGTGGAGTTACATTGGCTACTCTGCAGTCCACAGGAACAGACTCAGATTAGAGAGAACATTGGAAAATGATCACCAATGCATCCACGATTTCTAGAGCCACCTCCTCGAGTGCTCTGGGATGCAGCCCATGAGGTCCTGAGAATGTATTTGCCTCCCAAGCCAACGGTTTATCCAACACACTTTTCTGACTAATATCGATTCCCTCCAGTTCCTCCCTCCCACTAGATCCTCGGTCACCTAGTGCTTCCGGGAGATTATTTGTATCCACCTTAGTGAAGGCAGAACTAATGTACTCGTTCAACTGCTCTGCCATTTCCTTGTTTCCCCTTATACTGTAAATTCACGTCTGAAGAAGGGTTTCGACTCGAAAAGTCACCAATTCACTTTCTCCCTCTGACCCGCTCAGTTACTCCAGCTTTTTTGTCTACGTCCTAAGCAAAGGATGTGATACCATCTACCAACCTACGTCATTGTGGCCCTTCGCTTTTTTTCTCTTTATATATCCAGTTTCTTTGTAGCTGTAACATTCTAGAACTATATTCTGCACTCTGATTGTTTTTCTCTCTGCGCTACCTGCTAAACATGTATATGACTTGATTGTAACAATGTGTGGTATGATTTGACAAGAGATGGAAAGCTGTAGATTGTGTTTACTTAGATTGTCAGAAGGCATTCGATAAGGTTCCGCACGTCAGGCTGCGACGGAAGATGATATTCATGGTATATCCTATGGTATTCAAGGGAAAATACTAACAGGTATAGCGGGTAGGCAGGATGAAAGAAGGCAAAGAGTTGCAATTAAAGGCGCATTGTCAGGTTGCCTGGCAATGACTTGTGGAGTTCCGCAAGGGTCGGTGCTGGGGCCAAGTATGTTCACGTTGTATATTAATGATTTGGATCAGGGGGTTGAAGGCTCTGCGGCCAAGCTTGCAAATGGTGCTCAGGCAGGTGGATGGGCAAGTAGTGTAGCGGAATCAAGGACTCTGCAGAAGGACTTGGACAGGTGAGGAGAGTCGGCAGAGAAGTGGCAAATTAAAATTCAGTGTAGCAGAGTACGGAACGCATTTTGATAATCAGAATATAGGCGGAGATTGTTTTCTAAATGGAGAGAGAATCCAGAAATCGGAGGTGCAATGGGATGTCTGGAAAATTGAATTAGGAGGCAGAGATCAGCCATGATTGAATGGCGGAGCAGACTCCTTAGGCGGAATGGCCTAGTTTTACTCCAATAACTTGTGAACTTATGAATAACCAAGGACCAATCTCACATCGGACACTCCCTCTTCTCCCTTCAAGAGGTACAGAAGTGTGAAAATGCATGCCTCCACATTCAGGGACAGTTTCTTCCCAGCTGTTATTAGGCAACTAAACCGTCCTCTCACAAACTAGAGAGATGTCCTGATCTACCATCGACCTCATTGGAGACTATCTCTACTTGTACTATCTTTAATCGGAATTTATTGGACCTCATCTTGCACTTTATCCTGTACTTGCGCGGGGTGAATGGCATGATTGTAATCACGTATAGCCTTCCCGCTGTCTCCGTACCACACGACAAAATAGTTTCCAATGTACTTCGGTGCAAGTGAAAATAAACTAAACTAAACTAAACTATTCTTGATATGTCTTTATAACTTGAATGTGGAGAGGAACGTTTCAAACGTTGCAGATGTGGGAGCCCTTGGATGTGTGGTAAAGAGCGAGAAGGAGTAAACACTTCAATTGAGTGGGGACGGGTGGAGACATGGTCTGTTGAGTGAATTATCAGCACTTAAATGCGACAGAATGAACAATACAATTTAATATCTAAAAGCTAACATGCTTTCAAAACTCGAAGGCATTTGCATTCATCCATTTTACTGCATTAAAAAATGAAACTCCAATCGGCTGCAATAAGCAGTTTGTTTCATGAATATAAATAAAAGCTGTGATGCAACATACTCCGACGGTTCGGCGAATTCAACAGATAAACAAAGTTATCATCTAATTGCATCTCTCAGGAATTGATGGGGTGCAATGCACCATCAGGACGGCATATAATGAGGGGTGTTAAGAATGTCGAGTAGGCCGAATGAGTGACCCGGATCAGACTTCGCTCGCAGGAAGAAAATGCACGCTCCGCCTCGAGGTCTGGTGTACGCCGTGTACTACACTGCTCTTGCAGCTTGCGCTATTCCAGGTGAAATTATTGCGCAAGATGTCGTTATTTACAACAGAAACACTTTCAGAATATGTTGATCAGCGCTCCGGTTGATGGATAACAGGAATGAATAATTTGTACTATCGTCTTGATTGCGTTCCTTTATTTTCATACGGTATCTTTACTATGACGTTGAGTGGAGGAAGGTGGCGTGTGCATTAGCAGCAACATAACGTTTCAACGAATAGCTCCGTCTATCAGGTGCGAGCAGCTATGCAGTTGAAGCAAGCTGCATCCAAAGGCATTCCACTTGCTGCAGTCTAATTGTGTGTTTACAGTGGTTTCTAGATGTGTTTCATTCACCGCCAGCTACTAAAAAGCACTTCGAAATAATATATTCTAAACCGATTAATGTTATGTAATTTGTAATCCTGAATCGATTGGAATGGTTTAAATTATTGTAAAAAGCTCACCATGAAACGTTGGCAGGAAATACATTAAGAGGTGTTCTACCTGCTGCATTCATGAGAATGTAGAGTTTCGATGAAGAGCAAATAGTTTCAACCTTCCGTCTTCAACTAAAAAGAACGTTCAAATAATTCGTTTTAAACGCCATTATTTTATGCAATTCTTTCTCCCGAATCTATTGGAAACGTTTCTTTTTTTCGAAAACATCAAACAATTGTGCGAAACAGATCAAAACGTGTAGGCAGGAACTGCAGATGCTGGCTTACAACGAAGATAGCAAAAAAATGCTGCAGTTACTCAAAGGGGGAGGCAGTGTCTCTGAATGGAAGGAATGGGCGACGTTTCGGTCGAGATCCTTCTTCATACTGAGAATCAGGGGTGAGGAAGGCACAAGAGATATGGAAGGGTAAGGTGTGAAAACGAGACATGAAAGGAGATGGGGATCAAGGAAAATGCAGAATGGATCATTGTTAGCTGCTTGTAAGATCATTGTAACTGTCTCGACCCGAAACGTCACCCACACCTTCTATCCAGAGATGCTGCCTGTCCCGCTGAGTTACGCCAGCATTTTGTGTCTATATTAGATCGAAGTGTATTCTACTTGCAGCAGTGTAATCTAGATTTAAATAATTTCCAATGTAATCTAGATTTCAAGTATTTCCTATGTAGTGTAGCTGTTTCTTCATCATTAACTAAATGCACTTTGAAATAACTTGCTTTAAATCACTCTGTTGTGCTTGATTCATGTTCGAGGATCGACTGATAGCATTTATGTTCTCGTAAAAGCATTCTGTGATTTATTAATTTGTTTGCAAATATAGCAAAAGGTATTCTACTTGCTTCAAAAAAAATCTACTTCATATGCCATTATCTAACAATAGCTTGAAATAGTTTATAGTAGGCCACATATTTTATGTAATTCACGATCCCGAATCTATTGGAAACGTTTATTTAGTTGTATACCCTCACCGTGAAGATTTAAAGTAAGATACACCAGGTTGTATTCCACTTGTTGCAAATAATATAATTTAGCAATTCAAATGAAAAGTAAATAAAGAACGGGAAGAGGTCCATTTGTCTACATTGTTCACGTCATTGGCCTCCCGTTTTTTAATGAAACCCATTTTGTATTCTCCACGCCTTCTCAATGTAAAATGTCGCTACAAGTACCTGAGGTGCGAATTCCACTTAATAATACTCTTATCTCTCTTTCTGTCTCGTATTATAGTTAATCTAATGGCCATCGTGATCCTTTCCCGAGGAAGATGCGGTTTGTCCAAATGTATAACTAAGTACCTACTGTCGATGGCGGTGACGGATCTCTTAGTCATTATCACGGCTGTTTTATTAAACCGGATTCCTGCGATCTATTTCCCAGGAAGCTTCCTATTCATTACGCCCGTGTGTAGTCTCTCCATTACTTTAATCCAAGCAACCAGGGACAGCTCCGTCTGGTTAACAGTCGCCTTCACTTTTGATCGATTTGTGGCGATTTGTTGCCAGCAAATGAAAATAAAATATTGCACAGAGCGGACGGCTGTTGTGGTGATAGCAACAGTGTGCGCACTGGGAAGTTTGAAAAGTGTGCCCTGGTACTTTATGCACGAACCCCTGTATATAATCAACGCAGTTCCCTGGTATTGCAGAGTGAAGGAAATCCGTTACATCTCACCCCAGTGGAAAGCATTTGACTGGTTGGATCGTATTTTGACCCCCTGGACCCCGTTCCTTCTGATACTTCTGCTCAATGTTCTGACTGTCAGATTCATTCTAGCAGCGAGTAAAGCGCGCAGCAGGCTTCGGGCGCAGAGCAACGGAGAAAAACAAAGCGATCCAGAGATGGAGAACCGTAGCAAGTCCATCATTTTACTTTTTGCCATCTCGGGCAGTTTCATCCTCTTGTGGACGTCGAATCTTGTACAATTTGCTTTCAAACGCCTTACGATTGGTTATAAAATCACCAGCTTTAATGACCCCAGATATATATTGCAAGAGGGCGCAAATATGCTTCAGTTGTTAAATTCTTGTACCAATACGTTTATTTACGCAGTAACGCAAAGCAGCTTCAGAAAGGAGGTGAAGGATGCGATGAAATATCCGTTTGTTGCATTGGGCAAAATAATCAAATAATGGCATCTGAATATAAAATTAGATTACTTTTACGTGAATGTTTCGGGGTTCAGATACGTTTTTACTATATTATCATTCGCTGAAAGTTAAATGTCTGTTCTTATTTTTCGGCTGTGGCAAATGTGATGAATATGAGGAAAAGCAAACCGAAAATACTGATCTCCCTGCTGTTGTATTATGGATCTCGACTAATGAAGACCAATTCCCTCTCCCTCCCCCCACCCCCCCCCCCCCCCCCCCCCCCCCCCCCCCCCCCCGCCACTCCTCTCCAACAACACCATTTATCCTCGCTTCTACCTTCAAGGTTCGACTGTCCGCCAATAGTGTGCTAACATTCTTGGTGTATGACCTAGACACGTTAGTATCCAAGCATCACCTAGCATTTGCCTGGATTAAAGTATATCTACCACTGCTCAGCCCATTTCAGTAAGACGTCAATATTATCCTGTAACTTATTTTAAACGTACCGGGTTCACGGGAATATTACCGTGTCCTGCATAAAAACCCCACTACAATTTAAGTCTGCTGGAGTATTAATAAAATAACATTGGATATTGAATAAAATATGTTACTCCAGAAATACCAACATTTTGTGAGTTGTTTAACCGAAATCTCTGAAAATACGACTGTCAGTAAGCCTGTAGGACCGAACTAGCCAAGGTTTAGTCAGGCCACAATCCTCCTAGACCAACTGAAAACATTATGCACCAACTGGAAGGGTGATCTTCGTGTAGATACATTTAGGTAGATGAACCAGTCAATTAAATTGGTGGCATCAACATGGTCCGAAATGTTGTCTCGAGGAGACCAAGGTAACTGCAGGTGTGCGTTTAAAAAAAACACAAATTGTTGGAGTAACTCAACAGGTCACACAACATATCTACAGGACATGGATCGGCGACGTTCTGCGCGTGGATCCTTTCTCAGACTGATTGCAGAAGGTTGGGGGGGGGAGCTGGAGAAGAGAGGTGTGACGGGACAAAGTCTGCCAACTGCTAGGTGGGTAGATACAAAAGGCTGGAGTAACCCAGCGGGTCAGACACCATCTCGGGAGAAAAGGAGTAGGTGGCGTTTCGGAACGCGACCCGTTTCAAACTCTCGAAGTTTCACGACCTGAAACGTCACCTATTCCATTTCTCCAGAGATGCTGTCTGACCCGCTGAGCTACTCCAGCTTTTTGTATCTATCTTCGGTTTAAACCAGCATCAGCGGTTCCTTCCCACACAAGTGCCAAGTGGATAAAGGTGGAGGGAGTTTCATTGGCAGATGGTTGTACAAAGGGATGAAAAAGAGAATAAGCGGTATCAGATAAGGAGAGAAACTGTAATGATAGAGGTGGGTGTGTAGTTGGAAGTGGACGAAGAGAAGGGGAAATGGATCACGGGAGAGTGGGAGACATATGTGCGCATCAAAGTGGGGCATAACATAGAAACATAGAAAATACGTTGCAGGAGTAGGCCATTCGGTCCTTCCAGCCAGCACTGCCATTCAATATGATCATGGCTGATAATCCAAAATCAGTATCCCTTTCCTGCTTTCTCCCCATATCCCTTGGTTCCGTTCGCCCTAACAGCTCTATCTAACATAGTACCTAAGAAAGCGAGCGGGAGAAAAGAGTCGGATATGTTATCTAAAATTGAAGAATTTCATGTTGGGTACAAAGAAGGCGTGCAAACGAGACATACCAGAAGTACAATAACCCCTCGTTTTAACTGATCTCTTCATGACGTATTTCGGTTATAGCCGACCGAATCTGTTGTGGACCGATTCGTTGTTGCACTGGATAACCATTACGTGGACGGAGCTAATGGTGTTTTATAACCATTTTAATTTAGATTAGTTTAATTTTGTTCAGAGATACGGCGTGAAAGCACCGAGTCCGTGCCGATCAGCGATCACTTACACACTAGTTGTATCCGACCAACTAGGGACATTTCATATAAACATAGAAAATAAGTGCAGGAGTAGACCATTCGGCCCTTCGAACCAGCACTGCCTTTCAATAAGATCATGGCTGACCATCCAAAAACAATACCCGTTCTGCCTTTTTCCCCCATTTCCCTTGATTCTCTTAGCCCTAAGAGCAAAATATGGCTCTTCCTTGAAATCATCCAGTGAATTGGCATCCTCTGCCTTCTGTGGCAGAGAATTCCACAGATTCACAACGCTCAGGGCGAAAATGTTTTTCCCCATCTGTCCTAAGTGGCCTACGCCTTATTCGTAAACTGTGACCCCTGGTTCTGGACTCCCCCAACATCGGGAATAGTTTTCCTGCACCTACCCTGTCCAATCCTCTAAGATATAAAAACATATGAGTTTCTAAAAGATCCCCTCTCATCCTTCTAAATTTCAGCAAATACAAGCCCAGTCGACCCATTCTTTCATCATATGTCAGTCCCGCCATGCCAGAAATTAACCTGGTGAACCTACGCTGCACTCCCTCAATAGCAATAATGTTTCTCCACAATTAGGAGACCATAATTGCACACAATACTCCAGGCTTGGTCTCACCAGGGCCCTGGACCCCCTTGCTCCTTAACTACAATCCTCTCGCAATGAAACATAGAAACATAGAAACATATAAAATAGGTGCAGGAGTAGGCCATTCGGCCCTTCGACCCTGCATCGCTATTAAATATGATCATGGCTGATCTTCCAACTCAGTATCCCGTACCTGCCTTCTCCCCATACCCCCTGATCCCCTTAGCCGCAAGGGCCACATCTAACTCCCTCATAAATATAGCCAATGAACTGGCCTCAACCACCTTCTGTGGCAGAGAATTCCAGAGATTTACCACTCTCTGTGTGAAAAATGTTTTTCTCATATCGGTCCTAAAATACTTCCCCCTTATCCTTAAACTGCGACCCCTTGTTCTGGACTTCCCCAACATCGGGAACAATCTTCCTGCATCTAGCCTCTCCAACCCCTTAAGAATTTTGTATGTTTCTATGAGATCCCCCCCCCCCCCCCCCCCCCCCCCCCCCCCCCCCCCCCCCCCCCCCCAATCTTCTAAATTCTAGCGAGTACAAGCCGAGGCTATCCAGTCTTTCTTCGTATGAAAGTCCTGACATCCCAGGAATCAGTCTGGTGAACTCTGTGCAGCCAAGCACCCATGGTGAGGATCGAACCCAGGTCTCTGGCACTGAAAACACTGTCAGGCAGCAACTCTACTACTACGCCACCATGTCACCCTCTTTTACACGAAGGCTAACATGCCATTAGCTTTCTTCACTGCCTGCTGCATCTGCATGCTTACTTTCAGTGACTGGTGTACAAGCACATCCAGGTCTCGTTGCACCTCCCCTTCTCCTAATCTGACACCATTCAGATAATAATCTACCTTCCTGTTATTCTCGATAACCTCGCATTTATCCACATTATCCTGCATTTGTCATGCATCTGCCCACTCACACAACCTATCCAAGGTTGGGTAAGCGGGCATCTTCCTCGCAGCTCACACATCCAACTAGCTTTGTATCATCCGCAAATTTAGAGATGTTACATTTAATTCCCTCGTCTAAATCGGTAATATATATTGTAAACAACTGGGTTCCCAGCACCGGGACTTGCGGCACCCATATAATCATATAACCATATAACAATTACAGCACGGAAACAGGCCCTCTCGGCCCTTCCAGTCCGTGCCGACCATTTGTTTTCCCCTAGTCCCATCTACCTGCACTCAGACCATACCCCTCCATTCCCTTCACGTCCATATACCTATCCACTTTACTCTTAAATGTTAAAATCGATCCTGCCTCCACCACTTCTGCTGGAAGCTCATTCCACGCAGCCACCACCCTCTGAGTAAAGAAGTTCCCCCTCACGTTACCCCGAAACCTCTGTCCCTTAATTCTCATGTCATGCCCTCTTGTTTGAATCTTCCCTACCCTCAATGGGAAAAACGTATCCACGTCAACTCTGTCTATCCCTTTCATCAATTTAAAGACCTCAATCAAGTCCCCCCCTTAACCTTCTGCGCTCCAAAGAATAAAGACCTAACTTGTTTCAACCTTTCTCTGTAACATAGTTGCTGGAACCCTGGCAACATTCTAGTAAATCTCCTCTGTACTCTCTCTATTTTGTTGACATCCTTCCTATAACTAGGCGACCAAAATTGTACACATTACTCCAGAATTGGTCTTACCAATGCCTTGTACAATTTTAACATTACTTCCCTACTCCTATATTCAATGCTCTGATTTATAAAGGCCAGCACACCAAAGGCTTTCTTTACCACCCTATCTACATGCGATTCCACCTTCAGGGAACTATGCACAGTTATTCCTAGATCCCTCTGTTCCACAGCATTCCTCAATTCCCTACCATTTACCATGGACGTCCTATTTTGATTTGTCCTGCCAAGATGTAGCACTTCACACTTATCAGCATTAAACTCCATCTGCCATCTTTCAGCCAACTTTTCCAAATGGCCCAAATCTCTCTGTAGACTTTGAAAATCTACTTCATTATCCACAACACCACCTATCTTAGTATCATCTGCATACTTACTTATCCAATTTTCCACCCCATCATCCAGATCATTGATGTACATGACAAACAACAGTGGACCCAACACAGATCCCTGAGGCACCCCACTGGTCACCGGCTTCCAACCTGACAAACAGCCATCCACCATTACTCTCTGACATCTCCCATTCAGCCACTGTTGAATCCATCTTGCTACTCTCCGCCATTAACACCCAAAGATTGAACCTTCTTAACCAACCTTCCATGGGGAACCTTGTCAAAGGCCTTACTAAAATCCATATAGACAACATCCACTGCTTTACCCTCATCAATTTCCCTAGTTACCGCTTCAAAAAATTCAAGAAGGTTTGTCAAACATGACCTTCCAGGCACAAATCCATGTTGACTGTTCCTGATCAGACCCTGTTTATCCAGATGCTTATATATATTATCTCTAAGTATCCTTTCCATTAATTTGCCCACCACTGACGTCAAACTAATGTCTATAATTGCTAGGTTTATTCTTTGAACCCTTTTTAAACAATGGAACAACATGCGCAGTACGCCAATCCTCCGCACTATTCCCGTTTCTAATGACATTTGAAATATTTCTGTCATAGCTCCTGCTATTTCTACACTAACTTCCCTCAATGTCCTAGGGAATATCCTGTCAAGACCTGGAGACTTATCCACTACCCTACTAGTCACTGCCTGCCATTCTGAAAATGACTCATTAATTCATCTTTTTGCTCTTGTATTTTATTTCATTCACATGTTTAAACTATGTTTTATTCTTAATGTTTTAATGTTTTATGTTTCATTCTTCATTGTAATTACTGTAGGTCGTGTTGCACTTGAGAGCGGAGCACCAACGCAAATTCCTTGTATATGTACATGCTAGTCAATAAACGTATTCATTCATTCATTCATTCATTTATTCATATTCTTTGCTTCCTGCTAAATAGTTCTGTACCCATGTCAGTGCACTACACCCAACACTATGAGCTCTAATTTTGCACACTAATCTCTTGTGTGGGACCTTGTCAGAGGTTTTTTCAAAGTCCAGATACACCACATCCACTGGTTCTGCCCTCTATATTTTACATGTTGCATCCTCAAAAAATTCCAAAAGATTAGTCAATCATGATTTCTCCTTCATAATTCCATGCTGACTTTGACCGATCCCGTCACTGCTTTCCAAATGCGCTGCTATAACATCTTTAATAATCGATTCCAGCATCTTCCCCACTACCGTTGTAAGGCTAACTTGTCTATAAGGTCTCTCTCCCTCCTTTCTTAAAGAATTGGAGTTACATTGGCTACCCTCCAGTCCACAGGAACAGATCCAGAATGGAGAGAACATTGGAAAACGGTTACCATTCCATCCACGCTTTCTAGTGCTGTGGGGTGCAGACCATCGGGTCCTGGGGATTTATCTGCCTTCAGTTAGTTTACCTAACATCATTTTCTGACTGATGTGAATTCCCTTCCGTTCCCCCCTCCCACTGGATCCTCGGTCCCCTAGCATTTTCGGGAGATTGTTTGTGTCTTCCGTAGTGAAGGCAGACCAAAGTACTCATTTAACTGTTCTGCCATTTCCTTGGTTACCCTTATACTAGAAATTCACCTGTCTTCGACTGTAAGGGACCTTCATTCGTCTTCACTAATCTTTTCCTTTTTCCATAGCTAAAGAAATGTTAACAGTCACTTTTTATTCCCAACGAAGCTCCCCCCACCCCCCCCCCCCCCCCCCCCCCACCCCCCCCCCCCCCCCCCCAATATACAATAGCCAGTCAAGAATGGCCGAACCTTCGGGCAACTAGTCGGTTGCTCTACATATAGGTTTAAAAATCCATCCCGTATACATTCTAGGAACTCTTCCTCCTCAGCACTGTCACCAATTCAGTTGGTCCAATCTAAACGTAGATTAAAGTCACCCATGATAACCGCTGCACCTTTGCTACACGAATCTCTAATTTCCTGCTTGATGCTAACCCAACCTCTTTACTGCTGTTGGTGGTCTGTATACAACTCCAACAAGAGTTCCGGTGGCGCCATGGAGTAACAAGAGGCGCAGCATCCAGCTCTGCTCCCGTTAAATCCTGAAAAAAAAGACGGTTTGGAAGGCAGGACCGATTTAAAAACACTCACCAGAGCTGTTTGACTTCGAATAAGTGACGTCATCAGAAGTCGCCGCGAAATAACGGAGATTAACGGCAGTTTTAAATGAAAAAAGGGAAACCACATCAGAAGCCTGCAAGACTTGCTGCACGACCTGCTTCAAGACTTTACCTGAAACTTGGTAAAACTCCTCAAACATCAGCAAAGCTCGGAAGAAGAAACTGATTCTCGAAGTCCACCTACAAAAATGACTTCAAAGGTGGAGCAATTGGAACAATCGGCTAAGAACTTCAGTCACTAAAGATATTTCTAAATTGATACAAGAAGGGAACGTCACACTGGAGAAAAAGTATCTCTAAAACAATTAAACACGGTAATGAGGAAGTGATGCAGAAAATTAATAACTTAAGAAAACGTGTTGAAGAAATTGAGGAGGATTTAAACAAAGAAATTAAGCAGGTTGAAAAGGACTGTAACAAGAAATTTGATTCAATTCTCAAGACTACTGCAAAATACGATTTGGTTATGGAAAAAAGGAAAATACGATGACTGAGATGTCTAAGGAGATAAAGAGACTGAGAAAGGAGCAAGAAAGTACGGGGGGGGGGGGGCTTGTCAAAATGAATGATAAATGCCTGGACTTGGAAGCAAGATCGAGAAGGCAAAATTTAAGAATAGTTGGCGTAAAAGAGGGAAGGGTAAGTGGAAAAAACCCTCGGGAGTTTGCTGCCAACTTACTTAAACAAGTGTTTAAGCTGCCTGCAAACCCGAGAATAGACGTGGCTCGCCAGGTTCGACGCAAGGCTCAAGCAAGCTTAGCTGCCCCTCCAAGACAGATCATAGTGAAATTTCATGGCATCTCTGCTCTGGAAGAAATTATGAAACTGATTCAATTTGGATCTAATTTGAAGTTTGAAGAGGATAACCTAACGATTTTTTTCGTGACTATTCAGCTGAAATTGCTAAAAAAAAAAGAGGGACATGTTCACAAAGACAAGACGGATTTTGAAAGGAATCACTAGTGTAAGATATGGAATAATGTATCCTACAAAGATGAGAACCACTCATAATTCTGTTGAACGTGCCTTCACGGACCCAGAAGAGGCATTTAAATATGCACATGATATCGTAAAGGAGGTCGACTGATTATCAGGAGTCGGTCTCTCGTAATATTACAGAGGACAGGCGGCGAAGATAAGACTTTTTAATTAAAAAAGCCTGCTCTTGTTAAGATGACGAATTCTTCCACGAGGCGATGGCTAGACACTTTATCTCTGGAATGTTAATTCAAGGTCGAACTCTATGTTTCCTCTGAATGAAGGACTTAGAAACAAAATGAAGGCGAGGTGGAAAACAAATGGAATCTGGGAATACGAAAAAATAATACTAATGAACATGTATACAAAAATGTATGAGTTAAGAAACGTACAATTATATACTAACACAAAACGATTAACCAACAGAAGTAACTCAACAACAATAACCCACTACTGTGTAATATTGATTAATGCACAGCGTAATAATGATTGACTCCCCTAAGGGGGAAAAGGGGGGCTTATTTCACGATGCTAATTAACTCCTAAGTATAAGGATAATGATCATATATAAACAAGTATATATGATCGATATACATTAACAATATACCAACAAATTTAAATGTATATAACAGATCTAGTCCAATCTGTGCGTGAAGGAGGGGGGAGGAGACTTAGATACTTGGAAACTATCCAAGAGTCTGGTTAACCCCCTGGAACCTGCTGTTGTCTAATATAAAAAATGGAACTTAATTGGGGAGTGAAATGTAATAATTGTCGGCATATAGGCATACGCGGGTACATAACTAGCATAGTTACTGGTATATATTGGCACATACCTAATGTAGGATTTTTTTAAGATGCATTTGGATAGCTAGATTTGCAATGCGTTTTCTCCTATATATATTTTTCAGTTTTGAACCGGCCTTTCTTCCGTTTAATAATAATTGGTCAAGGGGTCAGAGCGGAATGTATAACATCTACGGCAGTCTACAATAACTTACCTACAACCTTTAGGTGGCTTCTTTTTTATAATATCTTTATTTTTAGATATTACTAGACCAAGTGCAGGCCCGTTGGGTCTGTTCCCCCTAACGTGCGGTTGTGGGGGGGGGGGGCAGCATGAGGTGTCACACACACTAACTACCACCCCGCACACACGCTAACGACCCGCTATTATTAATTTGCCACTTTTACCCCACAACGGCCCTATCCACTGACGCATAGCCCCCAACTCACAGGCGCGTCTGGGGGGGGGGGGAGTTAGAGAGTAAAGGACAAAGAGATAGTGGGGAGAGACAGAGCGAGACATAGAGGGAGGGTCAGAGACAGAATGGCAAGAGACAGAGGGAGAGGGGGTGGAGGGGAGGGACATAGGGGTAGGGGGAGTGGTGGGGAGGGAGAGGGGTGGGGGGAGAGGGGTGGGGGAGAGAAGTGGAAGAGTGGGGAGGAAGGGGGAGAGGGATGAGGAGAGGGGGGAGAGGGGTGAGGAGAGGGGGGGGAAAAGGGGGTGGGGGGGGAGAGCGAAGGGGGTGGGAGAGAGAGGGATGGGGTGGGAGGAGGAGGGGGAGAGGGGTGAGGAGAGAGAGATGGAGAGGGGGAGGTGAGAGAGGGGTGGGGGGATGGGAGGGAGAGAGGAGAGGGAGGAGAGATGTGCGGGGGATGGAGGAGGGAGATGGGGTAGGGAAGAGAGGGGGGAAGAGTGTGGAGGGAGGGGAAAGAGTCGGGAGGGGAGGGGGAAGGGGTGGGGTAGAGAGGGAAGGAGGTGCGGAGGGGGAATGGGGTTGGGGGAGAGAGTGATGGGGTAGGAGGAAGAAGGGAAGGAGAGGGAGAGGGGTGGGGAGAGGGAGATGGAGAGGGGTGAGGGATGGGGAAGGGAAAAGGGGTGGGGGAGAGAGGGGAGGGAGGGGGAAGGGGGGAGAGAGGGGTGGGGGATGGAGAGGGGTTGGGAGGGAGGGAGGGAGGGGAGGGGTGGGGTGGTGGGGAGGGAGAGGGATGGGGAAGGGGAGTGAAGTGGAAGAGTGGGGGAGGAAGGGGGAGTGGGGAAGGGGCAGTGGTGGAAGAGGGACCGAGCGGTAGGGGGAAGGGGTCGGGGGAGAGAGGGAAGGCGGGGGTGGGGAGAGATGGATGGGGTTGGAGGAGGAGAGGGGGGAGGAGAGGGTGAGGGAGAGGGAGAGAGGGGTGAAGGGTGGGGGGAGGGAGGAGGGAGAGGGGGAGAGAGGGAGGAGAGAGGGGTGAGGGAGGGGAGGAGAGAGGGTAGTAGGCGAGAGGTGTGGGAGAGGGGGGAGGGAGGGGAGGGGAGGGAGGGAGAGTGTGGAGGAGAGGGGGAGAGGGTGGGGGGGAGGGGGAGGGGAGGTAGCGAGGGGGTGGGGGGGAGGAGGGCGGGGTGGGGGGCAGAGGGGGGACAGCCGGGAACGTTCTCCAACGGGAGGGAAAGGGATGGGGAGGAGGAGAGGAGAGGGAGAGGGTTGAGGAGAGGGTGATGGACGGAGAGGGGGACAGAGTTTTCACTACTCTTTCAGGTAAGGATGGAAGGGGGAAGGTGGAGAGACCCATCACCTAGGTGGTGGGGCTATTAACAGGAGAGTTCTTAAACAAAAGGGGGGGAATCACGGTTGAATATAAGGGGGGAGGTGTAAGATGTGTGAAACATCAAACACAGATAAGATTGAAGGCAAATGGATTGGGCAAACATCATTTACTCTTCATTCCTTCTAAATCTGAGGACGGGGGGAGCATATAAAGACGAGGGAGATGGGAGGTTTAGGGAGATCCACATCTGGAGGGACTAACATAAAATCTAAACTAGTGAACTAAATACATAAATATAAAAAAACACAAATATGGAGTGGATACGAAATTATTTCCCTGCACACTCAACTCATATTAGTATTATTTCTCATCAGTTAACTTTTTTTCTTAAAATAAGAAGGGTCTGATAAAAAATCGTGGAGGGTAACCCCAAATTTTTAAACACTCACAGGGAGATGAAAGGGAACGCCAGGAGAAACTTTTAAGGGGAGGAACTATAATTTCATATCAAGCTTTCCAAAATAAAAAGAGGCAGGGGAGATAAACAAAATAGGGTGGGGCAGTCCATCTATTCCACTCGGGAAAAGGAAATACCATTACCTCTAGAAGCTGCACAAATACATTGACTTGTTTTTTTGGTTAATGGAGAAAAAGAAAATACGATGACTGAAAAGAAAGAGATGATCTTTGAGACAGATTGGCTGAGTAATGTCTTCGAGGTGCATTTGGAAAGAAATGAGGTTTTTTTTTTGAACGACTTCTATTTATTGGTTTCAATTTAATTTAAAATAATTTGAAAAAATGTATGTCATTCCAAAATATTTGGATTTTTTTGCAAAAAAACGAAGGAATGTGCTATAGATTCATCTTGGGATAAACATTTCTCACAGATGTGGGGAAACATTTGGAAAGATTTTATTTAATTTAGTTTTCGAATAATATAATCTATGTAGAATTTTGAATTGGATTAAAATATGTCTTACATTGATCGAGCATTTATTATTATCATTACCTAAAGACATTAACTAAAGATTTGCTCAATTTTATCAAAATCTATATACATCTAAAACCTCAGCAGATAATGTTAAAATTACAAACTTCTTAGACAATTGTAATCTTCCAAAAATTAACACGTTGGAACAAGAGGAATTAGGAGCTCAGATTACAATAGAATAGAAGAAACAATAAATTCGTTGAAGAATGGTAAAACGCCAGGACCAGATGGCTTTAGTAATGAATTCTATAAACGATTCTACGAGATAATTTCACCACGCTTACAAAATTTATATATACATGCTTTTAAAGAAAATATACTACCAGAGACACTAACGGAATCAACTATTACACTTATACCTAAAAAGGATCAAGATCTAGAAGACCCGGTTCATATAGAGCCATAGAACTCCTAAATACAGATAAAAAATATATTAGCAAAGACCCAAGCGAGAAGATTAAGTAAATATGTTAGTAAACTAATAAACCCGGATCAAACTGGGTTCATACGCAAGAGATACTCATTCAACAATTTGAGACATCTGTTTAATATAATGTACTCACATAAAACTGAAGAGGAAGACTTATCAATTATTTCACTCGATGCAGAAAAAGCATTTGATCAAGTAGTATGGCAATATCTGTTTAAAGTATTGCGAAAAATTAATATGGGAGAGAATTTTATCTTATCTTATGGCATCCAAATTACTAGAATCATTATTTAACCCAAAAATTTATTATTACGTGTTGATTCTGGAAAAATGCCAATTCAAGTATTAGAAGAATGGGTATCCAATTATAGATACATAGAATCCAAAGAAAATTCGGGGAAATCCCAATTTGCTGTACTACTGTTGGGCAGTGAATATTAAAAATATAATTTACTGCTTATTTGCCCAACAAGTAGACAAACTATAATATGTCTTTATTAACTAATATCTGAGAACGAATCAATTATTGTACGGATTTGAAACAAATATAAATTAAAAATTAGAAACTGCTTCTTTCCCCAATAGATAAAAATCCATTGGGAAAGAATAGGAATTAAAATTGGGCTAAAATATAATCGTTAATCAATATTTCAAATATCAAATTCTTTATAGGATATCAAAACTCTAACCTCAGACTTATTAAATGAAGGCATGAAACAGAAAGACAGAATAAAGCTATTTGTATAATAAGAATCTAGAACAATTTAGAAGGGACTTTATTTAACACGAAAGGCAATGGGAAAAATACCTATTAAATACAATGTAAGGCATAACTTACAAATTAAAATTTTTTACATAGATTATATTACTCGAAAAACTAGACTGAACAAAAATATTTCCAAACATCTCCTCCATTTGTGACAAATACCAACTGTAGCACATACTGTACAAAACGAACGAAATCTTTGGAACTTTTAGAAATTGAACCCCAATAAAGAAATATTATTGCGGACAATGGAAATGGGACCGTAGCTAACTACGTTCCAAGAATCTCTCTTTAATATTAGCAAAAAACTTTATACAAATTTTTAAAAACGCACCCACGCCAAGGTTTATGTGGAGCTTATAGATCACATTAGAATCAATTCTTAAAGAGTCCTCCTTTAAACCATCTGGTGCAAACCTAAATAATCTATTGTCCTTTTTTTTCTCTGGCTTCTTCTTTCTTCGCTCTGTCTTTCTCGCTATTCGTTTCTACTCTCTTGTCTATCTATCTCTTTTTCGGGCTTTTCTTATTATATCACGAACTAGCACCATCGCCATTTCCTACGACACTTTCTATTTTCTTCTTTCCATCATTGTTCTTCATATTGGCTGTTTTATTATTAAATTAAAAATAAGAAGTTGTACAAGAATTGTAATATGGCTGTATGCATCAGGTACTTAGGTACCACATTACTGTATTTACTTCTACCACAAATAAATAAATAAATAAAACACAAAAATGTAAAATATATATTTTCTAATTAAAAAAGAACTCCGACAAGCGTTGTCTGCCCTTGGCTATTTAGCAGTTCTACCCATACCGGTTCTACAGTATCCAAGCTAATATCTCTCCTTGCTATTACATTAATCTCCTCTTTAACCTGCAATGCCACCCCACCTCCTCTTCATTTCTGTCTATCCTTCCTGGATATCGAATGCCCCTGCATGTTTAGATCCCAGCCTTGGTCACCCTGGAGCCATGTCTCCGGAATTCCAACTATATCATATACACTATACACTAACTACTAAATGCGTATTCAATTTATGTTGAATGCTCCTCACATTAAGGCATTCAGGTTAGTTTTTCTTATCTCCCTTCTACCTTTTGCTTTTATCCTTTTATGGCCCTCTGTCTCCTTGCACTGGGTCCCATCCCCCGACCTTTTCAGTTGAACATGACACTTTCTTTCCCGTTAGCTGCATTGCATGAATACGCGTCCTCGCCCCCCCCCCCCCCCCCCCCCCCCGTTCCCCCTCCCCATACACACACATGCTTTTACGTTTAACCCCACCCGTGCAGCAAACTTGTCTGCCAGAATGTCGGTCCCCTTCCAATTAAGGTGCCCCAGAAGAGATCTAGAAATCTTAGATCCCTTCCCCCTGAATCTAGAAATTCCAGTGACCAAGAAATCTAAATCCCTGCCCCCTTAACCATCTCATCAGTCACACATTCTGGTCCCCTATCTCCCTGTCCCTACCCTCACTAACACGAGGTACTATAAGCAACCCAGAGATAACCAAGCTAGAGGTCCTGATTGTCAGCCTCCTGTCTAGTTCTCTATAATCACGTTGCAGTATCTCCTTCCTCTTCTCACCGACGTCATTTGTGCCTACATGCACAACTACTTCCGGCTGCTCACATTCCCGCACGGGGATGTTCTGAAGTCGGTCTGAGACGTCTTGGTTCTTTTTCATTGGTTCACTTGGTTCGATGCGTTCATTTTTGGAAACGGTACAGTTTCAGTGCAGTTTGTCGCTTTGATGGCGTTCCACATAATCGGCGGGGAGACCTCGACTACAGAGATGGTGAAGCAAAGGGATCCTAAGCTGTTTACTATTTGATGTATCCCACCACATCGAACAGTTGTGGATGTGTGTTATGGTGTACTTCCATAGTGGCAGTACTTTATTGCGGTGCCTTTTAAGATCTCCTTTACTCCCTTCCTATTTTAATTCCATCTGCATGTTTTATTTGGGCAAAACTGTCGTAAAACATGAGTTGGAAGGAACTGCAGACGGTGGTTTGAACCGAAGATGCTGGACTAACTCAGCGGGACAGGCAGCATCTCTGGAGAGAAAGAGCAAACCGACACCGATTCCTTCTCTTCAGAGATACTGCCTGTCCCGCTGAGTTACTCCAGCATTTTTGTGTCTATTTGATTAGTCCAAGTCAACATGGATTTATGAAAGGGGAATCATGCTTGACTAATCTTCTGGATTTTTTTTTAGGATGAGACAAGTAAAATGGATGAAGGGGTGCCAGTGGATGTAGTGTATCTAGACTTTCAGAAAGCTTTCGATAAGGTCCCGCACGGGAGACTGGTGACTAAAATTAGAGCACATGGTATTGGGGGCAGGGTGTTGACATGGATAGAAATTTAGTTGGCAGACCGGAAGACAAGAGTAGGAGTTAACGGGTCCTTTTCAGAATGGCAGGCAGTGGTGAGTGGAGTGCCGCAATGCTCGGTGTTGGGGACGCAACTGTTTACCATATATATTGGTGGGTGGCAGTGTGAACTGTGAAGAGGATGTTATGAGGTTGTAGGATGACCTGGACAGGTTGAGTGAGTGGGCAGATGCGTGGCAGATGCAGTATAATATAGATAAATGTGAGATTATCAACTTTGGCGGCAAAAACAAGGGGCAGATTATTATCTCAATGGGGTTAGGTTAGGCAAGTGGAGGTGCAACGAGACCTAGGCGTCCTTGTGCACCGGTCACTGGTTGGCTTACATACAGCAGGCAGTGAAGAAAGCTAATGGAATGTTGACTTTCATAACAAGAGGATTTCAGTATAGGAGTAAAGAGGCTTCTCCAGTTGTATAGGGCTCTAGTGAGACCACATTTGGAGTATTGTGTACAGTTTTGGTCTCATAATTTGAGGAAGGACATCCTTGTGATTGAAGCAGTGCAGCGTAGGTTCGCGGCATTGATCCCTGGGATGGCAGGACTGTCATATGAGGAAAGATTGAAAAGACTAGGCTTGTATTCATTGGAGTTTAGAGGGACGAGGGGGGATCTTATATAAACATATAAAATTATAAAAGTACTCGACAAGCTAGATGCACGAAAACGTTCCCAATGTTGGACGAGTCCAGAACCAGGGACACAGTCTTAGAATAAATGGGAGGTCATTTATGACTGAGGTGAGAAAAAACTTTTTTCACCCAGAGAGTTGTGAATTTATGGAATTCCCTGCCACAGAGGGCAGTGGAGACCAAGTCACTGGATGGATTTAAGAGCGAGTTAGATAGAGCTCTAGGGGCTAGTGGAGTCAAGGGATATGGGGAGAAGGCAGGCACGGGTTATTGATAGGGGACGATCAGCCGTTAACACAATGAATGGCGGTGCTGGCTCGAATGGCCTCCTCCTGCACCTTTTTTCTATGTTTCTATGCTTCTATTGTAAACATGGAAGCGGTTTCCACGTCCACACAGACCACAGCAATTCTACATCAGCCTCGCCCTTCCCCACCTCACCGCTGACAGTAAACTATCACTCATCACTTTGTCATTGTTCAGCGTCCAGGATAGAGTTTTCCCCTCAAATCATATGGTGAGATATAAGCTATATCTTTTAGGCCACGTTACGAATTCGGCCCCTCTCTGAAACTATCAGAATTCTGGGGCTACATGTAAGCCCGACATGAATTACTGACATATTAAAACCATTGCTCGGCCCACCTGCCCGCAACTGCACTGTGTGATCGAATGTACTGACATATCTCAAAATTCTCGAAATTCTCCGGCGATCTGAGTCTAATCGCAGAGCCACGGTATTTGTATTGATTTCCACGCCAGGGGAACGCATGCTCTTTAGTCTTTCCCTAAACTCGACGCTCCAGAGAAACGTGTATTTGAAAATAAGAGTAACTGCCCAATGATGACAGATGGCATTCCAGTATTACAAATTAGTTATTTGTGCAGCCCCTAGATGTAGTTACTTGATTCTGCTTTCTTTTCGCACATCCGAATGTATGGGTATCATTTAATAAGTAACAGGTGGAGATTCCATGCCAGGTCAGTCGCCGACAGGGTGCAAATCACAATCATAATTCCGAATCTTTTATTCACTCAATATTCCGTCGATCCATAATTAGTTTACCAAATGCAAATTAACAACAAAATAAACAAAGGAACAGATACCTCGAGCCCGACGTCTGTGTGAACCATTGGGCCAATTTCCACTAATTAAATTTACTTGCACATCGTCTGCCTCACACCGTTCCCGGACAGTTAAATATCTCTAATGTATCTGTTTTCGCCGCCTCCACTGGCAGCGCATTCCCATCTCTTTGTAAATTAATCGCCGGATAAGTCTCTTTTTAAACATGTCGTTGGTTATTTAGACAATAGACAATAGACAATAGGGGCAGGAGTAGGCCATTCGGCCCTTCGAGCCAGCATCGCCATTCACTGTGATCATGGCTGATCATCCACAACTCAGTACCCGTTCCTCCCTTCTCAACATATCCATTGGCTCCGCTCTCTTTAAGAAGTCTATCTAACTCTCACTTGAAAGCAATCACAGATTTGGCCTCCACTGCCTTCTGAGACAGAGAATTCCACATATTCACAACTCTCTGCCTCGTCTCCGTTCTAAATGGCCCAACCCTTATTCCTAAACTGTGGCCATTGGTTCTGGACTTCCCCCAACATCAGGAACATGTTTCCTGCCTCTAGCCTGTCCAATCCCTTAATAATCTTACATGTTTCAATAAGATTCCCTCTCATCCTTCTAAATTCCAGTGTATACAACCCCAGCCGCCCCATTCTTTAAACAAATGACAGTCCCGCCATCCCGGGAATTAACCTCGTGAACTTTCGCTGCACTCTCTCAATAACAAGAATACCCTTCCTCAAATTTGGAGACCAAAACTGCACAAAATACTCCAGGTGTGGTCTCACAGCGGCCCCGTACAACTGTAGAAGGACCTCTTTGTTCCCATATTCAACTCCCCTTCTTATGAAGGCCAACATGCCATTAGCTTTCTTCACTGCCGGCTGTACCTGCATGCTTACTTTCAGTGACTGCTGAACAAGGACTCCCAGATCTCGTTGTACTTCCCCTTTTCCTAACTTGACACCATTCGCAAAATAATCTGCCTTCCCGTTCTTGCCATCAAAGTAGATAACCTCACATTTATACACATTAAACTGCATCTGCCGCATCTGCCCACTCACCCAAACTGTCCAAGTCACACTGTATCCTCATCGCATCCTCCTCACAATTCACACTGCCACCCAGCTTTGTGTCATCTTCAAATTTGCCAATGATTTGAAAAATTTGACAATGTTTGATGAGGTGCTGTTTCATTCAGTGCTTTGGCTAAATAATTTAAATAAGTCACATAATGAAGATAGGTCGCTCGTCTGTTTACCAAGAGGGAAAGCAATTCTCTCAGTCATTCAACCCGATGAAACAGATAACGCACCCACTGAATTTAGCCATCTCCCAACTACCAATCCCCAAAAAATAAAATCAGACATATTCTATCAGATTGCAAAAAATAGTTGTTGGGGATTAAGGGGGGGGGGGGGGGAGACGGGGCGAAGAGGTCAATGTACGATTGTGACAGGATTCGGGCACGGAATATTTGCCCCCTCCATCAAGAACTAAGATGATGAGCCTCGGGTTGCTCGTGGGACAAGATGTAAACAAAATCATTTGGTCGATTTATTTATAGACATCATGACTTCTCTCTAACTGTCCCCATCAACTGATCGATCACATTACCTACCTTACAGCTCCCCCACCTCTACCCCCTCCGAGCAGACCGTGGCTTCGCCCCATCATAGATTCACTGTTTGCCCCACCTCTCCTTCCTTCCACATCCTTTCCACAACTTATTTTATCTATTTCCCAGTTATCACGAATGGCCTTTGACCAGTAATACCTGAAAAATAATAAGTTCCGGAGCACACGTTTTCAGCATCAATACTCGAATGCTGTCAAGTTCCATCATCCGATGAAACCAATTCCTTGAGAAGTTTGCCTAGTTCACGTGAAGTGGATCGAACTGGCTGAAGACTGGCATCTACCATCCTGGAGACTAGGAGATTCATCCACTCGGCATTTTATGTCTGAAGATGTTTGCCAATGCTTCAACCTTTTTCCATTTGCGCTGATGTGCTGCACCTCCATCCCGCCGCTACCAGCACCACCACTGCCCCCTCCCCATAGTTGAGATTGGTGAAGTTTGTGATTCTTCTATTTCAAAGAGTTGTTTGTGTACTACCATTCACGACAGGGCGTGGCAGCTTAGATCCGCTCCCTCAGTTGTTGGTTCCATTAGCTGTGTCTATTTCTTGCTGTGTGCGTTATTTGGCGCGCAAGACGTCCTATCCGGCAGTTTCGCCAGTTTGATTCTTCATTCAGAAGTATTATCTTGTATAGCTCCTGACATCCATTCCTACACATGAACAAGTATATCATGCTCCAAATTTATAAAACGTTGTTCAAACCTCTGCTGCAGTACCCCGGGCAGATTTGTTCTTCATATTGTAAGAAGGGCGTCCGAGAGGATGCAGAGAATATTCAGCGGGCTGTTGCATTGGATGGTACGTTTCACATGCGGGGATATGGGAAAGGCTAGGGCTATTTTCCCTGCCCAAGAGGAGGTTAAGAGGAGATATTATTGGGGATATAAATCCTGGGAGGTTCCGCTTGGGCAGCGTACAACCAAGCGGTATGAATATTGATTTCTGCTATTTCAAGTCACCCTTGCATTTCGTCTATCCCCACCATTCTTGTTGTTTTGCTAGTTTCACTGTTCGTATCCTTTCGTTATCACCTCTGTTCGTATCCGTTCGTTATCACCTCTTCCGCAGCCAACGATAGACCACTGAGTGCTTCTCCGACTTTGATTTGTTCTGTACCTTTTCATACCTCTAGTTTCCCTCTCCCGCGACTCTCAGTCTGAAGACGAGTCCGAGCCGAGATGTCACATATTCCGTTTCACTGGAGATGCTGCCTGGCCCATTGCGTTACTCCAGCATCTTTGTGTCTTTCTTCTGAGGTTTCAATAAGGTACTGACTGCAAAAAAACTTTCCCCTCAACAAAATAGTATAAAACGAGCGGACATTGATGTAGGGTATGGGGTCAGGAATTTAGAATGTTCTGATGGTCAATATTTTCACTCAGAAAGTGACGAGTAACTGGCAAGCGCTGCGTGACAAATTGGTGGAAACAGAGTCGACGACACCATTTTAGGATTATTTAGGCGAGTATTCGAATAGCCTCCGCATAGAATGCGAAGATGACATTAACTCGGACAATGCCCCACTGATTATAGCGGACATGATAGGCCGATTGGACTGTTTCTATGCTCTATGAATCTTTGACAAGTTAATATTGTGCTCTCATTCTGGTGAGAAGACAACGTGACGTCGCATGAATGCACATTCTGGAAAAAACTCTGTAATGGGTGGGACGTGTTTGTTCAATGAGTCTAACTAATTGCCTTGTTGATGTAATCTTAGTTTGCTCCATCGCTGATGTGGTCTAATTGTCTCACTTGGCGTTTGCAGTTATTATATAAATGAAGCCTTCGAATATAACGTCGTCAGGGAGTTAAAAGTCAGTCGATAAGGCGGGAGTGAATGTGAGGGAGGATGCACGGGCAAGTAACGGGGCTGGCCTATGCGATTTACTATTCTCTTCTGGCGGCTCTCGGTGTTCCAGGTAAAGTCCTGTGACTAGTGATGTTGCCAAGCGCAACCAACGGGCACAGAACATCGCTTCTTTTCCTCCAGAATGTTTCCAATATTTCTTATACCGTTGGATAACCTTGTATTAGTTGTTCAATGTGATATTTTACAGAAATACTTACGTTTATTTTATTTCAAATTTAAATTAACGCGTTATTTCAACAAACCAGCATATGTCCTGTCATTTGTGTGTCTGACTATGGTGAACTGAATAGCTTTTACGTGGTGACCATTATTGCTATTCTTTGACACACTAAATGTCACCCTAAAGTTTCCAGTCGGTATTGGTCAGGAATACATCCACGTGTACTTCGTTTAATTAGTCTTCTGATGGCCGTTATCAGATTCCATAATCCAGAGCGAAAATTCCTAGCCCGATATGACAAATTTAATTTTCCAAACGATTGTGTCCTTTCTTAATGATATACCGGTGGCAACAACTTGCAATCTGGGTGTTTTCAGAAGAGACTAACACACAAGGATCGCCTGTATTTGAGGAGTCCAGTATCGGTTAATCCTATAGCAACTACCAATAACACAGCTGGTGGATCTGCTGCCTCACAGTGCAAGAGACCTGTGTGGGGTTTGCACGTTCTCCCTGTAGCTGCGTGCGATTTCCACCCGGCGCTACGCCTCCCCTCCACTCCTCACCTCCCCATCCCAAATGCATGCGGATATGTAGGTTAGCTGGCGGATGTAAACTCCTTTGGTGTGTTGGGGAAACTGGGTGCGAGGGAGTTAATGAAAATGTGTGTCGAATTAAATTAAATTAGTGCAGAATTAATGGATTGTGCGTGGTCGGATTTGGTGGGAAGGAGTTTGGGGGAGCAGACTAGGTGGGCCCAATGCCTGATTTTACTCTCATGGTTCGTGGTATTTTGCCTGAAGAGCCTGTTTCCGCGCTGTGCCTCTCTGTGACTGTCGAGTACCGTCTGCGAACAACATTAGACATTCCAAAGACATAAAATTTCGTAGGTTAATTGGCTTGATATCGTTGTTAAATTGTCCCCAGTGTGTGTAGCATAGCGCTAGTGCACGGAGATGGCTGGTCGGCGGGGACACGGTGGGCTGAAGGGTCTGATTCCACGCTGTATCTCAACTAAACTAAACTAAACTAAACATGACGGCTGTTCTCTAGTGGGACCGGTATTCCATAGGATGTGATATAACTGGATCACTCGTCCATCTCTCGACGATTATCATGCAGTATAATGTATGCTATTGTGTCTGGTTTGGATAATAAGTAAAACACTTGTGTTTCATCTCAGGTAACCTGGTGACTATCGTGATCCTATCCCGCGGAAAATGCGGTCTGTCCAAGGGCATCACTCGCTACCTGGTTGGCATGGCGGTGACGGATCTGCTGGTCCTCATCACGGCGGTGATACTAAACCGGATGAGTGTTATTTATTTCCCTGTTTTCTTCCTCTCCACCACTCCGGTCTGTAGCCTCAAAATCGCTTTATTCTACGCGGCCAGAGACAGCTCGGTTTGGCTCACGGTCGCTTTCACCATCGATCGGTTTGTAGCCATTTGTTGCCTGAAATGGAAAGCAAACTATTGCACCGAGAGAGTGGCAGGCGTGATTATAGGAACAAGCTGCGTTGTGAGTTGTATCAAAAACCTGCCGTGGTTCTTTGTTTATGAGCCTCTGTATATACTTAACGGGGCCCCTTGGTACTGTAACATCAAATTAAGCTATTATTCCGAACTGTTATGGACAATATATGACTGTGTCGACCGCATTCTGAATCCCTGCTTACCCTTCGTTCTGATGTTGCTGGTCAACGCTCTGACCGTCAGGTACATTCTGTTGGCGAACCGAGCCCGCAGGAGAGTCCGAGCGCAAAACACCACGGACAAGGGGAGCGACCCGGAGATGAAGAGCCGAAGAAACTCAATCATACTGCTCTTCACCATCTCGGGAAGTTTCCTGCTGTTGTGGACGACTTTTGTCGCGAATTTTCGTCTTCGTGCGATTTACCAAGAACAATTACGCGACGGGTTCTAACGCCAAAGACCCGCGGTTCATTCTTCAGGAAAGCGGGAACATGTTGCAGCTTCTGAGCTGCTGCACCAACACTTGCATTTACGCCGGTACTCAGACGAGATTCAGAGGGGAGTTCAAAAATGGTTTGAAGTATCCGCTGAATCTGACCAGGAAACTGATAAGGTCGCGAAAATAGAGGGGTTGTTTGCATATAACCATATAACCATATAACAATTACAGCACGGAAACAGGCCCTCTCGGCCCTTCCAGTCCGTGCCGACCATTTGTTTTCCCCTAGTCCCATCTACCTGCACTCAGACCATACCCCTCCATTCCCTTCCCGTCCATATTCCTATCCACTTTACTTTTAAATGTTAAAATCGATCCTGCCTCCACCACTTCTACAGGAAGCTCATTCCACACAGCCACCACCCTCTGAGTAAAGAAGTTCCCCCTCACGTTACCCCTAAACCTCCATCCCTTAATTCGCATGTCATGCCCTCTTGTTTGCATCTTCCCTACCCTTAATGGGAAAAGCTTATCCACGTCAACTCTGTCTATCCCTTTCATCATTTTAAAGACCTCAATCAAGTCCCCCCTTAACCTTCTGCGCTCCAAAGAATAAAGACCTAACTTGTTCAACCTTTCTCTGTAACATAGTTATAACCATATAACACCATATAACAATTACAGCATGGAGACAGGCCCTCTCGGCCCTTCCAGTCCGTGCCGACCATTTGTTTTCCCCTATTCCCATCTACCTGCACTCAGACCATACCCCTCCATTCCCTTCACGTCCATATACCTATCCACTTTACTTTTAAATGTTAAAATCGATCCTGCCTCCACCACCTCTGCCGGAAGCTCATTCCACACAGCCACCACCCTCTGAGTAAAGAAGTTCCCCCTCACGTTACCCCTAAACTTCTGTCCCTTAATTCTCATGTCATGCCCTCTTGTTTGAATCTTCCCTACCCTCAATGGGAAAAGCTTATCCACGTCAACTCTGTCTATCCCTTTCATCATTTTAAAGACCTCAATCAAGTCCCCCCTTAACCTTCTGCGCTCCAAAGAATAAAGACCTAACTTGTTCAACCTTTCTCTGTAACATAGTTGCTGGAACCCTGGCAACATTCTAGTAAATCTCCTCTGTACTCTCTCTATTTTGTTGACATCCTTTCCTATAACTAGGCGACCAAAATTGTACACCATACTCCAGAATTGGTCTTACCAATGCCTTGTACAATTTTTAACATTACTTCCCTATTCTATATTCAATGCTCTGATTTATAAAGGCCAGCACACCAAAGGCTTTCTTTACCACCCTATCTACATGCGAATTCCACCTTCAGGGAACTATGCACAGTTATTCCTAGATCCCTCTGTTCCACAGCATTCCTCAATTCCCTACCATTTACCATGGACGTCCTATTTTGATTTGTCCTGCCAAGATGTAGCACTTCACACTTATCAGCATTAAACTCCATCTGCCATCTTTCAGCCCACTTTTCAAATGGCCCAAATCTCTCTGTAGACTTTGAGAATCTAACTTCATTATCCACAATACCACCTATCTTAGTATCATCTGCATACTTACTTATCCAATTTTCCACCCCATCATCCAGATCATTGATGTACATGACAAACAACAGTGGACCCAACACAGATCCTGAGGCACCCCGCTGGTCACCGGCTTCCAACCTGACAAACAGCCATCCACCATTACTCTCTGACATCTCCCATTCAGCCACTGTTGAATCCATCTTGCTACTCCGCCATTAACACCCAAAGATTGAACCTTCTGAACCAACCTTCCATGGGGAACCTTGTCAAAGGCCTTACTAAAATCCATATAGACAACATCCACTGCTTTACCCTCATCAATTTCCCTAGTTACCGCTTCAAAAAATTCAAGAAGGTTTGTCAAACATGACCTTCCAGGCACAAATCCATGTTGACTGTTCCTGATCAGACCCTGTTTATCCAGATGCTTATATATATTATCTCTAAGTATCCTTTCCATTAATTTGCCCACCACTGACGTCAAACTAATAGGTCTATAATTGCTAGGTTTATTCTTTGAACGCTTTTTAAACAATGGAACAACATGCGCAGTACGCCAATCCTCCGGCACTATTCCCGTTTCTAATGACATTTGAAATATTTCTGTCATAGCTCCTGCTATTTCTACACTAACTCCACTCAATGTCCTAGGGAATATCCTGTCAGGACCTGGAGACTTATCCACCTTTATATTTTTCAAAAGTGTCAGTACTTCCTCCTCTTTGAATCTCATAGTTTCCATAGCTACTCTACTTTTTTCCCTTACCTCACAGAGTTCAATATCCTTGTTGCTGGATCCCAGGCATCATTCTAGTAAATCTCCTCTGTACTCTCTCTATTTTGTTGACATCCTTCCTATAACTAGGCGACCAAAATTGTACAACATACTCCATCATTGGTCTCACCAATGCCTTGTACAATTTTAACATTACTTCCCTGCTCCTATATTCAATGCTCTGATTTATAAAGGCCAGCACACCAAAGGCTTTCTTTACCACCCCATCTACATGCGATTCCACCTTCAGGGAACTATGCACAGTTATTCCTAGATCGCTCTGTTCCACAACATTCCTCAATTCCCTACCATTTACCATATCTTGGAACCAGTTGCGCTTTGGAGTTTGGTTCCCTTTCTTTTGTGGGATTCACTGGGCCTAGCTGCGTAGTCTTCTTGGTCAATCCTGTCACCCTTGCAGACCTCCGGAAGTGATTCTTCTCAAACAGACAAGGGCTGTTTACAGATACAGCGCGGAAACAGGCCCTTCGGCCCACCGAGTCCACGCCTTCTAGCGATCCCGACGCAGTAACTCTATCCTATACATAATTGGAACCAGCCAATTAACTTACAAATCTGTACGTCTTTGGGATGTTACATAATTACATAGGGATCGCGTGGCGATGTGAAGCAGCAACTCTACCGCTCCAATTGTTAGATTGAAGACATTTCTGGGACCAATAATCTAGAAACCCACGGGGTTTCATTTCGTTAATTGACCACTCGTTATCACCCTGCACCTTTCCCCGGGCTCATTCTGGCATTGCGCTGAGGAAAATGCGGGGCACGGGAATGGGTTCAGGATGCAAGTCGCCGGCCGTAAACGGGTACGTTTCGTTTAATACAAACTTTGAATATTTGTTGAAACAATATTGCAGTTATCACAGCTAGAATTCCGTGCGGTTCTCATTGTGTATCAAAGTCTTGACAGACCAGTATATTGTCAATAGAATCTACTTTAAATAACTGATATTAAACGTCTGTGGAGAACTCAGTTATAAGCGGTAATGATGCTTGATTTTTAAATATATATATATATATATATATATATATATATATATATATTAAAATACCTTGGAAAGATTGCTGATTTATTTCAGTCCATAAGCAGAATTACTGGGAATTACTATTCGTAACGCCATCTACCCATGTTCTCCAGAGATGCTGTCTGACCGCTGAGTAACCCTGAACTTGGTGTCCATCAGTCAGAAAACGTTGCGCTCTGGCATTCCGCTAAAGCTTGGTATAAGAGTCAAAGGGTGGCAAAGTTCTACAACATAGAAACGGTGGCATTTTTGTCCGCCATGTCTATGTCGATCATCATGCCTGTCCATGAAATCCAAATTTCCTACATTCATTCCATATCCCACTATGCCACGCTCATTCAAATAACTGTCGACGTTATATGTTATTGTTCTAATATATTTAATGCTACTGTTCCTATTTCTACTGCTTTATCTGACAGCTCACTCCAGATACCAATTACTCTTTTTGTAGACTTTATTACACACTATATCTCGTTTAAATCTTCCACCTCTCATCTTAAACCTATGTCCTGTGGTTTTAGACTCACCTGCGTGGAAGATAGACACAGACTATCTACCATCTTACGTTTTTATATCCCTGTCACATTTACTCCCAATCTCCTTTGCTCAAGGGAAAACGAACCCAGCCTATCTGATAGCTTATGATAAATCAAAATCCCCCAATCGAGGTGACATTTTTGTGCACCTCCCTGCACCCACTCTCGATAAACCATGTCTTCCAATAGTGTGGGGATCAGAACTGAGCACAATACTCCATGTGCGGCCGATCAACGTTTTGTACAACTGCAACATAACATCTCGATGCTTATACTCAATGCCTCGGAGGATGAAAACAAGCATGTCAAGTGCCTTACTCACCACTCTGTCTCCGACATCTCTATTTTGAGGAATTAATATGCTGTATTCAACAACACATGCTAGAACTTTACCATTTGGTGTGCATGTTCTGGTCGGCTTTAACTAATTAAAATACATCACTTTGCACTTACTCAAGTTAAATTCAATCTACCATTCCCTTGCCAGCTGCCCCGTTGTAACCGTAGACACCCTTCTTAACATTTAAGAAGCAGTTACACAGGTACATGGCAATCGCCACTTTAAAACTACCCAATGACTTGCCTCCACAACTGCCTGTTGCAATGAATTCCACAGATTCACAATCCACACCTCTGATCAAATAAATTCCTCCTCATTGCTTTTCTAAAGGTAACTGCTTTTATTCTGAGGCTGCTTCCTCTGATCGCAGATTCTCCCATTAGTGGAGACATCCTCTCCACGTCCAATATTGTAATATTCAATATTGACATCAATTTCACGCACCGCATTAAACCAGCATTCAGGAGAATATCGACTCCATGAGCTTGCTTTATTCACAGTATAAGGTCATAAAGTGGGAAGGAATAGTAGAATTAGGCCATCCGGTCCACCAAGTCTTCCGCCATTCAATAAAGGCTGATCTATCGCTCCCTCCTAACCCCATTCTCCTATCTTTTCCCCATTACATCTGACAGCCTTACTAATCCAGAATCGATCTATCTCTGCCTCAAACAATATCCACTGACTTGGCCTCCACAGCCTTCTGTGGCAAATAATTACAAAGATCCACCACCATCTGACTAAAGAAATGTATCCTCATCGCCTTCCTAAAGGAACGTGTATTAAATCCGGGGCTATGACCTCTATTCCTAAGCCACCGCACTAGTGGAAATATCCTCTCCGCATGCACTATCCAAACCGAATATAGTTAACACGAATGGTTCAGCTCTGTTTGGACTACCATCAGTGACATCACTAACAGGTTAATAGCTCACTCTAACTTACAATCATCGTGCTATTATCACAGCGTGCCTCTGGAAATTTCGCAAAGGATAATTAGCAAGTCTGCTAGAATAAAGCAGAGATCTTACCTTCTACTTATCATCGAAAATGCATACTCCGCCCAGAGGTCTGGTGTATGCCATTTATTACGCAACCCTTGCAGCCATCGCCGTCCCGTTACACCGAGCTGTTCGTTCGATATTTGAACTATAGCATTTAGCGCAGCGGAGGTGGTACAATGGTAGAGTTGTTACCTTACAGCGCCTGAGACCCGGGTTCAATCCTCCCTACGGGTGCTGTCTGTACGGAGTTTGTACGTTCCCACCTGTGACCCCGTGGTTTTTCTCCGGGTGATACTTTCCTTCCACACTCCAAGCAAGTACAGGTTTGTAGGTTAATTGCCTGCCGTAAAAATTGTAAATTGTATGCTGTAAATTGTCGCAATTGTGTAAGATATTGCACGTGCTGAACGCTGGTCAAGGCGGACACCACAATGTCATGTAAATGAAAGTAGTCATGTTTAGTATTGTGCTGCATATCCTTTGCATGCAATGACTGCTTGAAGTCTGCGATTCATGGACATCACCACTTGCTGGGTGTCTTCTCTGGTGATGCTCTGCCAGGCCTGTGCTGCAGCCATATTTAGCTTATGCTTGTTTTGGGGGCTAGTCCCCTTCAGTTTTCTCTTCAGCATAAAAAAAGAATCTTATAGAACAATTTGGTTCTTTCTCAGGGTATTTAATAAACTTGAATAAAAGTGAAGTTATGTCAATAAAAGCTCAAGACCCTTTACATCTCCAAAAATTCCCTTTCAGAATTGTTACTGAAAAAATTAGGTACCTTGGAGTCTATGTGACTAGAAAATGCACCTCCCTATTTCAAACAAATTTCCCACCATTAACTACTAAATTGAATGCCCTCATTCAATTTTGGAAAACACTCCCTATTTCCCTTATAGGTAGAGTAAATGCCATAAAGATGATTTTCCTTCCACAACTCCGATAACTATTTCAATCAATATCGATTTATCTCCCCAAAAGTTTTTTTTTAAACTTGACTGTCACCACATATTTCATTTGGGATTATAAAACCCATAGAATACGCAAACGACATTTATGTAAATCTAAAGAAAATGGATAAGCGCTTCCCAATTTCCTTTTTTATTGCTAGGCGACTAATATTAAAAACTTAATCTACTGGATGGATGGCACATGTCAACAGGTAAACTGGTTTAAAATGGAGAGGGAAGATTGCTCGCATTTTAATATAGGTGTGATTCTTCTTTCTCCAACACATCTGAATAAATCAATGTATGAGCAAAATCCGATAATACACAGTACCCTACGCACTTGGAAACGGTTGAAATCAAACCTCAAACTGAGAAATTTCTCTCTCCTTTTAACAATCGCCAATAATCCCTTGTTTAAACGTCTACTTTAGATAAGGCTCAATGGAAAAACTCAGGAATTAAAACGGTGGGAGATCTTTACGAGAAGGGGGATCTTCCTCTCTTTTCAGGAATTACAGGAGAATTATCACTTGACAGCAAGTACATTTTTCAAATATCTTCAAATCCGAGACTATGCAAAAACATATACACAAGACTGTCTCTCTATGCGTCCAGATATACTAGATTACTGCATGAATAGACATGTTGATACAAGCAAGTTAATATCCTCTTTTAACTGCACACATCCCATCTTCTGAGATGCACAGGCGAGCATGGGAATACGAATTGGGTTTATTACTTTCAAAAGATAGCTGGGAGGAAAGCCTTCAATACATACACTACTGTTCTCTCAATGTTCGGCACTCCCTGATAACATTTAAAATTCTGCATAGACTCTACTATTCAAAGACCAAATTAAACAAGATCTTCCCAAACGTCTCCTCCAAGAAGCGACTATAACCCATTCATTTGCCTCCTGTATAAGGTTACAAAACTTTAAGAGGGGAATATTTGACATCTTCTCCAAAATACTTAAAATTAAAGTGGAACCAGATATAAAACTGACCACTTTAAGTATGTCAGAGGCCTGCTCTCACTTCCAAAGACGTTTCCTCAACTATGGCCTAATAACGTCGAAAAAATTAATACTCAATTCTGGAAACAGACAACAGTCCCTAGAGTGAAGATGTGGATTACAGATGTGTCCGAGACGCTACATTTGGAAAATATTAGGATTGTCTTGGCGGAAAAAGCAGATCAATTTCTTAAGACATGGTTACCTTTTACTGAACTTCTGCAACTACAGAATAATTAAACACAAATTTAAACCGATGCCAGGGATGGGTGAGGGGGGGGGGAGGTATATCTCCATCTTTTCTTTTCTTATTTATTTTCTTTTCTCCAGCACTTCTTTGGTAGCTTAGGGGTCTTTCTCTCGCTTTTCCTTATTTTACTTCTCTTTCTTCATTTGCTTCTTTTTTCTCACTAATTTTCTTTTTTTTTCCCCTTGTTTTTTCTTTTTTTGATTTAGGTTCTTACGTTAAAAATGAAGCTGTACAATAATTGTATTACTGTTATGTCGATCGTCTTATCCTTGTACAATCGCGTCTAATAAAATTAATTCAAAAAAAAAGGAAACAAAGGAACAGATACCTCGGGCCCGACGTCTGTGTGAACCATTGGGCCAATTTCCACTAATTCAATTTACCTGCACATAGTCTGCATCCCTCCATTCCCGGGCTGTTAGATATCTCTAATGTATCTGTTTTCGCCACCTCCACTGGCAGCGCGTTCCGATTTCTTTGTAAAATAATTGCCCAGTAAGCCTCTTTTAAACACGTTGTTGGTTATTTCGACAATAGACAATAGACAATAGGTGCAGGAGTAGGCCATTCGGCCCTTCGAGCCAGCACCGCCATTCACTGTGATCATGACTGATCATCCACAATCAGTACCCAGTTCCTGCCTTCTCAACATGTCCCTTGACTCCGCTATCTTTAAGAGCCCCATCTAGCTCTCTCTTGAAAGCATCCAGAGAGTTGGCCTCCACTGCCTTCTGAGACAGAGAATTCCACAGATTCACAACTCTCTGGGTGAACAGGTTTTTCCTCATTTCCATTTTAAATGGCCTACCCTTTATTCCTAAACTGTGGCCATTGGTTCTGGACTTCCCCCAACATCAGGAACATTTTTCCTGCCTCCAGCATATCCGATCCCTTAATAATCAAATATGTTTCAATAAGATTCCCTCTCATCCTAAATTCAAGTGTATACAAACCCAGCCGCTCCATTTTTTCAACACATGACAGTCCCGCCATCCCAGGAATTGACTTCGTGAACCTTCGCTGATCTCCCTCAATGGCAAGAACGACCTTCCTCAAATTTGGAGACCAAAACTGCACATAATACTCCAGGTTTGGACTCACTAGGGCTTCGTACAACTGTAGAAGGACCTCTTTGTTCCTATATTCAACTCCTCTTGTTATGAAGGCCAACATGCCATTAGCTTTCTTCTCTGCCGGCTGTATCTACATGTTTACTTTCGGTAACAGCTGAACAAGGACTCCTAGATTTCGTTGCACTTCCCCTTTTCCTAACTTGACACCATTCGGATAATAATCTGCCTTCCTGTTCTTGCCACCAAAGTGGGTAACCTCACATTTATCCACATTAAACTGCATCTGCCGCATCTGCCCACTCACCCAACCTGTCCAAGTCACATTGTATCCTCATAGCATCCTCCTCACAGTTTACACTGCCACCCAGCTTTGTGTCATCTGCAAATTTGCTAATGATTTGACAAAATTGACATTGATCGATGAGATGCTGCTTCATTCAGTGTTTTGGCTAAATCATTTTAAATAAGTCACATAATGAAGATGGGCCGCTCGTCTGTTTCCCAAGATGGAAGGAATTCTCTCAGTCATTCAACCCGATGACACAGATAACGCGCCCACTGAATTTAGCCATCTCCCAACTCCCAATCCACTTAAAATAAAATCAGGCATATTCTAGATTGCGAACACTAGTTGATGGAGATTAAGGGGAGGGGCGGGGGGGAGATGGGTGAAGTGGTTAATGTACGATTGTGACAGGACTCGGGCACGGAATATTTGCCCCCTCCGTCAAGAACTAAGATGGTGAGCCTCGGGTTGCTGGTGGGACAAGATGTAAACAAAATCATTTGGTCGATTTATTTATAGACATCATGACCTCTCTCTAACTGTCCCCATCAACTGATCGACCACATTACCTACCTTACAGCTCCCCCACCTCTCCCCCCTCCGAGCAGACCGTGGCTTCGCCCCATCATAGATTCGCTGTTTGCCCCACCCCTCCCTCCTTCCACATCCTTTCCACAACTTCTGTTATCTATTTCCCAGTTATCACGAATAGCCTTTGACCAGTAAAACCTGAAAAATAATAAGTTCCGGAGCACACGTTTTCAGTATCAATACTTGAATGCTGTCAAGTTCCATCATCCGATGTATCCAATTCCTTGAGAAGTTTGCCTAGTTCACGTGAAGTGGATCGAACTGGCTGAAGACTGGCATCTACCATCCTGGAGACTAGGAGGTTCATCCACTCGGCATTTTATGTCTGAAGATGTTTGCCAATGCTTCAACTTTGCGCTGATGTGCTGCACCACCCTCCCTCCGCTACCAGCACCACCACTGCCCCCTCCCCATAGTTGAGATTGGTGAAGTTTGTGATTTTTCTATTTCAAAGAGTTGTTTGTGTACCACCATTCACGACAGGGCGTGGCAGCTTAGATCTGCTCCCTCGGTTGTGGGTTCCATTAGCTGTGTCTATTTCTTGCTCTGTGCGATGCTTGGCGCGCAAGACGTCCTATCCGGCAGTTTCGCCAGTTTGATCCTTCATTCAGAAATATTATCTTGTATAGATCCTGACATCCATGTCTTCACATGAACAAGTATATCATGCTCCAAATTTATAAAACGTTGTTCAAACCTCTGCTGCAGTACCCCGGGCCGATCTGTTCTTCACATTGTAAGAAGGGCGTCCGAGAGGATGCAGAGAATATTCAGCGGGCTGTTGCGTGGGATGGTACGTTTCACCTGCGGGGATATGGGAAAGGCTAGGACTATTTTCCCTGTCCAAGAGGAGGTTAAGAGGAGATATTATTGGGGATATAAATCCTGGGAGGTTCCGCTTGGGCAGCGTACAACCAAGCGGTATGAATATCGATTTCTGCTATTTCAAGTCACCCTTGCATTTCGTCTATCCCCCCATTTCTTATTGTTTTACTAGTTTCACTGTTCGTATCCTTTCGTTATCACCTCTTCCACAGCCAATTGAGGGCTTCTCCGACTTTGATTTGTTCTGTACCTTTTCATATCTCTAGTTTCCCTCTCCCCCGACTCTCAGTCTGAAGAAGATTCCGAGCCGAGATGTCACATATTGCCTTTCTCTAGATATGCTGCCTGGCCTATTGCATTTTTGTGTTTTTCTTCTGAGGTTTCGATAAGGTACTGTCTGCAAAAAATCTTTCCCCTCATCAAAATAGTATAAAACGAGCGGACATTGATGTAGGGTATGGGGTCAGGAATTTAGAGTGTTCTGATGGTCACTATTTTCACTCAGAAAGTGACGAGTAACTGGCAAGCGCTGCATGGTGGAAACAGAGTCGACGACAGCATTTACGGATTATTTAGGCGAGTATTCGAATAGCCTCGGCATAGAATGCGAAGATCACATTAACTCGGACAATGCCTCACCGATTATAGCGGACATGATAGGCCGATTGGACTGTTTCTGTGCTCTATGAATCTTTGAAAAGTTAACAATATTTCTCTTTCCACAGATGCAATGCAATTAGCTGGGGCTTTTCAGTATTTTCTGCTGAAGCCTCCAGTCAATATCCAAGGAGTAAATGACGATTACATTTCCACGTTTCCATAATGGGTTTCCAGAATAACAACAACCACCAGTCAGTATGGGCGGCATTGGGGTGTACCAGTTATGAATCAATTTGGCGAAATGGGCAAACAAGTTAACATTGTGCTCTCATTCTGCTGAGGAGACAATGCACATTGTGGGAAAAAACTCTGTAATGGAGAGGACGTGTTTGTTCAATGAGTCTAACTAATTGCCTTGTTGATGTAATCTTAGTTTGCTCCATCGCTGGTGTGGTCTAATTGCCTCACCTGGTGTTTTCAGTTATTATATAAATGAAGCCTTTGAATATAACGGCGGCAGAGAGTCAAACGTCAGTCGATAAGGCGGGAGTGAATGTGAGGGAGGATGCACGGACAAGTAACGGGGCTGGCCTATGCGATTTACTATTCTCTTCTGGCGGCTCTCGGTGTTCCAGGTAAAGTCCTGTGACTAGTGATGTTGCCAAGCGCAACCAACGGGCACAGAACATCGCTTCTTTTCCTCCGGCATATTCCCAATATTTCTTATACCGTTGGATCACCTTGTATTAGTTGTTGAATGTGATATTCTACAGAAAAACCTACGTTTATTTTATTTCAGATTTAAATTAACGCGTTATTTAAACAAACCAGCAAATGGCAGAATATCCTGCCATTTGTGTGTCTGGCTATGGTAAACTGAATTGCTTTTACGTGGTGAACATTACTGCAATTTATGACTCACTGAATGTCATCCTAAAGTTTCCAGTCGGTATTGGTATCGGTTTTGATTTATTATAGTCATTTGTACCGAGGTACAGTGGGAACAACTTGTTTTACGTGCCATCCGGGCAAATGGTACCACACAACAGATCGTGCAAACGAGAAAGGAAACTGAGTACAGATTCAGAGAAAGTTCCGTTCAATGCAAGGGCAAAGACACCAACGGATAGGTTGGCAGGTCACGAATACACCCACGTGCACTTCGTTTAATTAGTCTTCTGATGGCCGTTATCAGATTCCATAATCCACGCTGCCGGAGCGAAAATTCCTAGCTCGCTATGACAACTTTAATTTTCCAAACGATTGTGTCCTTTCTTAATGATATACCAGTGGCAAAAACACGCAATCTGGGTGTTTTCAGAAGAGACCCAACACACAAGGATCGCCTGGATATGAGGAGTCCAGTCTCGGCTAATCCTATAGCAACTACCAATAACACAGCTGGTGGATCTGCTGCCTCACAGTGCAAGAGACCTGTGTAGGGTTTGCACGTTCTCCCTGCAGCTGCGTGCGGTTTCCACCCGGCGCAACGCCACCCCACCACTCCTCACCTCCCCATCCCAAATGCATGCGCATATGTAGCATAACTGGCGGATGTAAACTCCTTTGGTGTGTTGGAGAATCTGGGTGCGAGGGAGCTAATGAAAATGTGTGTCGAATTAAATTAAATTTGTACAGAATTAATGTAAATGGATAGTTCGTGGTCGGACTCGGTGGAAAAGAGTATGGGGTTGAGAACGCACAATAGATCATCCATGGTTGAAAGGCGGAGCAGACTAGATGGACCCAATGCCTGATTCTACTCTCATGTCTTCTGGTATTTTGGCTGAAGAGCCTGTTTCCGCGCTGTATCTCTCTTTGACTCTCATGGACCTACTTTTCCTGAGGTGAAGTTTAAACGGCGCAGCTTTTGAGTTGCTGCTTTACAAGCTCCAGAGACCCAGGTTCGAACCCGACAAAGGGAGGTTGTCTATACGGTGTTTCTCCGCTCTCCTCGTGAGCTGCGTGGAATTTCTCCGGGATCTCCAGTTTCTTCGCACACTCCAAATACGTAAAATTTCGTAGGTTAATTGTCTTGATATCGTTGTTAAATTGTCCCCAGTGTGTGTAGCATAGCGCTAGTGCACGGGGATGGCTGGTCGGCGAAGACACGGTGGGCCGAAGGGCCTGTTTCCACGCTGTATCTCAACTAAACTAAACTAAACTAAACTAAACATGACGGCCGTTCTCTAGTGGGACCGGTATTCCATAGGATGTGATATAACTGGATCACTCGTCCATCTCTCGACGACTATCATGCAGTCCAATGTATGCTATTGTGTCTGGTTTGGATAATAAATAAAACACTTGTGTTTCATCTCAGGTAACCTGGTGACTATCGTGATCCTATCCCGCGGAAAATGCGGTCTGTCCAAGTGTATCACTCGCTACCTGGTTGGCATGGCGGTGACGGATCTCCTGGTCCTCATCACGGCGGTGATACTAAACCGGATGAGTGTTATTTATTTCCCTGTTTTCTTCCTCTCCACCACTCCGGTCTGTAGCCTCAAAATCGTTTTATTCTACGCGGCCAGAGACAGCTCGGTTTGGCTCACGGTGGCTTTCACCATCGATCGCTTTGTAGCCATTTGTTGCCTGAAATGGAAAGCAAAGTATTGCACCGAGAGAGTGGCAGGCGTGATTATAGGAACAAGCTGCGTTGTGAGTTGTATCAAAAACCTGCCGTGGTACTTTGTTTATGAGCCTCTGTATATACTTAACGGGGCCCCTTGGTACTGTAACATTAAATTAAGCTATTATACCGAACTGTTATGGACAATATATGACTGGGTCGACCGCATTCTGAATCCCTGCTTACCCTTCGTCCTGATGTTGCTGGTCAACGCTCTGACCGTCAGGTACATTCTGTTGGCGAACCGAGCCCGCAGGAGACTCCGAGCGCAAAACACCACGGACAAGGGGAGCGACCCGGAGATGAAGAGCCGAAGAAACTCAATCATACTGCTCTTCACCATCTCGGGAAGTTTCCTGCTGTTGTGGACGACTTATTTCGCGAATTTCCTCTTCGTGCGATTTACCAAGAACAATTACGCGACGGGTTCTAACGCCAAAGACCCGCGGTTCATTCTTCAGGAAAGCGGGAACATGTTGCAGCTCCTGAGCTGCTGCACCAACACTTGCATTTACGCCGGTACTCAGACGAGATTCAGAGAGGAGTTCAAAAATGGTTTGAAGTATCCGCTGAAAACTGATCAGGAAACTGATAAGGTCGTGAAAATAGAGGGGTTGTTTGCATGTCTTGGAACCAGTTGCGCTTTGGAGTTTGGTTCCCTTTCTTTTGTGGTAGTCACTGGGCCTAGCCGCGTAGCCTTCTTGGTCAATCCTGTCACCCTTGCAGACCTCCGGAAGTGATTATTCCCAAACAGACAAGGGCTGTTTACAGATACAGCGCGGAAACAGGCCCTTCGGCCCACCGAGTCCACGCCTTCTAGCGATCCCCGCGCAGTAACTCTATCCTATACATACTTGGAACAAGCCAATTAACCTACAAACCTGTACGTCTTTGGGATGTGGGAGGAAACCGGAGCACCTGGAGAAAAAAACACACGCAGGTCACGGGGGAAACATAGAAATTCCATACATTCAGCACCGTTACAAGATCGCGCCCGGGTCTCTGGCGATGTGAAGCAGCAACTCTACCGCTGCACCAATTGTTATTGCCTTCAGATACATTGAAGACATTTCTTGTGTAATGACCAATAATCTAGAATAGCTGGATCTATGGAGACACGGGTTTCATTTCGTTATCACCCCCTGCACACCTTTCCCCGGTCTCATTCTTGCACTGTAGTCGTCGCCACTGATCAAATGCGGGGCTTGTTAATATAGAGCGGAAATGGCGTTCAGCCATGATTGCAAGTCGCCGGCCGTAAATTCTGCCTTAAGTTAGTGTAACCGTTCAATACATTTAGAATGGAATGATAAATATGATGTTTCACAATCTTTGAATATTTGTTGAAAAATATCTGCAGCTTAACTGGCGATTCATGGACATCACCAATTGCTGGGTGTCTTCTCTGGTGATGCTCTGCCAGGCCTGTGTTGCAGCCATATTTAGCTTAAGCTTGTTTTGGGAGCTAGTCCCCTTCCGTTTTCTCTTCAGCATATAAAAAGAACCTTATAGAACAATTTGGTTCTTCTCAGGGTATAGAATAAACTGGAATAAAAGAAATTTCCCACCATTAACTACTAAATAAATGCCCTCATTCAATTTTGGAAAACACTCCCTATTTCCCTTATAGGTAGAGTAAATGCCATAAAGATGATTTTCCTTCCACAACTCCTATATCTATTTCAATCAATATCGATTTATCTCCCCAAAAGTGTTTTTTTTTAAACTTGACTCTGTCACCACAAATTTCATTTGGGATTATAAAACCCATAGAATACGCAAACGACCTTTATGTAAATCTAAAGAAAATGGATAGCACTTCCCAATTTCCTTTTTTATTGCTAGGCGACCAATACTAAAAATTTAATCTACTGGATGGATGGCACATGTCAACAGGTAAACTGGTTAAAAATGGAGAGGGAAGATTTTTCGCCGTTTAATATAGGTGCGATTCTTCTTTCTCCAACACATCTGGATAAATCAATGTATGAGCAAAATCCGATAATACACAGTACCCTACGCACTTGGAAACGGTTGAAATCAAACCTCAAACTGAGAAATTTCTCTCTCCTTTTAACAATCGCCAATAATCCCTCGTTTAAACGTCTACTTTAGATAAGGCTCAATGGAAAAACTCAGGAATTAAAACGGTGGGAGATCTTTACGAGAAGGGGGATCTTCCTCTCTTTTCAAGAATTACAGGAGAAATATCACTTGAAAGCAAGTACATTTTTCAGATATCTTCAACTCCGAGACTATGCAAAAACATATACACAAGACTGTCTCTTTGGGTCCAGATATATTAGATTACTGTATGAATAGACATGTTGATACAAGCAAGTTAATATCCTACATTTACAATACTCTTTTAACTGCACACATCCCATCTTCTGAGATGCACAGGCGAGCATGGGAATACGAATTGGGTTTATTACTTTCAAAAGATAGCTGGGAGGAAAGCCTTCAATACATACACTACTGTTCTCTCAATGTTCGGCACTCCCTGATAACATTTAAAATTCTGCATAGACTCTACTATTCAAAGACCAAATTAAACAAGATTTTCCCAAACGTCTCCTATTTGTGATAACTGTCTCCTCCAAGAAGCGACTATAACCCATTCATTTGCCTCCTGTATAAGGTTACAAAACTTTAGGAGGGGAATATTTGCTATCTTCTCCAAAATACTTAAAATTAAAGTGGAACCAGATATAAAACTGATCACTTTAAGTATGTCACAGGCCTGTTCTCACTTCCAAAGACGTTTCCTCAACTATGGCCTGATAACGTCGAAAAAATTAATACTCAATTCTGGAAACAGACAACAGTCCCTAGAGTGAAGATGTGGGTTACAGATATGTCCGAGACACTACATTTGGAAAATATTAGGATTGTCTTGGCGGAAAAAGCAGATCAATTTCTTAAGACATGGTTACCTTTTACTGAACTTCTGCAACTATAGAATAGTTAAACACACATTTAAACCGATGCCAGGGATGGGTGAGGGGTGGGGGAGGTGTATCTCCATCTTTTATTTTCTTATTGATTTTCTTTTCCCTAGCACTTCTTTGGTAGCTTATGGGTCTTTCTCTCGCTTTTCCTTATTTTACTTATCTTTCTTCATTTGCTTTTTTCTCTCTAATGTTCTTGTTTTCCCCTTGTTTACTCTTTTTTTGATTTAGGTTCTTACGTTAAAAATGAAGCGGTACAATAATTGTATTACTGTTATGTCGATCGCCTTATCCTTGTACAATCGCTTCTAATAAAATTAATTCCAAAAAAGAAGGAAACAAAGGAACAGATACCTCGGGCCCGACGTCTGTGTGAACCATTGGGCCAATTTCCACTAATTCAATTTACCTGCACATCATCTGCATCCCTCCATTCCCAGACTGTTAGATATCTCTAATGTATCTGTTTTCGCCGCCTCCACTGGCAGCGCGTTCCGATCTCTTTGTAAAATAATTGCCCAGTAAGCCTCTTTTAAACACGTTGTTGGTTATTTAGACAATAGACAATAGACAATAGGTGCAGGAGTAGGCCATTCGGCCCTTCGAGCCAGCACCGCCATTCACTGTGATCGTGACTGATCATCCACAATCAGTACCCAGTTCCTGCCTTCTCAACATATCCCTTGACTCCGCTATCTTTAAGAGCCCCATCTAGCTCTCTCTTGAAAGCATCCAGAGAGTTGGCCTCCACTGCCTTCTGAGACAGAGAATTCCACAGATTCACAACTCTCTGGGTGAACAGGTTTTTCCTCATTTCCATTTTAAATGGCCTACCCTTTATTCCTAAACTGTGGCCATTGGTTCTGGACTTCCCCCAACATCAGGAACATTTTTCCTGCCTCCAGCATATCCGATCCCTTAATAATCAAATATGTTTCAATAAGATTCGCTCCCATCCTAAATTCCAGTGTATACAAACCCAGCCGCTCCATTTTTTCAACATATGACAGTCCAGCCATCCCAGGAATTAACTTCGTGAACCTTCGCTGATCTCCGTCAATGACAAGAACGACCTTCCTCAAATTTGGTGACCAAAACTGCACATAATACTCCAGGTTTGGACTCACTAGGGCTTCGTACAACTGTAGAAGGACCTCTTTGTTCCTATATCCAACTCCTCTTGTTATGAAGGCCAACATGCCATTAGCTTTCTTCACTGCCTGCTATACCTACATGTTTACTTTCGGTAACAGCTGAACAAGGACTCCCAGATTTCGTTGCACTTCCCCTTTTCCTAACTTGACACCATTCGGATAATAATCTGCCTTCCTGTTCTTGCCACCAAAGTGGATAACCTCACAATTATCCACATTAAACTGCATCTGCCGCATCTGCCCACTCACCCAACCTGTCCAAGTCACATTGTATCCTCATAGCATCCTCCTCACAGTTTACACTGCCACCCAGCTTTGTGTCATCTGCAAATTTGCTAATGATTTGACAAAATTGACATTGATCGATGAGGTGCTGCTTCATTCAGTGCTTTGGCTAAATAATTTTAAATGTCATAATAATGAAGATAGGCCGCTCGTCTGTTTCCCAAGATGGAAGGAATTCTCTCAGTCATTCAACCCGAGGAAACAGATAACGCGCCCACTGAATTTAGCCATCTCCCAACTCCCAATCCACTAAAAATAAAATCAGGCATATTCTAGATTGCGAACACTACTTGATGGAGATTAAGAGGAGGGGGCGGGGGGAGATGGGTGAAGTGGTTAATCTACGATTGTGACAGGACTCGGGCACGGAATATTTGCCCCCTCCGCCAAGAACTAAGATGGTGAGCCTCGGGTTGCTGGTGGGACAAGATGTAAACAAAATCATTTGGTCGATTTATTTGTAGACATCATGACCTCTCTCTAACTGTCCCCATCAACTGATCGACCACATTACCTACCTTACAGCTCCCCCACCTCTCCCCCCTCCGAGCAGACCATGGCTTCGCCCCATCATAGATTCGCTGTTTGCCCCACCCCTCCCTCCTTCCACATCCTTTCCACAACTTATTTTATCTATTTCCCAGTTATTACGAATAGCCTTTGACCAGTAAAACCTGAAAAATAATAAGTTCCGGAGCACACGTTTTCAGTATCAATACTTGAATGCTGTCAAGTTCCATCATCCGATGTATCCAATTCCTTGAGAAGTTTGCCTAGTTCACGTGAAGTGGATCGAACTGGCTGTAGACTGGCATCTACCATCCTGGGGACCAGAAGGTTCATCTACTCGGCATTTTATGTCTGAAGATGTTTGCCAATGCTTCAACTTTGCGCTGATGTGCTGCACCACCCTCCCTCCGCTACCAGCACCACCACTGCCCCCTCCCCATAGTTGAGATTGGTGAAGTTTGTGATTTTTCTATTTCAAAGAGTTGTTTGTGTACCACCATTCACGACAGGGCGTGGCAGCTTAGATCTGCTCCCTCGGTTGTGGGTTCCATTAGCTGTGTCTATTTCTTGCTCTGTGCGATGCTTGGCGCGCAAGACGTCCTATCCGGCAGTTTCGCCAGTTTGATCCTTCATTCAGAAGTATTATCTTTTATAGATCCTGACATCCATTCCTTCACATGAACAAGTATATCATGCTCCAAATTTATAAAACGTTGTTCAAACCTCTGCTGAAGTACCCCGGGCCGATCTGTTCTTCACATTGTAAGAAGGGCGTCCGAGAGGATGCAGAGAATATTCAGCGGGCTGTTGCGTGGGATGGTACGTTTCACATGCGGGGACATGGGAAAGGCTAGGGCTATTTTCCCTCTCCAAGAGGAGGTTAAGAGGAGATATTATTGGGGATATAAATCCTGCGAGGTTCCGCTTGGGCAGCGTACAACCAAGCGGTATGAATATTGATTTCTGCAATTTCAAGTCACCCTTGCATTTCGTCTACCCCCCAAATTCTTGTTGTTTTACTAGTTTTACTGTTCGTATCCTTTCGTTATCACCTCTTCCACAGCCAATTGAGGGCTTCTCCGACTTTGATTTGTTCTGTACCTTTTCATACCTCTAGTTTCCCTCTCCCCCGACTCTCAGTCTGAAGAAGATTCCGAGCCGAGATGTCACATATTGCCTTTCTCTAGATATGCTGCCTGGCCCATTGCGTTTTTGTGTTTTTCTTCTGAGGTTTCGATAAGGTACTGTCTGCAAAAAATCTTTCCCCTCATCAAAATAGTATAAAACGAGCGGACATTGATGTAGGGTATGGGGTCAGGAATTTAGAGTGTTCTGATGGTCACTATTTTCACTCAGAAAGTGACGAGTAACTGGCAAGCGCTGCATGGTGGAAACGGAGTCGACGACAGCATTTACGGATTATTTAGGCGAGTATTCGAATAGCCTCGGCATAGAATGCGAAGATGACATTAACTCGGTCAATGCCTCACTGATTATAGCGGACATGATAGGCCGATTGGACTGTTTCTATGCTCTATGAATCTCTGAAAAGTTAACAATATTTCTCTTTCCACAGATGATAACTAGCTGGGAGTTTTCTGCATTTTCTGCAGTTGCCTCCCGTCAATATCCAAGGATTAGATGACGCTGAAATGTCCACGTTCCCATAATGGGTTTCCCAGACTAACAACAACCACCAGTCAGTATAGGCGGCATTGGAGTGTACCAGTTATGAATCAATTTGGCGAAATAGGCAAACAAGTTAATATTGTTCTCTCATTCTGGTAAGAAGACAACGTGGCGTCGCATGAATGCACATTGTGGAAAAAAACTCTGTAATGGAGTGGACGTGTTTGTTCAATGAGTCTAACTAATTGCCATGTTGACGTAATCTTAGTTTGCTCCATCGCTGATGTGGTCTAATTGCCTCACCTGGTGTTTGCAGTTATTATATAAATGAAGCCTTTGAATATAACGGCGTCAGAGAGTCAAAAGACAGTCGATAAGGCGGGAGTGAATGTGAAGGAGGATGCACGGGCAAGTAACGGGGCTGGCCTATGCGATTTTCTATTCTCTTCTGACGGCTCTCGGTGTTCCAGGTAAAGTCCAGTGACTAGTGATGTTGCCAAGCGCAACCAACGGGCACAGAACATCGCTTCTTTTCCTCCGGCATATTTCCATTATTTCCTATAACGTTTGATAACCTTGTATTAGTCGTTGAATGTGATATTTTACAGAAATTCTTACGTTTATTTTATTTCAGATTTAAATTAACGCATTATTTAAACAAACCAGCATATGTCCTGCCATTTGTGTGTCTGGCTATGGTGAACTGAATAGCTTTTACGTGGTGACCATTACTGCCATTCTTTGACTCACTGAATGTCACCCTAAAGTTTCCAGTCGGTATTGGTATCGGTTTTGATTTATTATAGTCATTTGTACCGAGGTACAGTGGGAACAACTTGTTTTACGTGCCATCCGGGCAAATGGTACCACACAACAGATCGTGCAAACGAGAAAGGAAACTGAGTACAGATTCAGAGAAAGTTCCGTTCAATGCAAGGGCAAAGACAGCAACGGATAGGTTGGCAGGTCGGGAATACATCCACGTGTACTGCGTTTCATTAGTCTTCTGATGGCCGTTATCAGATTCCATAATCCACGCTGCCGGAGCGAAAATTCCTAGCTCGGTATGACAACTTTAAGTTTCCAAACGATTGTGTCCTTTCTTAATGATATACCGGTGGCAACAACATGCAATCTGGGTGTTTTCAGAAGAGACCCAACACACAAGGATCGCCTGGATTTGAGGAGTCCAGTCTCGGCTAATCCTATAGCAACTACCAATAACACAGCTGGTGGATCAGCTGCCTCACAGTGCAAGAGACCTGCGTGGGGTTTGCACGTTCTCCCTGTAGCTGCGTGTGCTTCCTCCCCGGCGCTACGCCACCCCACCACTCCGCACCTCCCCATCCAAAATGCATGAGGATTGGTAGGTTAACTGGCGGATGTAAACTCCTTTGGTGTGTTGGAGAATCTGGGTGCGAGGGGGTTAATGAAAATGTGTGTCGCATTAAACTAAATAGTGCAGAATTAATGGGTAGTTCGTGGTCGGACTCGGTGGGAAGGAGTTTAGGGTTGAGAAAGAACAATAGATCATCCATGGTCGAAAGATAGAGCAGACTAGATGAGCCCAATGCCTGATTCTACTCTCCTGTCTCGTGTTATTTTGGCTGAAGAGCCTGTTTCCGCGCTGTATCTCTCCGTGACTCTCAAGTACCGCCTGCGAACAACATTATGGGACCTACTGTTCAGGAGGAGAAGTTTAAACGGCGCAGCTTTTGAGTTGCTACGTTACAGCGCCAGAGACCCAGGTTCGATCCCGACAAAGGGAGGTTGTCTATACGGAGTTTCTCCGCTCTCCTCGTTACCTGCGTGGAATTTCTCCGGGATTTCCGGTTTCTTCGCACACTCCAAAGACGTAAGATTTTGTAGGTTAATTGGCTTGGTATCATTGTTATATTGTCCCCAGTGTGTGTAGCATGGAACTAGTGTACGGGGATGGCTGGTCGGCGAACTCGGTGGGCCGAAGGGCCTGTTTCCACGCTGTATCTCAACTAAACTAAACTAAACTAAACATGACGGCCGTTCTCTAGTGGGACCGGTATTCCATAGGATGTGATATAACTGGATCACTCGTCTATCTCTGGACGATTATCATGCAGTCCAATGTATGCTATTGTGTCTGGTTTGGATAATAAATAAAACACTTGTGTTTCATCTCAGGTAACCTGGTGACTATCGTGATCCTATCCCGCGGAAAATGCGGTCTGTCCAAGTGTATCACTCGCTACCTGGTTGGCATGGCGGTGACGGATCTCCTGGTCCTCATCACGGCGGTGATACTAAACCGGATGAGTGCTATTTATTTCCCTGTTTTCTTTCTCTCCACCACTCCGGTCTGTAGCCTCAAAATCGTTTTAATCTACGCGGCCAGAGACAGCTCGGTTTGGCTCACGGTGGCTTTCACCATCGATCGGTTTGTAGCCATTTGTTGCCTGAAATGGAAAGCAAAGTATTGCACCGAGAGAGTGGCAGGCGTGATTATAGGAACAAGCTGCGTTGTGAGTTGTATCAAAAACCTGCCATGGTACTTTGTTTATGAGCCTCTGTATATACTTAACGGGGCCCCTTGGTATTGTAACATTAAATTAAGCTTTTATTCCGAACTATTGTGGACAATATATGACTGGGTCCACCGCTTTCTGAATCCCTGCTTTCCCTTCGTCCTGATGTTGCTGGTCAACGCTCTGACCGTCAGGTACATTCTGTTGGCGAACCGAGCCCGCAGGAGACTCCGAGCGCAAAACACCACGGACAAGGGGAGCGACCCGGAGATGAAGAGCCGAAGAAACTCAATCATACTGCTCTTCACCATCTCGGGAAGTTTCCTGCTGTTGTGGACGACATTTGTCGTGAATTTCCTCTTCGTGCGGTTTAGCAAGAACAATTACTCGACGGGTTCTAACGCCAAAGACCCGCGGTTCATTCTTCAGGAAAGCGGGAATATGTTGCAGCTTCTGAGCTGCTGCACCAACACTTGCATTTACGCCGGTACTCAGACGAGATTCAGAGAGGAGTTCAAAAATGGGTTAAAGTATCCGCTGAATCAGATCAGGAAACTGATAAGATCGTGAAAATAGAGGGGTTGTTTGCTTATCTTAGAACCAGTTGCGCTTTGGAGTTTGGTTCCCTTTCTTTTGTGGTATTCACTGGGTGTAGCCGCGTAGTCTTCTTGGTCAATCCTGTCACCCTTCCAGACCCCCAGGAAATGGTTATTCCCAAACAGACAAGGGCTCAACGTAAATGAAAGGGAGCCGAAGGAAGCACAGTGTTTAGTTTAGTTTACAGATACAACGCGGAAACAGGCACTTCGGCCCACCGAGTCCACGCCTTCTAGCGATCCCCGCGCAGTAACTCTATCCTATACACACTTGGAACAAGCCAATTAACCTACAAACATGTACGTCTTTCGGATGTGGGAGGAAACCGGAGCACCTGAAAAAAACACACGCAGGTCACGGGGGAAACATAGAAATTCCATACATTCCGCACCCGCACTAGATCGCGCCCGGGTCTCTGGCGATGTGAAGCAGCAACTCTGCCGCTGCACCAATTGTTATTGCGTTCAGATACATTGAAGACATTTCTTGAGTAATGGCCAATAATCTAGAATAGATGGGTCTACGGAAACCCGGGTTTCATTTCGTTATCACCCCCTGCACATCTCTTTCCCCGGACTCATTATTGCACTGTAGTGGTCGCCACTGACCAAATGCGGGGCTTGTTAACATAGTGCGGGAATGGCGTTCATAAATTCGCCGGCCATAAATTCTGTCTTAAGTTAGTGTAACCGTTCAATACATTTAGAATGGAATGATAAATATGCTTTTCCCAATCTTTGAATATTTGTTGAAAAGTACAGCTAGAATTCCGTGCGGTTACTCAAATTGTATTTAAGATCCAATATATTGTCAATAATCTGCTTTAAATAACAGATATTAAACGCCTATGGAGAACTCAGTTATAAGCGGTAATGATGCTTGATTTTTAAATATATATCAATAACTACTTTGGAAAATTTGCCGATTTATTTCAGTCCATAAGCAGAATTACTGGGAGTTACTATTCGTAACGCCATCTACCAATGTTCTCCAGAGATGCTGTCTGACCGCGGAGTAACCCTGAACTTGGTGTCCATCAGTCAGAAAACGTTGCGCTCTGGCATTCCGCTAAAGCTTGGTATAAGAGTCAAAAAGTGGCAGAGTTCTGCAACATAGGAACGGTGGCATTTTTGTCCGCCATGTCTATGTCGATCATCATGCCTGTCCATGAAATCCAAATTTCCTACATTCATTCCATATCCCACTATGCCACGCTCATTCAAATAACTGTCGACGTTATATGTTATTGTTTTAATATATTTAATGTTACTGTTCCTATTTCTACGGCTTTCTCTGACAGCTCACTCCAGATACCAACTACTCTTTTTGTAGACTTTATTACACACTCTATCTCGTTTAAATCTTCCACCTCTCATCTTAAACCTATGTCCTGTAGGTTTAGACTCACCTGCGTGGAAGATAGACACAGACTATCTACCATCTTATGTTTTTATATCTCTGTCACATTTACTCCCAATCTCCTTTGCTCAAGGGAAAACGAACCCAGCCTATCTGATCCCTACTGATAAATCTAAATCCCCCAATCGAGGTGACATTTGTGTGAACCTTCCCTGCACCCTCTCTCGATCAACCATGTCCTCCAATAGTGTGGGGATCAGAACTGAGCACAATACTCCATGTGTGGCCGATCAACGTTTTGTACAACTGCAACATAACATCCCAATGCTTATACTCAATGCCTCGGCCGATGAAAACAAGCAGGTCAAGTGCCCTGTCTCCGACATCTCTATTTTGAGGCAATTATATGCTGTATTCAACAACACATGCTAGAACATTACCATTTGGTGTGCATGTTCTGGTCTGGTTTAACTAATTAAAATACATCACTTTGCACTTACTCAAGTTAAATTCCATCTACCATTCCCTTGCCAGCTGCCCCGTTGTAACCGCAGACACCCTTGTTCTGGAGAAGGGGCCCGCCCCGAAACGTCGCCTGTCCATTCCCTTCACAGATGCCACCTGACGCGCCCAGTTACTCCAGCACCTTGTGTTTTTGCACAAGGTTCCACCATCTGCAGCTCCTTGAGAACCCTCTTCTATATCCACGTTGCCACCAATGTTGGTGCCAGATGCAAACTTACTGAAGATGCCACCTACATTCCAATTTAAATTATTAATATATGCTGGCTGATAGTACCGTTTTTAATGCTACGTTATTGAACTTTTGCATCAATCCAAAGGTTGCGGTAACAGTTGGCTACGCAATTTAGTGCTGACTTCAAAAAAATGATTTAATTGATCTTAAATTAAACGAACAGAACGTTATTTAAAGTGGTGGGATTAGAATTTCCAACTGGTGCGAAATTCTTGAGCCTCCTCCGTGCCGCCAGGAAGAATAAAATGACAGTCAAAACACCAAGGAAATGTTGATAGCAAATGCACTTCTATCTGGAAATACCATTGTTAAGTAGTTTGTGCAGTAAATTCGCAGGCTCAATGGAAATCTCGTCTGCTTCTTTCACGTAATACCAGCCAATTTGGTTTTAAATTGGTTCACTTAAAACAACTTAAAATCCTCTTTAAATATATTTCCTCAAGGTTGAGGGGTACTGATTTCTGCTCATTACTTTCGATTGCGGGATGGCCGATGAAGACAACATGGAGTCAGTAAACCCTGCCAGAACTGGGACTCTTTTTGACTGTTCAAGTTCAAGTTCAAGTTACCAATTGGTACAGTGAGATTTGAGTTACCAAATGGTTGGTAACCGGAGGTTAATCTGGACTTGTATATGTTCGCTGTACATAAATTGCATTAGATATTGACAGGCACGGAATAGAAACTTGGCCCTTTGGTTCCACGAAACCTCACTCGTTCCCACTCTTTCTATGTTATCCTACTTTCTCGCCTTACACACTCGGAGCAATTTACTGAGGCCAATTAACCGATAAAACCGCATGTCTTTGGGATGTGGATGGAAACCCGAGCAACCCGAGAAATCCACGCAGGGTGACATGGAGAAAGTGAAACCTCCACACGGATAGCTCCGAGGTCAGGGTCGAACCCCGGTCTCTGGCGTTGTGAGGCAGCAACTCTACCAGCTGCGTCACTCTGCCCCCGATCATCCATGCTCCACGTTCGATCCACTTATGCAACAATCCCGAGAATTGTATGATTTCAAAGAAGCCCACTATATCTTCATGGACATATTACTGATTGCTTATGGACTAGAGTTACGCATATGTAGTTTCAAGTTTAATAACTAAATTTCAGCACATTTTAACAAAATCACTAGCTCTAAATATTCTGTTCACCTGCATTTTAGGACGTCTGACATGCGCAGGGCCTACACAGTGAATAAGAATGGACTACCCGAAACGTGACCTATTCCTTTTCACCAGAGATGCTGCATGTCTGCTGAGTTACTCAGCTCTTTGTGTCTACCTACACATTGATGGTAAGGCTCTAGGTAGTGTTATAGAGCAGCGAGATCTAGGAGGGCAGGCGCACAGTTCCCTTGAGGTGGAGTCGCATGTAGACTGGGTGGTCAAAAAGGCTTTTGGCACATTGGCCTACGTCAGCCAGGATATTGAGTATAGAAGTTGCGTGGTCATATTTCACTTATACAAGACGTTGATGGGGCCACATTTAGAGTACTGAGTTTAGTTCTGGGCACCGTGTTGTATGAAATATGTTGTCAAGCTGGAAAGGGTACAGAGAAGATTTTACGAGGATGTTGCCAGGGCTGGAGGGTCTGGGTTATACGCAGAGGTTGAGATCATGAGAGTAGTAGATCGGGTAGATGCACAGAGTCTCTTGCTCTGAGTAGGTGAATCGAGGACCTGAGGACATAACTTTGTGATGAAAGGGAAAATAGTTAATAGGAATCTGAGGAGTAACTTTTTCTCACAAAGTGTTGTGGAGGCAGGGAACACGCTGCCAGAGGAGGTAGTTGAGGCAGGGACAATCCTAACATTTAAGAAGCAGTTACACAGATACATGGCAATCTCCACTTTAAAACTACCCAATGACAAGCCTCCACAACCGTCTGTTGCAATGAATTCCACGGATTCACAATCCACTGCTCTAATCAAATACATTCCTCCTCATTGCTTTTTAAAGGTAACTGCTTTTATTCTGAGGCTGCTTCCTCTGGTCACAGATTCTCCCATTAGTGGAGACATCCTCTCCACGTCCTATAAACACAATATTCAATATTGACATAAATTTCACGCACCGCATTAAAACAGCATTCAGGAGAATATCGACCATGAGCTTGCTTTATTCACAGTATAAGGTCATAAAGTAGGAAGGAATAGGAGTAGAATTAGGCCATCCGGCCACCACGTCTTCCGCCATTCAATAAAGGCTGATCTAGCGCTCCCTCCTAACCCCATTCTCCTATTTTTCCCCATTACATCTGACAGCCTTACTAACCAGGACTCTATCTCTGCCTCAAAAAATATCCACTGACTTGGCCTCCACAGCCTCCTGAGGCAAAGAATTACACAGATCCACCACCATCTGACTAAATAAATTTCTCCTCATCTCCTTCCTAAAAGAACGCCCATTAAATCAGGGGCTGTGACCGCTATTCCTAAACCACCCTACTAGTGGAAATATCCTCTCCGCATGCACTATCCAGACCAAGATTAGTTAACACAAATGGTTCAGCTCTGTTTGGACTACCATCAGTGACATCACTAACAGGTTAATAGCTCACTCTAACTTGCATCATCGTGCTATTATCACAGCGTGCCCCTGGAGATTTCGCAAAGGGTATAAGAAAGGATAATTAGCAAGTCTGCTAGAATAAAGCAGAGATCTTACCTTCTACTTATCATCGAAAATGCATACTCCGCCCAGAGGTCTTGTGTATGCCATTTATTACGCAACCCTTGCAGCCATCGCCGTCCCAGGTAAAACGTTACACCGAGCTATTCGTTTTATATTTGAACTATAACATTTGGCGCAGCGGAGGTGGTACAATGGTAGAGTTGTTGCCTTACAGCGCCTGACACCCGGGTTCAATCCTGACTACGGGTGCTGTCTGTACGGAGTTTGTACGTTCCCACATGTGATCCCGTGGTTTCTCTCCGGGTGATCCTTTCCTCCCACACTCCAAGCAAGTACAAGTTTGTAGGTTAATTGCCTTCTGTAAAATTTGTAAATTGTATGCTGTAAATTGTCGCAATTGTGTAAGATATTGCACGTGCTGAACGCTGGTCGAGGCGGACACAGTGTCCCGAAGCGCCTGTTTCCGCGCTGTATCTCCAAAGTAAAGTCTACAGTCTAATTAAATGAAATGCGTACGATGTGATTAGACATTATACAGTGCCCTCCATAATACTTGGGACAAAGACCCATCACTTATTTATTTACCTCTGAACTCCACAATTTGAGATTTGTTATAGAAAAAAATACATGTGGGTAAAGTGCACATTGTCAGATTTTAATAAAGGCTATTTTTATACATTTTGGTTTCACCATGTAGAAATTACAGCAGTGTTTATATACAGTCCCAATATTTCAGGGCACCATAATGTTTGGGACATCGCAATGTCATGTAAATGAAAGTAATCACGTTTAGTATTTTGCTGCATATCCTTTGCATGCAATGACTGCTTAAAGTCTGCGATTCACGGACATCACCAGTTGCTGGGTGTCTTCTCTGGTAATGCTCTGCAAGGCCTGTGTTGACTTCAGTCCCCTTCAGTTTTCTCTTCGGCATATAAAAAGCATGCTCAATTGTATTCAGATCTGGTGATTGACTTGCCCACTCAAGAATTTACACTTTTTTTAGCTTTGAAAAACGGTTTTGTTGCTTTAGCAGCATATTTGGGATCATTGTCTTGCTGTTGATTGCACCGCCAGCCAATAAGTGTTGAGGCATTTGTTTGAACTTGAGCAGATAGGATGTGTCTATACACTTCAGAATGCATTATGCTACGACCATCAGCAGTTGTATCGTCAATATAGATAAGTGAGCCAGTACCTTCAGCAGCCATACATGCCCAGGTCATAACACCCCCACCACCGTGTTTCACAGATGAGGTGGTTTGCTTTGGATCTCGTGCAGTTCCTTCTCTCCTGCATACTTTGCCTTTGTCATCACTCTGATATAAGTTAATCTTCGTCTCATCTGTCCACAAGAGCTTTTTCCAGAACTATGGTTGCTTTTGTAAGTACTTCTTGGCAAACTGTAACCTGGCCATCCTATTTTTGCAGCTAACCAATGGTTTGCAACTTGCAGTGTAGCCTCTGTATTTCTGTTCATGAAGTCTTAAGCGGACAGTGGCCATTGATAAATCCACACCTGACTGCTGAAGAGTGTTTCTGATCTGTTGGACAGATGTTTGGGGATTTTTCTTTATTGTAGAGAGAATTCTTCTGTCATCAATTGTGGAGGTATTCCTTAGCCTGCCTGTCCCTTTGCGATTAGTAAGCTCACCAGTGCTCTCTTTCTTCATACTGATGTTCCAAACAGTTGATTTTGTTAAGCCTCGGGTTTGGCTGATGTCTCTAACAGTTTTATCATTTTCTCAGTCTCATAATAGCTTCTTTGACTTTCATTGGCACAACTTTGGTCCTCATGTTGATAAACAGCAATAAAAGTTTCCAAAGGTAATGGAAAGATTGGAGGAAAGACTGGGTGCCGAGAGTTCTCTTATACCTGCATTAAGGAGGCAATTAAACACACCAGAGCAATTAAAATTGAAGAATTACAAACGCCTGTGAACCCATGTGTCCCAAACATTGTGGTGCCCTGAAATGGGGGGACTATTTATAAACACAGCTGTGATTTCTACATGGTGAAAGCAAATGGCCTTTATTAAAATCTGTCAATGTGCACTTTAACTAAGTGATTTTTTCTATCACATGCCTCAAATTGTGGAGTTCAGAGGAAAATAAATAAATGATGGGTCTTTGGCCCAAACATTATGGAGGGCACTGTATGTCGTCAAATTTCTTAAGGGTTGGATAGGCTAAATGCAGGAAGATTGTTCCTGGTGTAGGGGAGATCCAGAACAAGGGTCCACAGTCTAAGGATAAGGGTTAATTCCTTTAGGACCGAGATGAGAAAAAAAATCACACAGAGAGTGGTGAGTCTCTGGAATTCTCTGCCACAGAAGGTAGTTGAGGCCACTTCATTGGCTATATTTAAGAGGGAGTTAGATGTGGCCCTTGTGGCTAAAGGGATCAGGGGGTATGGAGAGAAGGCAGGTACAGCATACTGAGTTGGATGATCAGCCATGATCATATTGAATGGCGGTGCAGGCTCGAAGGGCCGAATGGCCTGCTCCTGCACCTATTTTCTATGTTTCTATGCTTTCTATTTAATCTCTCGCTGGTTAGTCACTCTTATTGGGACTCAAACAGAAACTTTAGAAATGACTTTTAATTCCCTCAACGTTGATATTTATATCAAGTCAGTCGCCACAGTTCTCGGAACGGTGACTGAATCAAATATCCTATTTAACACAATTCCTCCCATTGATAGAATCGCTGCCTCATAGCCCCAGAAACCCGTGTTCGATTCCGACTTCGAATGCTGTATGAATTTTGAACGTTATCCCTGTGACTGCTTGGGTTTGCTCCGTCTGCCTCGGTTCCATCCCACATCCCAAAGATGCCCAGGTTTGCAGCTTAATTGGCCTCTGGAAAATTACCCCTAGAGTGCAGGGAGTGGTTGAGAAAGTGGGATAATAAAGAACTGGTGTGAACGGGTGATCGATGGTCGGCGTGGACTCCGTGCACCGTTTCCATGCTGTAACTTTCAATCAAATTCAATCATTATTCTCGCATGTTGTGTCTATCTTCAATAAGTTAAAGTCTCCGACCCTCTGGAGCCAATGAATTGAATTGAATTACATTAGAAACTGTATCGAATCTGGTGAAATATATTATTTCTGTCTATAGTTTGCTCTTTAATGACCCCCCCCCCCCCCCCCCCATCCACCCCCCCCCCCCCTCCATCCCCCCCCCCCCCCCCCCCCCCCCCCTTCTCTGTCATTACAGTTAATTTAATGGCGATTGTGATCTTGTCCCGAAGAAGATGCGGCCTTTCTAGATGCATCACTCGATACCTGCTTTCGATGGCGTGTTCGGATCTCGCGGTCATTGTCACCGCGGTGATATTAAACCGCATCCCCGGTATTTACTTCCCAGCTGGTTACCTTTCCCTCACACCCGTGTGTCGCGTCAGCATCACGATGATTTATGTAGCCAGAGACAGCTCGATCTGGCTGACAGTAGCTTTCACATTTGACAGGTTCGTGGCTATTTGTTGCCTGAAGCTGAAGACTAAATATTGCACGGATAAAATGGCGACAAAAGTCATTGCGACAGTCTGTTGTTTGTGTTGTCTGATCAATATCCCCTGGTACTTTCTACACGAACCAGTGTACATCATTAACGACGTCCCGTGGTACTGCAGACTGAAGGAGATCCGATACAGCTCACCAATGTGGGCGACTTTTCAATGGAGTGACCGTCTTCTAACCCCTTGCATCCCTTTCTCTCTGATTCTCCTACTCAACGCTATGACGGTCAGATACATTCTCGTGGTCAGTAGAGCCCGCAGGAGACTCCGGGTGAAGAGTGATGGGGAGAGCCAGAGTGACCCGGAGATCGAGAGCAGGAGGAAGTCTATCGTGTTGCTCTTCGCCATTTCGGGCAGTTTCATCCTGCTGTGGACCACCTATGTAGTACAGTTCTTTTATGACCGATTTACAAACGATTACCAAATCAAAGGCTACAACGACCCCAAATTAATTCTCAGAGAATCTGCCAATATGCTCCAGCTCTTGAGTTGCTGCACAAACACGTTTATTTATGCAGTGACTCAGAGTAAATTTAGGGAACAGGTTACGGCGATGTTGACCTGTTCCCTCAAACGAAGGGATATACAAGTTAAATAATAAATGTAAACAGCGGAGGTTCCACAGTTGAATTGGTGTATATTTGTCCCGCTCGGCTCATGAGATGTAGTGAATATAAATCTTTTATATTTTTACATGAAAAAATAAATTAGGGCAGCACGTTGGGGTGCTCCGGTTACCTTCCACAATCCAAACACGTACGGGTTTGTAGGTTAATTGGGTTCCGTAAAATTGTAAATTGTCCCTAGTGTGTGCAGGATCGTGCAAGTGCACGGGGATCATTGGTCGCTGCAGACACGATGAGCCGAAGGGCCTGTTTACGCGCTGTATTTCTAAACTAAACTAAACTTGGTCAGTCTGAAGAAGGGTCTCGACCCGAAATGTCACCCATCCCTCCTTTCCAGAGACGCTGTCTGCCCTGCTGTTGTTGTTTTGTGTCTAGCTTTGCTTTAAAATAAACTTGCAAGTTGTTAACAGAAAAAGATCCAAACTGAGCATTGATTGGTGTTGACACAAGGAGGCTGGTGCAGGCTCTTGCATGGGCTCGGCTCGGGGATATGCAGGGAATGGGGGATATGCATTATATGCAGACGGAGAAGATTATTTTAATCTAGCATCATTTTCGGCAAGGACGTTATAGGCCAATAGGTTCCTGTGCTGTACAAAAAAAAAGCTCACACAGATCTGGAGTAACTCAGCGGGTCAGGCAGCATCTCTAGAGAACATGGACAGGTGACGCTTCGGGTCGGGACTCGCCCTCAGTCTGAAGACTCAGTCTCCGTATTGATTGGACTACCTGCAATAATGGTTTAGGGATAAATGGATAGGCACTTGGTAAAGCGAGTTAATGAAGACTAGATTCAAATACATAAATTAAAATGTTCTCTTGCCATGATGACATGAACAGCTGTTAAATATATTGTACTTCAGTTCTGCATGAATATACAAGTTGACAAATTGGTCGGCTAAATATCAAATAAGACCATTGATTATATTTGTGTGCGAATCTGTGGAATTCTCCGCCACAGAAGGCAGTGGAGGCCAATTCACTGGATGTTTACAAGAGTTAGATTTAGCTCTTGGGGGCGAACGGAATCAAGGGATATGGGGAAAAAGCAGGAACGGGGAACTGATATTGGATGTTGGATGATCAGCCACGATCATATTGAATGGCGGTGCTGGCTCGAAGGGCCGAATGGCCTACTCCTCCAAATATTTTCAATGCTTCTATGAAACAGCGGTGCTTTTCAAAGTGGCTACATGGTGACTAAGTGGCGTAATATTTTATTCAATGGCTTAGATTATATAAATTGCATCTGTAGATGCAATACTTTATTAAGCAACATTTGACCAGTGCATTTTCAATCCCAGCCCACACTAAATACTCATCCTTTAGGAAGGTTACGAAATGCAAATCCCGCAGGATCGTTTGTTCATGCAGCTTCTGAAGTGCTCACTGATTAAATGGATCACTCCACATTTTCCTCTTCCCTGTCGTAAACTTCATGTCTTTGACAGAAGCAGGGGAATATGTTACTTCCAAAACCAGCTTTCAATCACATTTTTTCGGGTGTTGAATAGTTCTACCAAGTCCAGGGCCGCACGGTGGTGCAGCGGTAGAGTCGCTGCCTTACAGCGCCAGAGACACAGGTTCGATCCTGACTGTGGGTGCTGTCTGTACGGAGTTTGTACCATCGCCCGGTAGCCGCGTGGGATTGTTCCGGGTGCTCCGGTTTCCTGCAACACTCAAAAGACGTTCAGATTTGCAGGTTAATTGGCTTCGGTAACAATTGCAAAATGCCCCATAGTGTGTAGGATGGTGCTAGTGTATGGAGATTGCTGGTTGTCATGGGCCAAAGGGCCTGTTTCTGCACTGAATCACTAAACTAAACTCATTAAAAACTGATGTGTGAAACAAAGGAATTGCAGACTTGTGAAGCCAGAGAAAGGAATGTGGGTGGAGGTGGCAAGGAAAGGGAGAAATAGGTGCGAGGTGAGGTACATGGGAGGGGAAGAGTGGGCGTGGGGAAGAAAGGGGATTGTTGGGGATTTCTTAAATTGGAGAGTTCAATGCCCATACTGCTGGGTTGCAACTACCCGAGTTGTTCCTCTATTTGCGTGTGGCAATGGGGAAGGCCCAAGACAGAAAGGTCAGTATGGGATGGGAAGGGGTTAGTAACCATTTTAACACCCCATCCCATTCTCTGCTTGTTCTGAAATGAATGTCAGTTTAGTTTAGTTTAGTTTAGAGATACAGCGAGGAAACAGGCCTTTTCGGCCCACTGAGTTTCCGCACCGATCAGCGATCCCCGCACATGAACGCTATCCTACACACACGAGGGACAATTTTACAATTATACAATTAACCTACAAACCTGCACATCTTTGGAGTGTGGGAAGAAACGGAACATCTCGGTGAAAACCCATGGGTAGAACGTAAAACTCCATACAGAGGGCACCCATAGTTAGGATTGAACCCTGGTCTCCGGCATTGCAAGCTCTGCAAGGCAGCAAAGCTACCGCTGTGCCACCGTGTCGCCCAGTTGGTGAGAAAGCTAATTTACTGACTGAGCTTTGCTGTGTGACTGTCCAACCGGTGGTAATTCCCCAGACGGATATTCATGCGAGTGTACTTGCAGCGTTACTTCCAGTGTAAGCCATTTACTGGTTCACACAAATGATTTGACCTTTATCTGGCATATAGCAGCTGAGCAGTGCATTATGTGGGTGGAACAAAACATGCTATTGTCCTCGGTACACAAAAGGCTGGAGAAACTCAGCGGGTGCAGCAGCATCTGAGGAGCGAAGGAGATAGGCGACGTTTCGGGTCGAGACCCTTCTTCAGACTGGTCAGGGATCAGGGAAACGAGAGATATAGACGGTGATGTGGAGAGATAAAGAACAGTGAATTAAAGATATGCAAAAAAGTATCAATGATAAAGGGAACAAGCCATTGTAAGCTGTTTGTAGTGTGAAAATGAGAAGCTAGTGCGACTAGGGTGGGGGAGACAGATAGAGAGAGGGGGAATGCCAGGGCCCGAGGGCTGAGGGAGAGGTGGGAAGGGGAGGAAACAGCAAGGGTTAACAGAATTGAGAAAATTCAATGTTCAAGCCCAGAGGATGCAGACTCCCCAAGCTGAATATGTGGTGCTGTTCCTCCAACTTGCGGTGTTGCTCACTCTGGCCGTGGTGGAGGCCCAGGACCGAGAGGTCGGATACGGAATGGGAGGGGGAATTGAAGTGCTGAGCCACCGGGAGGTCGGGTTGGTTAATGCGGACCGAGCGGAGGTGTTCGGCGAAACGATCGCCAAGCCTCCGCTTGGTCTCACCGATATAGATCATCTGGCATCAGGAGCAGCAGATGCAGTAGATGATGTTGGAGGAGGTGCAGGTGAACCTCTGTCGGACCTGGAAGGACTGCTTGGGTCCCTGAAAGTAGTGGGGGGGAGGTGAAGGGACAAGTGTAGCATTTCTTGCAGTTGCAAGGAAAAGTGCCCCGGGGAAGGGGTAGAGCGGGAGGGAAGTGAAGAATTGACAAGGGCTATTGTCCTCTTTCTGCTGTCAATGAATGAATGTGCGTACACTTCTGTAAGCAACTTTTTATGGCATTCACAAGCCTTTATTGTTAAACAAATCTCTTTATACTGTGCAAGGTAAAACATCATTTATCCATCAGAGAATTTAAACAGTTACAGGCTCACTGGGCCAATGCTCCCTGCATCCTTTTATTTAAACAAATGGATTTATTTTTAATCTTTTGGTCACCAATGATTTTCCCATTTACCAGGACAGAATTAATCCAGCAATTCGTATTGTAGGACAATGTGCACTTGATTGTGTTTGAATCATTTCTTCCACCATTAAACCACAGTTCCCGGTTTCAATGAATGCACCCAACACTTATTCAGGCACTGGAAAACAGCTTGGGTAAGATCAATATTCAGTTATCTCCCATCTTGCGACGCCTTCTACCAACCGATTATCTATTCAGTTCTCTCATACAAGAGAAAGGAAGCAGGTTAACGCGGTTCCAGGGAGACACAAGAGACTGCAGATTTTAGAGGGATGAGGGTGGATCTCAATGAAACCAACTGAATGATGAACGGCCTGAGTAGAATGGACATGCACAGGATGTCTCCAGCAATGGGAGAGTCTAGGACCAGAGGGCAAAGCCACAGTATAAAAGGACGTACTTTTAGAATGAAGATGAGGAGAATTTTTTAAAAATTCTAGAGGGTGGTTTATTAACCTACAAACCCATACATGTTTGGGAAGTTGGAGGAAACCAGAACATCCGGAGGAAACCCACGCAGTAAGAGGCAGAACATGTAAATTTCTCCCAAAAATGTGAATGGTCGGAGAATCAAATGTTGTGAGGGTCAGAGAAGCAATGAAAAGAGGTTGCCCTTGAAGTAAATTTGGGTACTCCAATGTACAAACAAATGCTGTGAGACAACATGTAGATATTAGGCAAAAAGAAAGTACTGGAGTAACTCAGTGGGCCAGGCAATATATGTGCACGGAATGGACAGATTTGAGAAGGATCGAGAGAATTTTCTGCAGACTTTCGAAAGGAGATGAGGAGGAATTTCTTTAGTCAGAGGGTGGTGCATATGGGATATCATTGTCACAGACGGCTATGGAGGCATTCAATGAATATTTTTACAGCAGAGATAGATAGATTCTTGTTTAGACAATAGGAGCAGGAGTAGGCCATTCGGCCCTTCGAGCCAACACCACCATTCAATGTGATCATGGCTGATCATTTCCAATCAGTACCCATTCGTGCCTTGTCCCCATATCCCCTGACTCCGCTATCTTTAAGAGCCCTATCTAGCTCTCTCTTGAAAACATCAGAACCTGCCTCCACCGCCCTGGCAGAGAATTCCACAGACTCACTGTGAGAAAAAGTGTTTCCTCGTCTCCGTTCTAAATGGCCTACTCCTTATTCCCAAACTGTGGCTCCTGGTTCTGGACTCCCCCAACATCGGAAACATGTTTCCTGCCTCTAGCATGTCCAAACATTTAACAATCTTATATGTTTCAATAAGATCCCCTCTCATCCTTCTAAACTCCAAAGTGTACAAACCCAGCCGCTCCATTCTCTCAGCATGTGACAGTCCCACCATCCCGGGAATTAACCTTGTAAACCTACGCTGCACTCCCTGAATAGCAAGAATGTCCTTCCTCAAATTAGGGGACAAAAACTGCACACAATACTCCAGGTATGGTCTCACTAGGGCTCTGTACAACTGCAGAAGGACCTCTTTGCTCTTATACTAGACTCCTCGTGTTATAAAGGCCAACATGCCCTTCGCTTTCTTCACTGCCTGCTGTAACTGCATGCTTACTTTCAGTGACTCCTGAATAAGGACACCCAGATCTCGTTGTACCTCCCCTTTTCCTAACTTGACACCATTCAGATAATAATCTGCCTTCCTGTTCTTGCCACCAAAGTGGAAAACCTCACATCTGCCCACTCACCCAACCTGTCCAAGTCACTCTGCATCCTCATAACATCCTCCTCACAGTTCACACTGCCACCCAGCTTCGTGTCATCCACAAATTTGCCAATGTTACTTTTAATCCATTCATCTAAATCATTAATATATATTGCAAATAGCTGCGGTCCCAGCACCGAGCCTTGCGGTACCCCACTATTCACTGTCCTTCATTCTGAAAGGTACCCGTTAATCCCTACTCTTTTTTTCTTGTTCGCCAACCAATTTTCTATCCATGTCAGTACCCTACCCCCAATACCACGTGCTCTAATTGTTCCCACTGATCTCCTACGTGGGATGTTAACAAAGGTTTTCTGCGAGTACAGGTACACTACATCCACTGGCTCTCCCTTGTCCATTTTCCTAGTTACATCCTCAAAAAATTCCAGAAGATTAGACAAGCAAGATTTCCCCTTCGAAAATCCATGCTGACTCGGACCGATCCTGTTACTGCTATCCAAAATCTTTTAAAATTGACTCCAGCGTCTTCCCCACCACCAATGTCAGACTAACTGGTCTATAATTCCGTTTTCTCTCTCCCGTTTTCTTAAAAAGTGGGATAACATTAGCTACCCTCCAACCCACAGAAACTGATCCTGAGTCTATAGAACATTGGAAAATTATCACCAATGCATCCAATGTTTAGGATTGGCTTCGGGTGTTATGGGAGAAGGCAGGAGAATTGGGTTAGGAGGGAGAAATCGATCAGCCATGATTGAATGGCGGAGTAGACTTGATGGGCCGAATGGCCTAATTCTGCTCCTATAGCTTATGAACGTTTGACCCTTCTTTCAACTGAAAGAGTTGGGGAGAAAAAGTTGAAAAAGAGGTGGGAAGTGATAGGTGGATGCAGGTGAGGGCTGAAATAAGAGAAGAGTCAAAGATGGACTTTATTATGATGCAGCAATGGAAGAGAACTGCGGCAAGGATGAAGACGTCAGGGAGAAAAGCTTAATGTGACTAATAAGCTCATATGTTATAGGAGCAAAATTAGGCCATTTGGCCCATCGAGTTTACTCCGTCATTCAAATATGGCTGATCTACCTTTCCCTCAACCCCATTCTCCTGCCTTCCCCCCATAACCCCCGACACCCGTACTAATATTCGCCTTAAAAATATCCATGGACTTGGCCTCCATAACCGTGTGTGGTAATGAATTCCACAGATTCACCACCCTTTGGCTAAAGAAATTCCCCCTCATTTCCTTTCTACCTGTACATTCTTTTATTCTGAGGCTATTGCCTATTCTGAGGCTTTGCCACTGGAGCAAACATCCCAGTGGAAGGTGTTTAACTTGCAGAATCATTGTGATGATTTGTATAAACGACCAAATTATACGCAGTGGAAGTTTCGGAAGGGAAGATGTGGGAGACATACCACAAAGTCTTTCTGGACATGATACACCAACGACTCCACGCTCACTTGTGAATTCGCTGGTGTTTCAGCAGGGTGGAGGACTGCGAGAATCCTTTCTCACACACAGAGCAGGTGAACGGCCTCTCCCCCGTGTGGACGCGCTGGTGCTTCATGAGGGTGGATGACTGAGCGAAGCCCTTCCCGCACACCGCGCAGGTGAACGGCTTCTCCCCGGTGTGAGTGCGCTGGTGGATCCGCAGGTTGTTCTTGCTCTTGAACTTCTTCTCGCAGTCGCTGCACTTAAACGGCCGCTCCTCGGTGTGGATGCGATGGTGCGTCAGCAGGTTGGTCAGTTTGGCAAAGTCCTTCCCACATTCGGTGCAGGTGAAGGGTCTCTCTCCAGTGTGGATACGGTGGTGCGTCAGGAGGTTAGACAGCTGAGTGAACCCTTTCTCGCAGGCAATGCAGGTGAACGGCCTCTCGCCGGTGTGAATACGCTGGTGCCTCTGAAGCATACACAGCTGGGTGAATCCCTTCTCGCACACAGAGCAGATGAAGGGCCTCTCCCCTGTGTGGCTACGCCGATGCGTTTCCAGCTGCGACGGGTAATTGAACCCCTTCCCGCAATCCCCACATTTCCACGGTTTTTCCGTGATTCGACTGACCTTGTGTCTCGCCAGGTTGCGCCACTATTGATTCCCTTACCCACAGAGGACAAGAGTACAGTTTGTTGTTGAGGTGTTCTTTCAACAGACCCAAGCTCTTCCAGCAGTCAGTACACTGGGACCCTCTCACTCACGTGCATGTGGCAGTATCTTTCCAGTCACAGGTTGCTCAAACTTTCTCCCGCAGATGGGACAGACAAACATCTCTCATTTCACGTTCAAAGGCCAATGATATTCAGGACCTGAAGAATAAGGTTAACTCAGGCAGATCTTGATGTGGTGCTTGGTTTGGATTCCCCATCTGTAAATCGTTCCTTATCATGTCCTGTAAAAGGCGTAAACAAAATTCAATGCTATAGGTAGAGGATAGAAACTTACTGCAAACTATTCTGGTCACAAAAGATTATTTTTTTCATACAAAGGAAGGGTTACGACCCAAAACATCAGCTGTCCAGGTTCTCCAGGGATGCTGCCTGACCCGCTGTTATTCCAGCATTTTGTGTTTTACCTTGGTAAACCAGCATCTGCAGCTTCTTGTTTCTGCAAGATTCCTTTCTTTCCAGATTCCCAAAATCTAATCCGAGGAATAGAATCGATTTGGGCGGCACGGTGGCGCAACAGTAGAGCTCTTTACAGCGCTGGAGACCTGGGTTCAATCCTGACTATAGGTGCTGTCAGTACGTTCTTCCATGACCTGCATGGGTTTTCCCCGGCTGCACCGGTTTCCTCCCACACTCCAATGATGTGCAGCTTTGTAGGTTAGTTGGCTTTGGTAAAATAGTAAATTGTCCCTAGTGTGTAGGATGGTGTTAAGGTACGGGGATCGCTGGTCGGCACAGCCCAGTAGGCTGATGGGTCTGTTTCCGCGCTGTATCTTCAGACTAAACAAATCTAACTTAAAAAGAAGCCAAGATGAGCAGCACATAAGGAAACAGGAGCAGGAGTACGCTACAATATTACGCTTCAAATACTAATCCATCTCCACCTTAAATATATCTAATGATCTGGCACCAACACCTCAAGGGCAGAGAATTTCAGCAATTCAGTATAATCCCAAAATTAGACATTGCTAAGCAAATCTCTCTGAAATGTCCAGCCTTTTATTTTGTAGCTCTTGTTCATGACTCTCCCATCAATTAAAATATCTCAACAGTTATGGACAACAAAGAACAAACTGCTGGAGCTCAGCAGGTCAGGCAGTATCTCAACGTCTACAGTCTCATGTGCCCCCATTTCATAGCTCACCTGTTAAGTCCCCTTAGGAATTTCTATGTCCCCTTAGGAACTTCTATGAAAAAGGTAGTCCCTCATACTTCTAAAGTCCGAGGAATACAGAGTCAAACAATCCAGCTTCTCTTGATAGCACAACCATTTCACACCCAAGAATTAGCCTGGTGTTTTCTCCTCTGGATGGTCACAATGTCTGAAGAAGGGTCTCGACCCGAATCGTCCTTTCGCTCCTTAGATGGCTTGCACCCCTGAGTCCAGCTTTTTGGGGGGGAGGGGGGGGGGGGGGGGGGGGGGGGGGGGGGGGGGGGGGGGGGGGGGGGGGGGGGGGGGGGGGGGGGGGGGGGGGGGAGGGGGGGGGGGGGGGGGGGGGGGGGGGAGGGGGGGGGGGGGAGGGGGGGGGAGAGGGGGGGGGGGGGGGGGAGGGGGGGGAGGGGGGGTGGAAGAAAGGAAAAAGGAGGAGCACAAGGACTGAGGGAGAGGTAGGAAGGGGAAGAGACAGCAGAATTGTGAGAAATCGATGTTCATGCCACCAGAATGCAGACTCCCCAGGCGAAATATGAGTACGATTACTTATTTCATCTTTAATGATTGATACACTGCTGACGAAAGCAATGCAACCTTTCTAAAGTAACCCAACATACTGCAAGGCATATTACCAACCATTTAATTGAGACAGTGCAGCCAGTGATGCTCAATTTGTGAGGTTCAGCACCCAGGGCACTAGGACCCAGTTCAGCACCCGGCACCAAGGTAATCGCGCATGCGTCCTGGTTTCGCCGTGTCCAAAATGGCGGCCGGCCGCCGGGCTGTTCTGCGACTGGCAGTTGGGCTCCAGAAGGCCTGGACGCGGGAGCCTTTAATTAAGCCCTGAGGTCTATACCGGGCGTTCATATTGCTTTATCACCCACCAACCAGTCCATTTCCACCCCGACACTCACAAATACCGACCGTTTTACGACCAGACGGGCCCACCTTTGTCCATCTCCACTCTGCACAGTGCGCATGCTCGCAGCGTTGCCCGCTTCTGCGCGGGCGCAGTAGAACCCAGTCTTCACCAATGGGGCCGTTTCTGATGCGCAGGAATTCTGGGTGATAACGTCGCCATTGCACGTCCTTTTGGTGATACCCAGATAGAACAATTACATTCTTACTTGCACCAGCACAACAGAATATGTAAACAAATATAATAAAGGAGAAAAAAGTTCAGTATGTGTGTACAATACATAAACATGTTTGTGTATATGTATATTATACACACACGTACACAGTTAAAAATATGAGAGAAGGAACAATGTAGGACCTGGTGTGGGGGGACATGCTGCTTACACATCCAGATTTTCACATTTTCCAGGTGTTGTATGGCAGCACTATGGTGCAGCAGCAGGGTTGCTGCCTTCCAGTGCCAGAGACCCAGGTTCGATCCTGACTACTGGTGTTGTCTGTACAGACTTTATACTTTCTCCCCGTGAGCATGTGGGTTTCCTCTGGGTACTCCGGTTTCCTCACACTTTCGAAAGATGTGCGGGTTAGTAGGTTAATTGGCCTCTGTACATTTTACCTAGCACGGGGGATAGCACTAGCATACAGGGTGATTGCTGCTTGGCGCAAACTTAGTGGAAGGGTATTTTCCTACGCTGCACGTCTAAACTAAACTGAAACTAGTTACAGATTCATCACCTGGACTCGCATCCATTTTCCCCTTCCCCCCACTTCCCTGTGCCCCACCTAGATTCACACCTATTTATCCCCCCTCCCTTGCCACTATATTGCTTCCTCAGGCTTCACAATTCCTCTTCTATCCTTATCTCACATCAGTTGCCATTTCATCTTTGGCCTCTTTCGAACCATCTTCCTATCAAACTCCTCCTTTCACCTGTATCCACCCATCACTTGTCAGGCTTTGTTGCCCCTCCTTTCTTCCAGTCGTCCCCCCCTTCCCCCCCACAACACAACAATCAGTCGGATGAAAGTTCCCAACCCGAAACATTTGCCATCCATGTTCTACATTGACGCTGCCTGGCTGACCTTTTCTTTCCTAGATCTTGATTCCATAGAACATATAACAGCAGAGCATAATAGCACAAGAACAGGCCCTTCAACCTGCAATGTCTTTGCTAAACATGATGCCACATCATGCCTGTACATGATCCATATCCCTCCATATCCACATACCCATCCAAAAGCCTCAAGACACCATTATTAAATCTACCTCGATATGCTTGTGATCATGTATTGTCTTGCTGCTGCCTGGTTAACACGCCACGGAGTTTTCATTGTACCTCGGTACAGGTGATGATAAACTAAACTAAACTACCTCCAACATGTTCTAGGCACCCATCAAGATCCAATTAAAAATATCTTGCCCCGCACATCTCCTTCACACTTTGCCATTCTCACTTTAAAGCTATACCCTCAAATCTTCGACATTTCCACCCAGGGACAAGAGACAATAGGTGCAGGAGTAGGCCATTCGGCCCTTGGAGCCAGCACCGTCATTCACTGTGATCATGGCTGATCATCCACAATCAGTACCCCAATCCTGCCATTTCCACATATCCCCCGACTCTGCTATCTTTAAGAGCTCTATCCAACTCTCTCTTGAAAGCATACAGTGAATTGGCCTCCACTGCCTTCTGAGGCAGAGAATTCCACAGATTTACAACCCTCTATGTGAAAAAGTTATTCCTTATCTCTGTTCTATATGGCTTCCCCCTTATTCGTAAACTGTAGCCCCTGGTTCTGGACTCCCCCAACATCGGGATCATGTTTCCTGCATCTCGCATGTCCAAACCCTTAATAATCTTATATGTTTCAAAAAGATTGCCTCTCATCCTTCTAAATTCCAGTGTGTACGAGCCCAGCCACTCCATTCAATCAACAGATGAGCGTCCCGCCATCCCGGGAATTAACCTTGTGCTGCACTCCCTCAATAGCAAGGGTGTCCTTCCTCAAATTAGGAGACCAAAACTGCATACACTACCCCAGGTGTAGTCTCACTAGGGCCCTGTACAAGTACAGAAGGACGTCTTTGGTCTTATACTCAACTCCTCTTGTTATGAAGGCCAACATGCCATTCGCTTTCTTCACTGCCTGCTGTGCCTGCATGCTTACTTTCCGTGACTGATGAACAAGGACCCCCAGATCTCGTTGGACTTCCGAACTTGAGAAAGGTTCTGACTTTCTATGCCTCTCATAATTTTATTTATTTCTACTTATCTCCCAGCATTCCAGAGAAAAAAGGTTTACGTCATTATGGCATACGATTTGAGCACATTTCCTCAATAAGACAAAAGGAAATTTGTTTAATATCAATGGACATTTCACAGTAACATCTTTCATAAGAGGCAGACATTCAGTCATTCTACTTTGTAGGAAAATTAAGCACAGTACAGAAGCTCACTGCTGCTGAAATGAAGGCTTTTGTTAAAATACTGGTTTAATAATTTAGTTTTAAAAGGAGATTTGCTGGGCTGAAACTATTCACACGTTAAAAGATAATGCAACAGAATACAGAGTCCAGTAGCTGAAAGTGATTTACATTCTAGGTTTAGTGATCAATTGGCATGGGTAGGAATGGAGTAGAAATTGACATAACACAAGGTATAAAAGTATGAACATTGCAATTTTCTAGAATATCAGTTGGTCCCATCCCATCTTGGTCTGATCAGCAGAATGCTCGAAACAAATTCTGATTTAATAGACATAAGACATATGAGCATAGTTAGGCCATTCAGCCCATCCAGCCTACTCTGCCATTCGATCATGGCCGATCTATTTTTCCCTCTCAAATTTCCCTTGTCTTCTCTACGTAACCTTTGACCTCCTTGCTAATCAAGAAACAGCTTTAAAAATATCCCATATCTTTGCCTCCACAGCCATCTGTGGCAATGAATTACACAAGATTCACCACCTTGTGGCTAAAACGAAAAAAATCCTCCTCATCCCCATTCGAAAGGTACGTCGTTTTATTCTGAGTGTGCCTTCTTGTACTAGATCCTCCCACCACTGGAAACAACCTCTCCACATCCACTCAATGTAGGTATTTTGTTATTTGGTAGGCTTCTCTCCCTTCGTCTAGACATGGGAAATTCAAGAGTAACACGAGCAGAATGAACGCAGTTTAGGCCTGGATGTGATTAACAGCAGCAGAGCAAAACTGAGGGCAGCACGGTGGCGCAGCGCCCGAGACCGAGGTTTTTGATCATAATGACGGGTGCTGTCTGCATGTAGTTTGTACGTTCTCCCTATGACCCACTCGGTTTTCTCCGGGTGCTTCCTGCTTCCTCCTGGTCCAAAGACGTGCAAGTTGTAAGTTAATTGGCTTTGGTAAAATTGTAAATTGTCCCCAGTGTTCAGGATAGTGCTTGTGCACGGGGTGATCGTTAGTCGACGCAGACACGGTGGGCCATAGGGCCTGTTTCCGCGCTGTATCCCTAAAGTCTAAAAGAAGTCAGCATCCAAACACTGCAGCCTTCTGTGAACCTGCTGGTGCCTCATTAGGTGGGACGAGCGAGTGAACCCCTTCCCACATACAGAGCAGATGAATGGTCTCTCCCCGGTGTGGATGCGCTGGTGCTTCATCAGGTCCTTTGTGCTTTTAAAACTCTTCTCGCATTCGGCACATTTAAAAGGCCTGTGCTCAGAGTGAGCCAGCTGGTGTTCGGTGTAGTGGGACGAGTACATGAACCTCTTGCCACACATTGGACAGGTAAAGGGTTTCTCCCCGGAATGACTGCGTCGGTGGGTCAGAAGGCTGGACGAGAGGCTGAAAGCCTTCCCACACACAGAGCAGGTGAATGGCCTCTCCCCAGAGTGGACCGGCTGGTGCCTCAGCAGATCCCTGGAGGCTTTAAAGGTCTTCTCGCAGACGGAACACCCGAAAGGCTTCTCGTCGGTGTGGACGAGCTGGTGGGTGGCGAGATTGGACGGCCGCGTGAAGCCCTTCCCACACAAGGAGCAGGTGAAGGGCTTCTCCCCGTTGTGAACGCTCTGGTGCGTTAGGAGGGTGGATGACCTCGCGAATCCCTTTCCACACACAGAGCAGGTGAAGGGCCTCGTCCCAGTGTGACTGTGCTGATGCTCCACGAGGTTGGGCAATCGCTTGAACACCTTCCCACAGCGGGAGCAACAGAAACGCCTCTCCGTGTGGATGAGCTGGTGTTTGGCCAGATCCTCGGCGCTCTTGAACCTCTTCCGACAGCGCTGACAGCGAGACGGCCGCTTGTCACTGTGGGCTCGCTGGTGTCTCAGCAGGTGGGACCAAAAATTGAATCCCTTGCCACACACCGGGCAGGTGAACAGGTTCTCCCCCGTGTGAATGGACTGGTGTGTCAGCAGGGTGGAGGACAGAGTGAATCCTTTGCCACATGTGGAGCAGGTGAACGGCCTCTCCCCGGTGTGGTTGCGACGATGTATTTCCAGCTGTGAAGGGAAGCGGAAACCTTTCCCACATTCATCGCATTTCCACTGTCTCTCCGTATTACGTATGTTCTTGTGCATCTCCAGGTCAGACGATTGAGTTGAAAACTCAATCACAAAACAGGAAAAGCAAATGAGCGATATCTCCCCCCCGCCCCCCGCCCACCACACAGTGCGCTGAGGTGGCACAGTGGCGCTGCGGTAGAGCTGTTGCCTCACAGCAGAGACCCGGGTTCAATCCCGACAACGGATGCTGTCTGTACGGAGTTTGTAGGGTCTCACTATAACCGTGTGGATTTTCTCTGGGTGCTCCGATTTTCTCCCACATACCAAAGAAAGTGCAGGTCAATCAGCTTCTGTAAATTTCCCCTAGTGTGTAGGATGGGATAGCATAGAACAAGTGTACAGGTGATCGATGGTAAGCAAAGACTCTATGGGCTCAAGGGCCTTTTTCCATGAGCTGGTGTTTGGCTAAGGAACTGCAGATAATAGAATCTTGAGTAAAACGCAAAGTGCTGGAGCATCTCAGCAAGGTCAGGCAACATTCATGGAGGGAATAGACAGTTCACTCATTATCTGGTCCCATCTTCAGACTCGAAAACTGTATGCAGGTTTTCTCTCTAGTATGGAGCTTAAATTCAAAACAGACATTTCTAACGTTTATGGCAGAGAATAGAAGATGCTGCAAATCTCAGCAGCCAGGCAAAATCTGCGGAGAAAGAAACATTTAATGTAACAGGTTTAATTACACGTGTTTTGCTTTTGAATGTCCGTTTAATTGTATTCTTTCCTATTCCCCAAACCTTGTAAGTTGTGATCTCCGTGACATACAAAATCTCTCTTCCTGTGCAGAAATCCAAAACCGCATTCCCTCCCTTCACCCGCAGTCTCTTTACAACAAAATACCTACAGGACAATGTAGAAACAGGGAACTCCAGATGCTGGTTTACAGAAAAGGACATAAAGTGCTGGAGTAATTCAGCGAGTCAGGCAGCATCTCTGGGGAACATGGATAGGTGACGTTCCGGGTCGGAACCCTTCGTCGGACCGACAGGACGCAAGTCCCACATGATTTCACAGGCTATATGGCCAAAGTACGGGTGGGCATCCAAAATAAAGAGATGGCGTTCAACACCAAGATGAGAAGAATTTGTTGAGCGAAGGTAGGTGAGGAACTGCAGAAGCTGGTTTACACTGAAATTGGACACAAAATGCTGGAGTAACCCAGCGGGATAGGCAACATCTCTGGAGAAAAGGTTTCGGGTCGAGACACTTCTTCCCAAAGATTATACAGATCTTTGCTTCTTCCGAGCCTTTGCAATCCGTTCCCCAACGGGACAGTCAGTGGCGGCTCGGTCACAGATTACATTCAATACGAATATCAATTGCTTTGGACATTTGAGTGGATCAAGCAACATGCAGAATGTGCCATTGATGCAAATAATCTTACTGAATGGCGGAGCAACGAATGCTGCTGCTGCTGCATCGAGGGACGTCTTGCAGCCTCCCGCTGCTCAGGTTTGGATGCGCATCTGCGGAGCTGCCAGTGACGCGGCCGCCTGCGGGGTCAGGGCAGGACTCCGCCCCCTGACCCCAGTGTGGCACCAAGATGGCCGCGCCCACTCGTCGCCCTTGCAGCCGCCGGTGGGCGATTACTCCGCCGAAGCGGCTCGCAAAACCGTCCCAGGTAAGGAAAGAAGGAGCCGATGGGATATTAATCACGACAGGCGCTCTCTCCCTCCAGCCCGACCCACAGTACGAATCCGTACGGCTGCGATTGGCGTCGCCGCCACCCGGTCTCCGTGCGCCCACGCCTGGCTGCCATCGAGCGCATGCGCACCTGGCGCTTGTCTGCACTGATACGGCGCTTTCTGGCGCGCAATGTATTCTGGATGAGCACCCTGCCATTGATGAGCCGAGGATTCTGCAGCGGCAATCTGATTACTTTCAGCAATAGCCAGTTGAGATTTGCTCCAGAGAATAAATTATCTAAATTAACAATTGTATTGGAATTTTAAAATCGCAGCTGTCGAATGCTGTTGTTTAAAAAAAATAATAAGGTTCGATGTCAGTGTATTCAAGCTGGGTAAATAATTTGTGCAGGAAGGAACTGCAGATGCAGGTTTACACCGAAGATGGACATAAAATGCTGAAGAAATAACACAGGAGGTAGTAGAAATGTGGGAAGAATTAAATTATTTGCATTGAATTATTTTAGAAATGTGTGCTTGATAGTCTGTGCAGATTCTGTGGTCTGACGTGGCTGGTTCTGCGCGGTATGATGCTATAACTAAACTAACATGATATTTTTTACTGAATTCGAACGTCTCTCAATTTGAAATTAGAGTTTTAAATTAAAATAAAATAATGTTTGCGTGTGCTTTATCGGGAAATATATTGAAAGAAGGTGAACATGCATGGTCTACCATTTAAAAATGATGCGTTAATTGTATTATCCATCATTATGCCAGGAAGCGAGCGGGTAAGATCATCTCTGACCCCTTTCACCCTGGCCACAAACTCTTTGAATCACTTCCCTCTGGAAGGCGACTCCGGATTGTCAAAGCTTCCACAGCCATACATTAAAACAGTAGTAGTAGCTCTACTCAATAACCAAAAATCTGTAGCCTCCTTTTGCTCTGGTATTTCATTTAATTCACATGCTTAATCAATAATGTTGTATTATTAATGTTTAATGTTTTATGTATTATTCTTAACTGTCACTGTATGTCATGTTGTCACTTGCGGGCGGAGCACCAAGGCAAATTCCTTGTATGTGAATACTTGGCCAATAAACGTATTCATTCATTCATTAAAAATCCCCAGAATTTCAACAGGAAAATTAGTCGATCTGTGACAGACAAAAGAAATTAAAGGTACAGAGTCAAGAGTTTTTATTTGTCATGTACTGTACAACAGATAAAAGCCGGAACAATACATTCTTGATTGTTACAGTTTTACAGGCACATTAAAGGCAACATTAGAATAACAGTGTATTCAATAAATTATCACATTCAGATTAAATTAGACCATGGCAGTGCTTAGCGAAAGTACATAGAGCAACTATAATGACTTTAGTCTACCACAGATGTGGTGGGCAAAAGGACTTGTTTCCATGTGATGTAACTGAATGATTATCTACAATTCTAATATAACTTTTCAAAATTAATCTTTTTTAAGTGGTGTTGATTTTAGTGTATTTCCAGAGGACTTGGCCCATGAGGGCCAACTACCAGCGTAACCACTGAGTCCTTTCCCGGTGACACAGTGGATGATCTAGATTAAGTTGTAGAACTATGATCTTGGGAGTAGGAAGGAACTGCAGAGGCTGGTTAGACAGAAAATGCTGGAGTAACTCAGCGGGTCAGGTAGCATCTCTGGAGAAAAGGAATAGGTGACATTTTGGGTCGAGACCCTTCTTCTGACTGAGTGTCAGAGGAGAGAGAAACTAGAGATATGAAAAGGTACAACAAACTAATGAATGAAAGGAAAAAAAGAGAGAAATCAAAGCCAGCCAGATGATCAAGGAAAAGAGGAGCCCACAATGGAACTTTATTGACTGTGAAGGTGATGACAAATGGATACAAACAATAAAACTAAACAGGACGACAGTGAAATTAATAGGACGACTAGGGTGGGGGAGGGACAGAGAGAGAGAGAGGGAATGTAAGAGTTACAAAGTTAGAGAAATCATACCACTGGGTTTAAAGGATCTTGTTGCAGTATTCCAACCAATATAGGGATGAATCTAACTTTTTAACTTCCTTCCTAATTCTACTCACAGGAAAACATCGCCTCATCTAAATATGTTTTAACTTTCTTATATGGTTCATTTTATTCACAGGTAAACTTTGCCTCATTCAAATTCTAGATCCAGTTGCATTTCTATTGCTCTGTAATTTTTAACAATAATTGTGCCCTTCTTCAGAATCAAAAACCCTGTTTCTGTTTATGTGAGAAATCCACACACATTGCACGCAGTAACTGTAACACAATCTTTGACCATCACGATTTGGAAAGGAGCCCTGAACTTTCTGTTAATTTAGTTTCCAATCCCATTCTTTACAAAAATAGCATATGATTAATTTAGAAATGCAAAATTATGTACAAATGAAGAAAAACTGAAAATGCTGGAAACACTTAGCAGGGCAAGCAGCATTTATAGGCAGAGCAAGAGAAATGTCACTGAATCTGGAATTTTGACAAGCCAGTGTTTTCCTCTGAAGAAAATAAACTTGACAGAAAGAACTGCAGATGATGGTTTACAAAAAAAACACAAAGCGCTGGAGTAATTTAACCGATCAGGCAGAGTTGCACGTCTATGAGACCTTCTCTCACTCTGTGATTCCTGCTGCTCTCCTGCTCAATGACAACCTATCCATGTCATGCAGAGATGCTGCCTAATGCATCAAGTGACTACAGAACTTTGTGTCGATCTGTGGAGAATATGGATAGACAACGTTTGCGTCAGGAACCACCTTCGTACTTGAAACATCGCCTGTTCATGTTCTCCAGAGATGCTACTTGGCCTGCTGAGTTACTCCAGCACTTTGTGCCTCTTCAAGACATGTTACGTTCATCTGCATACCAGCTGTAATATCACAAAACTACTGGCAGCGCTGAAGTAACTGCGTTTTCACACCGGGAACTGACTCTTCACCTGCTCTGTGTGCAGGAGGGGATTCACCCATTCGTCCAACTTGCTGATGATACACCAGCGGGTTCACAATGGGGAGAGGCCCTTTACCTGCTCTGAGTGCGGGAACGGATTAACTCACTCGTGCAACCTGCTGACACATCAACGGGTTCACACTGGAGAGAATCCGGACACATGCTCTGTGTGTGGCAAGGCATTCAGCCCCTCTTCCCATCTCATGAGGCACCAGAGGGTTGACGAATAATAATGACAAAATGCTGAAGTAACTCAGCGGGTCCGGCAGCAATTCTGGGAAGGAGGGATGGGTGACGTGTCAGGTCAAGACCCTTCTTCAGTCAGGAACGAGGGAGACACAGAAATAAAGAAGGGTATGGTGCAAAAACGAGGCATCAAAGCAAATGTGGAACAAGATACTCGCACTTATCTCTGTGTTTCCCTCTTCCCTGACTCTCAGTCTGGGAATGGTCCTGCAAGAATTTCATTGTTCCATTGTCAGTATGTACAACTATTAAACAGTCTAGACTCTCCCTCTCTCGATTCTTGTCGCCAAAGAGTTAGTCATAAATTGTCACCGACTTCATGTTCATAAGGGATAGGAGAAGAATTAGGCCATTCTGTCCATCGAGTCGACTCCGCTATTCAATCATGGCTGATCTATCTTTCCCTCTTAACCCCATTCTCCTGCCCTCTCCCCATAATCCCTGACAATAACAGCGATTGATAAAAAATCCAAAACAGATAGTAGAACAATAAATTAATAACCAAAATAAAAGAACAAAACAATACTGAACATCCTTAGTGCAACCAAATACAGTCCATAGAAGTTCATTGCACTTTGTTGTCTTGAGTGATTAAGATTCGTATTCTTCTTGACAGATCGTAAATGGACGATCGGTTTTAGCCATTGAAACAGAATTGGATAATCACTTGATGGAGAAATGCTTCAAGAAAATGAACATTAATGCGGTAACATCGAAAACCAGTGAATTCAGAGTGGCGCAGTTGCCTCACAGCGCCAGAACCTGGGTTCAATCCTGACTAAGGGTGCTGTCTCTGCAGAGTTTGTACATTCTCCCTGCAACCACGTGGGTTTTCTCCGGGTGCTCTGGTTTCATCTCACACTCCGAACACGTATGGGTTTTTACGTTATTGGGATTTGTTAAAACATTGTAAATTGGCCCAAAGATGTAGGATAGTGGTAGTGCATGGCAGTGATCGCTGGTTGGCACGAACATGGTGGGCCAAAGGGCCTGTTTCCGCACTGTAGCTCTAAAGTAGAGCGCACTGCATTGCTCCGAGCAGTATTCTCCTTTATGTGTTGTATAGTGCGTGATTATGTGGCTTCTGTTACCCCATTAAGATGGCGCAGTGGCAGACCTGCTGCCTCACAGTGCCGAGAACCGAGTTTGACCCTGACGTCAGGTGCTGCTTCTGTGAAGTTTGCACGTTCTCCCCATAACCTTGCGGGTTTCCCTCCGGGTGTTCCGATTTCCTCGCAAATGTGGAGAGGTTGTGGACAGAGAGTGTGGACAGAGGGGGACAGAGAGAGGGAGAGGGGGACAGAGAAACAGAGAGGGGGACAGTGGTTCAGGCATAGTACACTAACGTTACACTAGTTGGCTTACCCATGATAAGAATAATTACCAGAAAAATTATGCAGTTTAAAATCTACAGATATTAACCATGACCTGTAAGAACGAATGTGGTTCAGTCCACGATGTGATGAACAGTGCCCGGGTGCCAGTCACGCGTGCACCCGCTCGTGTCTAAGCTGGTCGGAGGAGCGGGTGAATCTCTTGCCACACACAGTGCAGGTGAACGGCCTCTCCCCGGTGTGAGTGCGCTGGTGGGTCAGCAGGTCCTGCTTGCTCTTGGAGCTCTTCCCACACACACTGCACTGGAAGGGCCTGCGGTCGGTGTGGACGAGCTGGTGGGTCAGCAGGTCCCTCGCCGTCTTGAAGCTCTTTTCGCAGGCGGAGCAGCGGAATGGCCTGTCGTCGGCGTGGACCAGCTGGTGCCGCAGCAGGTTGGACGACCAAGAGAACCGCTTGCCACACATGGAGCAAGTGAACGGCCTCTCGCCCGTGTGGGTGCGCTGGTGGGTCAGCAGGTCATTCTTGCTCTTGTACTTCTTGTCGCACTCGGGGCATTGGAAGGGCCGTTCCTCGGTGTGGACCCGCTGGTGGGCCTGCAGCTTGGAGAGCTCCGTGAACCTCTTCCCGCACAGAGGGCAGGTGAATGGCCTCTCCCCCGTGTGAATCCGCTGGTGCGTCACCAGGCCGGACGACTTGGTGAAGCCCTTTCCGCACAGGGAGCAGATGAACGGCCTCTCCCCCGTGTGGCTGCGTCGGTGCGTTTCCAGCTGCGACGGGTAATTAAATCCCTTCCCGCAGTCCCCACACTTCCACGGCTTCTCCGTGGTGTAAGCGTCCCTGTGTTCCTCCAGGCTGAACATAGTGGCACAGTGGTAGAGATGCTGCCTCACAACGCCAGAGACCCGGCTTCGATTCTGACTACGGGTGCTGTCTGTACGGAGTTTGTACGTTCTCCCCGTGACCTAGCTTTGGTTTTCACAGGGTGCTCTGGTTTCCTCCCACACTTGAAAGATGTACAGGTGTGACATGTCACAGTGTAATTCCTTGTTTTGCATATCATACACAAAGAATGCAAATAATCGCCACATAAAGGGCACTGACAAAGTTACAAAGTGCTCAATGTAGGTCCAATGTAGGTACTTGGAAGATTAATTGGCATTGGTAAAATTGTAAATTGTGTGGGATAGTGTTAGTGTGCGGGGATCGCTGGTCAGCTCAGACTCGGTGGGCCGAAGGGCCTATTTCCGCATTGTATCTCTAAAAATAATAGTCAATACAGGTGTACAATGTCTCCATGTTATTAATAGCACAATGTTTTGCAGCCAAAGTGTCCGTACCTGTTTTCCATTCAATGCAACGCTGCACTCTCCTTCTTCGGTGCCTGAGTTTCTTGGAAGGGGTTTCCCCATCTCAAATGATGTTTGAAATTGTTCTCCACTTGTCCTACAACCAAATGCTTCACCATCCATTCAAAACTCCGATGAAGTGGAATGATATGCCAGAACTTTACTTGAGTTCTTGTTGAGTTTTTCAGCGAATCATTAACCTCCCGCACCCTGTAAAGAGAGTTTTTAAAAGCCATTACCCATAAATAGAGGACTTTGAAACAATCAAAAGTAATGTCCCAACCCGAATCCATGTTTGGGATGCCGCCTGACCAGCTGAGTTACTCCAGCATTTTGTGTCTATCTTCAGTGTAAACCAGCATCTGCAGTTCCTTCCTACACATTGATTGTAGTTATTTATAGTATTATCTGATTTGCTTGGATAGCATGCAAAATAAATCTTTTCACTGTACCTCAGTATACATGACAATAATAAGCCTAAACCTAATTAAGTAACAGAATTAGCAGACAAACCAAAGAGGGACCCGGCATGGGTGGGCCACCAAGGGAACAAAGATGGACCATTGGACCTACATTGAGCACTTTGTAACTTTGTCAGTGCTCTTTATGTGGCGATTATTTGCATACTTTGTGTGTGATATGCAAAACAAGGAATCACACTGTGACATGTCACATGTCTCATTCATTCAAACAGAATATAGACACAAAATGCTGGAGTAACTCAGCAGGCAGGCAGCAGCTCTGGATAGAAGGAATGAGTGATGTTTCGGATCGAGACCCTTCTTCAGACTGAGAGACAGGGGAGAGGGAAACAAGGGACATGGAAGGGTAAAGTGTTAAAACAAGCATTCGAAGGGGACGAACATCAAGAAAAATGTTGTACAGCTGGAGAGCAGGTGGAATGACGGAGGGGGTGCAGCGAGAGAGAATGTTGCAGAATTGAAGAATGCCTACTTTGAAGAATGTTTTCAAAGTCGGCATACCTTGTCGAGATTTCACAGTGGAGCAGACGCAATGTGTAGAAGGAACTACAGTACAATGCTGGTTTACACTGAAGATAGTCACGAAACACTTTGAAGTTCTCTTCTGTCCGACGACTGTTTTGCAACATTCACTCTCGCTGCACCCCATCTTTGATTCCTCCTGCTCTACGGCATTTCCCTTGATTTCGTCTCCTTTGATCTCACGTTTTCACACCTTACCTTTCCATATTGACAGTGACAGTTTTACCATTAATGTTTTATTATTATTAATGTTTAGTGTTTTCTGAGTCATTCGTAACTGTCACTGTATGTCATGTTACTTGTGGGCGGAGCACCAAGGCAAATTCCTTGTATGTGAATACTTGGCCAATAAACCTACTTACTTAAATCCCTTGTCAATTCTTCCCTCCCCTCCCACTCTACCCCTTCCCCGGGCACTTTCCCTTGCAACCGCAAGAAATGCAACACTTGTCCCTTCACCTCCCCCCTCCACTCCTTTCAGGGACCCAAGCAGTCCTTCCAGGTCCGACAGAGGTTCACCTGCACCTCCTCCAACCTCATCTACTGCATCCGTTGCTCCAGATGCCAGATGATCTATATCGGTGAGACCAAGCGGAGGCTTGGCGATCGCTTCGCCGAACACCTCCGCTCGGTCCGCAATAACCAATCCGACCTCCCGGTGGCTCAGCACTTCAACTCCCCCTCCCATTCCACATCCGACCTCTCGGTCCTGGGCCTCCTCCACGGCCAGAGTGAGCAACACCGCAAGCTGGAGGAACAGCACCTCATATTCCGCTTGGGGAGTCTGCATCCTTTGGGCTTGAATATTGTCAATTCTGTTAACCTTGCTGTCTCCTCCCCTTCCCACCTCTCCCTCAGCCTCAGGCCCTGGCATTCCCTCTATCTCTATCTCCTCCCCCACCCAAGTCGCACCAGCTTCTCATTTTCACACCACAAACAGCTTACAATGGCTTGTTCCCTTTATCACCGATACTTTTTTGCATATCTTTCACTCATTGTTCCTTATCTCTCCACATCACCGTCTATATCTCTCGTTTCCCTGATCCCTGACCAGTCTGAAGAAGGGTCTCGACCCAACGTCGCCTATCTCCTTCGCTCCTTAGATGCTGCTGCACCCGCTGAGTTTCTCCAGCTTTTGTGTACCCTCGATTCTCCAGCATCTGCAGTTCCTTCAAAACCTACTTATTTACTTACTTACATATCTCTCGTTCCCCTCTCCCCTGACTCTCAGCCTGAAGAAACGTCACCCCTTTGTTCCATGCAGAGATGAAGCCTGTCCCGCCGAATTACTCCAGCATTTTGTGTCTTATCTTCGATGTTAAGCAGCAGCTGCAGTTCCTTCAAACAGCCTGCACCAGTTCCCTGCTGCTGTCAGTGACCAGGCAAGTCCACAGCTGGCAGGGGAGGGGTGCGCATGCGCGAGGGTGGGGGGGGGGGAGCCGGCCCCGCGCGTGCGCGGTGAGGGCGGAGGCGGCTGAGGGGGCGGCCGCGGGCCTGGGGAACGCGTCGCCGGGCAACGTCCCGGGCCGCAGGTGGGACCCCGCGGATCGTCAGCGAGCCCCCGCCTCCATTCGGGCAACGACGCGGCGCCACCCGAAGCACCGACTCCTCGCGTTTCCAGCGACTCCGACTCTCGACAAAGGACGGGACCAGGGCGCTTCCAGCATGCAGCGCGGCCAGGGGGAGCATGCGCACTCTCCGCTGGGAAAATCAATAGGATGGATAGAGCACTTGCGGCGCGCGGAGCATTGTGGATCTTTTGGCCGCCATTAGTCCACAGCTTTGGTACGTTTCCACCTACCCCCGACACCCATCAGCTGCAATTTCCATCATTGTCACCTTGATATTTCATTTTACCAAGGTGGATGTGGGTTTGATTTCTCTTGTTTTATTTCCCTATGTCATGCATGTAACCGAATCTACAACTTACAGCAATATAAAACAAATAAAACTGTACATGCTGGAAAGATGTGTCATAGATCAGTCATAGAGTCTTATAGCGTGCAAACAGGCCCTTCAACCCTTCTGGTCTCCAATTGGAGGCGTGGGATCGTATCCCACTTCTGACACCATGTAAATGACTTCCAGACTCGGTACATGATTCAAACACATCTTTAATCAGCACTAAAACAACAGCATGAAGGATGATTAGCTCTCAATACATGCTGACTGTTCTAAGTGTCGGTGCTGGGAAATAGTGTTAGTATAAGTACTACAGTGGGGTGGAGTTAGAGATGCTGGCTGGTGTGTGATTGGTTAACATGCAACATCAATCTACAATGCCCACACCAGCCAACATGTCCAGTCTACTCTCGTCCCACCAACATGCTTTTGGTCCGTATCCCTCTAATCCTGTCCTTTCCATGTACCATGTCATGGGAAGGGACTGGACCCGCTGGAGCTGAGGAAGGGAGGGGGAGTGTGGGTGGTGGTCGGAAGGGTCATGTGAAGATAAGGCGAAATAAATTTGGTAGGACGATACATCAGGCAGAACAAATTATCAAAGGTCAGTCATCAGTCTGAAGAAGGGTCTCGACCCGAAACATCAACCATTCCTTCTCTCCAGAGATGCTGCCTGTCCCGCTGAGTTACTCCAGCATTTTGTGTCTAGCCACAAACAATTGCCCCACCCTGATAGTGTTTGTGGATTTGGGCTAGGTGCGACAAGGTTGGGTCGCGTGAAGGAAAGACCCGTTGCATTTTGCAGCATTTTACAAATTGCGGATAAGGCCTTTAGCATTAGGAATGGTGTTAAAGACAGAAGGCACAGCTGGCCATGAATACAGCTCTCTTGTCCAACATACTAGTTCTGTTACTCCACGTTTGCATCCACTCCCTACACACGGGAGGCAATTTACCGAGGTCAATTAACCAGTAAACCCGCATGCATTTGGAATGTGGGATGAAACCGGAGCACCCGGAGGAAACTCACACGGTCACAGGAAGAACATGCAAACTCCACACAGACAGCACCCGAGATCAGGGTCAAACCTGGGTCTCCGGTGCTGTGAGGAACGAGCTCTACCGGTTACGTCTCTGTGACCACCTTTCACTGTTGTCTGCAAAACAATTGAGTTTACTGCACAGAAGGAAACTGAATTATAGAGCCCGAGCTTCTTAATCTTACAGCTGAAATCAAAATTCAGGTCAGCCTGCTGAGGTATAAACTTCCACTCTTTCACTATCTTCCAGCTTACTCCCTCCTCCTGAATAAATGTTGAGCATGTTTTTGTGTTTTACGTGGCAATCTTAATCACGACATCACCACATCCTTTGCACTCGGTTTCAGTCTTTTTCAGTTCTTTGATGCAAACTCTCGTACTCCATTTTTTTTCTTCTCCTGCTTTAAATTCACTTTGTAGGGGTTCAGAAGGCGGGAATTTGCGGATAGACGCCAGAGAGACGGCGCTGTCACCTGGTCCACTGAGACCCGCTCGTTGTCGGCCCCGAGGCATGGAAGCGAAGGGTCCCGCTCATTGCGTGGAGAAGCCGCACACGTGCTCCGTGTGTGGGCGAGGCTTCAGCCGGGCGTCCGGCCTGTCGAGGCACAGGCACAGCCACGTCGGGGAGAAACCGTGCAAGTGTGGAGATTGTGGGAAGGGCTTCAGTTACCCTTTCGAACTGGAGATCCACCGGCGCAGCCACACCGGGGAGAGGCCGTTCACCTGCTCCGTGTGCGGCAAAGGATTCACGCACTTCTCCGCCCTGTTGAAGCACCGGCGGGTTCACACTGACGAGAGACCTTTCAATTGCCCGGACTGTGACAAGTGCTACAAGAGCTCGGGGGAACTAACGTGCCACCAGCGTGTTCACACCGACGAGAGGCCATTCAGGTGCACTCACTGCGGGGCCGGCTTCAGGCGATCATCTGACCTGACGGTGCACCGGCGCACACACACCGGGGAGAGGCCGTTCACCTGCTCGGAGTGCGGGAAGGGATTCCCTCAGTCCTCCCAGCTCACGGCACACCAACTGGTTCACACCACCCAGCGGCCCTTCAAATGTTCCGACTGTGAGAAGAGCTTTAAGAGCAAGAAGGTGCTGCTCACGCACCAGCAGGTTCACACCGGGGAGTGGCCGTTCACCTGCTCCGTGTGTGGGAAGGGATTTTCCCGTTCCTCCCACCTCCAGAAGCACCAGCGAGTTCACACCGGGGAGAGACCCTTCTTCTGCTCCGTGTGTGGGAAAGGATTTGCTCAGTCATCCACATTGCTGAGGCACCAGCAAGTTCACAAGTGATTGCTGAGGTTGGATTCTGCTCTGTTGACCCAAGGAATGACTGATGTCCATTGTATGTTTTTCATCTTCTAACATTCCTGGCCTGGAATTAAATATAACAGAACACGAAGTGCTGGAGTAACTCAGCGGATCAGGCATCATCTCTGGAGAACATAGATGAGTGAAGTTTCAGGTTGGGATTCTTCTGGCTCCCTTTCTCACTGAGTTACTCCAGAGTTGTGTGTCATTTTGTGTAAACCAGCATCTGCAGTTCCTTGTTTCTACGTTCTGGATTTAAGGATGTTCAAGATTAAAAAAAAACACAAAGTGCTGGAGTAACTCAGTGGGTCAGGCAGCATCTCTGGGTAGGATATGGAGAGGTGACATTTCAGGGTCAGAACCCTTCTTCAGGCTGCCTGACACACTGAGTTACTCCGGCTGCTGCCTGACTAATTGAGTTACTCCTGCACTTTGTGTCCTTTAGTGTAAGCCAGCATCTGCAGTTACTTGTTCCTCCGTTCTGTGTTTAGTTTGGTTTAGAGATACAGCGTGGAAACAGGCCCTTCGACCCACCACGACCGCACCAACCAGAAATCCCGCGCCTTAACACTATCCTACACGCACTGGGAACAATTTTACAATTATACCAAGTCAATTAACCTAAAACCCTGGACGTCTTTGGAGGGTGGGAGGCATCCAAAGATCTCGGAGAAAACCCACGCGGTCACGGGCAGAACGTACAAACTCCGCACAGACAGCACCCGAAGCCGCGATGGAACCTGGATCTCTGGCGCTGTGCCACTGTGCCATGTGCTTTTGTCTTTTCCTCCCATGAGGTCCCAAGACCTGGCTACAACTCAGAAGTAATAATCAGGATAATAGTATAATTGCAGCACAAATTCTGTGTGGATGCAGGAGCACACTGGAAACAGCAACTGGCACTATCCCGTAACACCAAAATTTAGGGGTAATCCCGAGGAAATAATTTTCCTCTCCAATGCATTTAAAGTTGGCAAGGACAATACGGAATACTGGATATATGCTGTCCAATTGGAGACTTGTGAAGCTGCAATCTATTTGAGGCAAACGTGCTGTTGCTGCATTTGATACAAGTGCACAAAACTTTCTCTGCAACGTTCTGCTTTGTTTCCCTACTGTGTAATATGTACGCAATCTGTTGTTAATAGCCCCAAATGTGAATCTTATGTACGTGTAAGTTTCTTCCCATTAGGAATAAAGTCATTTTTATTTTGATAAACTGGACTTTCCTGATGTATTGTTTTATGCAGGGCCTGTGGAAGTCCGGGGTATAGTACACGGATACAGCTGTGCACTGCACACGGATAGTGCACGCATGTGTTGTGTGAGTCAAGCAAATACGTTAGGTTGGAACAGGTTTTTCCATGCAGCACAATGGCGCAGCGGTACAGTTGCTGCCTTACAGTTCCAGAGGAACACAATGGGTTGGGCAGCATCCGTGCAAGGAATGGATAGGAGGCCCTTCTCTTCGTCTGGACCCTTCTTCACTCCGGAGAAGGATCCCAAACCAACGACTTACCTATCCATTCCCTCCGCATATGCTACCTGCCCGTTAAGTTCCTCTAGTGTTTTGCGTCAAGAAAAGCTCCATGATTCTAGTGTCCGAGAAAAATAGCGACCCAATGTCCCAATGATTACCACCCTGTGGTTCTGACATCGACCATAATGAAGTGCTTTGATGGTTTGTACTGGCCCATATCCGGGCCAGTTTTCAGGACAATTAAGATCCCCTGCAATGCGTTTACAGGTAAAAATGGGCCCATGCTGGACGTCATCTTCCTTCCATTACATTCCGCTCTGAATCAACTTGACAATGAGGGTACACGTCAGGATGTTAGTTATTGACTAGGGCTCTGCCTGCGACAGATAGTCTGATGAAGGGTCGCGACCCGAAACGCCTCCCATTTATTCCATCCAGAGATGCTGCCTGTCCGGCTGAGTTACTCCAACATTTTGTGTCTACACCCTCGTACAGGTTGAACACCGATTTTCCGGCCCTTCGGTTCCAGAACCCGTTTCCAAACCAACAAAGCACATTTGAAATGAGCGATAATGAAATGCCAATACACCCCTGGCCCGCTAATGACTCCCCTTCCGTGTCTCTAAAGCACCACGAAGTGCCAGAAACGTAAAACAAAAACAAATATAAAATGTAAACTGAATGCGAATGGAATGACATTAGTTAGCACCTCCACCAAAGTAAAGCACTTTGGCCAACGAGAGTTGTTTTTTAAATGTGCCATATAAATAAAAGTGACTTGACTTGACTTGCCGACCCATCCGCGGCTCCCAACATCTCCGGCTGTTTCGAGTCTCGGTGACCGAGCCCACTCCCGACTCGTAAGGGGCACCAACGAGACCCTCTCACCTGCTGCTGGTTCTTGCTGTCGGCGGTGGCTTTGTCCCCTCGCTCCCTCCCTCTGACGAAGTCGATCCTTTAATAAGACTCAAGGAACTACAAGATTAACCATCAGCAGTGAGTTTTACTTGCACAAGGGGAGAAGTGTCTCAGTCAAAGGCTGTGATCCCAATTCCAAAGTTAAGTGGGGACAGCGGGACATGTACACACCAAAAAAGATACCAACTAAGGAAGTGCAGAGATGTTAATTACAGTCATTGTGCTTTACTGTTACATTGTACAAAGGCCGCGACTTCTCGGTTCCGAATGCAACAAGGTACCAATAAGGTAAGCGTACCTTATATGAGTATGAAATTAAACTTTTATTTAATTTTATAATAATTTATAATTTTAAAATAATTTAATAATTAATCAAAATTAATACGTTAACGTTTTGACACTGGATCGCGACTTTTTGGGTCTTGGCTTAACGGGGTACGCAAAGTACAAGGAAGTAAAAATGTGTTTAATAGCAGATACCAGCTGGTGGCTTCCGAGTGCTGCATGTGCCAAGGTAAGGGCAATGTATTGACAATTGATACTTGCTGGCGTCCGTCCGCTGAACTTTGCACGCAGTGTAGTTCAAAGGTAGTGACAACAAATGAGTTCATGGCAAGTCTGTGTGTAATGAAGGTATAATGGAAATAACAGTCAGCATGTAAAAGGGTCGATACTAGATATCGTCTTCTGAAACCCCATGGAGCGGAGTTCAAAGGTAGTCAAAATAAATATGTTAAACCACAGATACCATTCGGCAGCTTGTTTTAATGTGACGATGAATTGCACACTTCCAACCGTATCTTGTCTCCAACGGCTTTAGGGACTTCCACACTTCGTCCCCCCCCCCCCCCCCCCCCCCCCCCCCCCCCCCCCCCATCCTGCTTCCCCCTCCTTATTTATTCTCTCCGGGTTTTGAATATCAACGCGTTTTCTCAGTGGGGAAGTGTCTGACATGTGAACGGAATTAATGCCTGCTGCATATTTGCACGCCAACTCAGGCATCTGCAGTTAGGTGAGATTAAAGTTAACATATGTTGCTGAATATATTTACAATATATTTTAATAATCTGCAATTTAAATTATCTTTCTCAGATATAACCAAGATTTAGTTGTTTAAAGAATTAAACGCAAGTCTGAGCTTTATGGGCGGAACTGAGAAGGAAAGCGGGATCACTGTTATTGTACATGGGGCTCCTTATAGTCAGCGGGAATTAGAGGGGCAAATATGGAGAGATATCGGAAATAACTGCAACTACGGGGTTGCAATAGTAGGGGATTTTGACTTTCTCAAGTGTCAACAGGGCGACATGGTGGCGCAGAAGAGCAGTTTTGACAATGTGTCCCAGTGCTGAGTAAACACACTGGATAGACACAAAATATATTCCCACATCTGTGAGGCCCAACTTGGTCAAAGGCACTTCCAAGCCACCACATCATCCTCTTCAGTGGACAAAAAATGCTGGATAGACTCAGCGGGTGAGGCAGCATCAATTGAGGGAAGGGATAGGTGACGTTGCCTATGCCTTCTCTCCATGGATGCTGCCTCGCCCGCTGAGTTTCTCCTCTTTCGATTTTTCCAACATCTGCAGTTCCTTCTTCAACACGTCATCCTCTTCAGCAGCTGTTGGAGGGAAGGTGGTTGAACCAGGTGATAGTGTAGTTTAGTTTAGAAATACAGCGCGGAAACAGGCCCTTCGACCCACAGGTCCGCGCAGACCAGCGATCCCCGCATATTAACACCCATAGTATCTTTGATTAACACTATCCTACAGACACCAGGGACAAATTTTACATTTACCAACCCAATTAACATACATACCTGTACGTCTTTGGAGAGTGGGAGGATACCGAATATCTCGGAGAAACCCCACGCAGGTCACCGGGAGAAGCTACAAACTCCGTATTGACAGCACACGTAGTCGGGATCGAACCCGCATCTTCGGCGTTGCATTCGCTGTAAGGCAGCAACTCTACCGCTGCGCCACCGTGCCGCCCTAGATAGATTAAGGTCCTCGTCAAAATACTGACAAATCTAATACTAAGATAGTAACACTAATCTAATAGCAAGACAGACACAACATTCTGGAGTAACTCAGCGGATCAGACAGTATCTCTGGAGGAAAAAGATGGGTGACGTTTCAGGTCGGGCCCCTTCTTCAATAAATGCTGATGGATCAGTCTAATTCAATATCTCAACCATCAGAGAACAATTTTGTGAGATTATGTTATATTCTCACCATAACTCAAGCCACCAGCATAACCAAAGACCAGTCGCACCCCGGTCACCCCCCTCCCATCGGGCAAGAGGCATGGAAGTGTGAAAATGCACACATCCAGATTCAGGGACAGTTTCTTCCCAGCTATCAGGCAACTGAACCATCCTATCACCAACTACAGAGCCATCGACCTCGTTGGTGACCCTCAGACTATCTATAACCTGACTTTACTGGACTTTGTCTTGCAACTATACATTATTCCATGTATCCTGTATGTGTACATTATGGGCAGCTTGGTTATAATCGTGTGTAAGAAGCAACTGCGGATGCTGGTTTAAACATAACTTAGACACAAAAAGCTGCAGTAACTCAGCGGGACAGGCAGCATCTCTCGAGAGAAGGTATGGCTGACGTTTTGGGTCGAGACCCTTTCCTTCTCTGCATAGATGCTGCCTGTCCCGCTGAGTTACTCCAGCTTTTTGATTGTAACCACGTTGAGTCTTTCCACTGACTGGATAGCACACAACAAAAAAATCTTTTCACTGTATCTCGGCACATGTGAAAATAAACGAAAATAAACTAAAAACTCTATGGAAACATATTGGAAACTGAGATGCTTCCAAATGTTCTCATTATACAACTGTTGTAAATACCAAGTAGAACATTTAGATCATGTAATCAAAGACACAATCAGGTTTGGTGACATCCCCAATAATATCACTTACACTTGTTAAACAACCAGATTCAATCCCTTGGTTATTGTTTTTCTCTTTTTCCACAATCCTCATTAAATTGATGTGGTTATTACATTAAACAATCCACAAGTACAAGAAACAGACCCAAGGTGCTGGAGGAGCTCAGCGGGTCAGGCATCAATCATCACTGGAGAAATGGAAAAGTGATGCTTTTTCGGGTCGGGACCCTGCCATCATTGTCTGTGTCTATCTGTGTAGTAAGGAACTACACATGCTGGTTTAAAACGAAGATAAACACAAAATGCTGGAGTACCTGAAGTGATCCTTCTTCAGACAGTCAGGAGAGAGGGAGTCTGGAGATGTGCGGGTGGGGGGGTAAGGTGTGAAAACGCCAGATCAAAGCAGATTCTCTTCTCCTTCGCTCCTTAGATGCTGCTGCACCCGCTGAGTTTCTCCAGCTTTTTGTGAACCCCAGATTCTCTTATACATCGTTTCGCTGAACACCTTTGCTCTGTCTGCGTGGACCTACCTGATCTCCTGGTTGCCAAACATTTTAATCCCCCTTCTCATTCTCACACTGACCTCTCTGTCCACCACTGTCAGAGTGAGGCCTAACGCAAGTTGCAGGAACAACACTTCATATTTCGCTTGGGCAGCTTACAACCCAACGGTATGAATATTGATTTCCCTAACTTCCAATGGTGAGAGATTGGGACTCGGTGCGCTGTTACCTAAGTCACTCAAACCCAAAGTATTGATATTGGTACTGATTTATGATTGTCATGTATCCCGAGATACAGTGAAACATTTTCTTTATATGCTATCCAGACAATTCTTGCCACACATGAGTATAATTCATGCCACACATGAGTTATAATTCTCGCTAGAATTTAGAAGATTGAGGGGAGATGTTATAGAAACTTACAAAATTCTTAAGGGGTTGGACAGGCTAGATGCAGGAAGATTGTTCCCGATGTTGGGGAAGTCCAGAACAAGGAGTCACAGTTTTAGGATAAGGGGGAAATCTTTTAGGACCGAGATGAGAAAACCATTTTTCACACAGAGAGTGGCGAATCTCTGGAATTCTCTGCCACAGAAGGTAGTTGAGGCCAGTTCATTGGCTATATTTAAGAGGGAGTTAGACGTGGCCCTTGTGGCTAAAGGGATCAGGGGGTATGGAGAGAAGGCAGGTACAGGATACTGAGTTGGATGATCAGCCATGATCATATTGAATGGCGGTGCAGGCTCCTGCACCTATTTTCTCTGTTCCTATGTTTCTATAATCAAAGGGTACACAAATACAACAGGTAGATCAAAAAAGAAAAATAAGCTGAGTACGGAATATGGTGTTAAATCTACAGAGAAAGTGCAAATAAAGAAGGTGCAAAGGCCGCAATGAGGTCGATTGGGAGATCGGTCCACACCTTTAGTTTACCGTATTAGCTTATCGTATTGTCAAGTGTATCGAGGCACGGTGAAAAGCTTTGTTTTGCATGTTATCAAATCAGATCAGATAACACTATACATAAATACAATCAAGTCAAACTCAATTATAATATGCAGAGCAAAAGGGAAGGTACAGAGTGCAGAATATAGTTCTCAACATTGTAGCACATCCGCTCCAAACACAAAGTCGTGTTTCCCAATGGGGCAGAGGTGAATCCGTCAGTACCACAGGCTATGTAACGACATTGTTTTGTTTAAAAACCCAGCACAGAAACAGTCCCTTCGGCCCACTGCGTTTCGTGCTGACCAACGATCACTCCGTACACTATCACTATCCTACACACAAGGGATAAATGTATAAGCCAATTAACACGATGGAAAATGTACAATTTTACCACAGCCAATTAACCAACAAACCTGTGCGTCTTTGGAGTGTGGGAGGAAACCCATGTGGTCACAGGGAGAAAACACAAACTCCGAACATACAGCACCCGTGGTCAGGATTGAACTTGGGTCTCTGGCGCTGCAAGGTAACTAGTATATCGTTGTGCCACTGAGCGCCCCCTATGGATCTTAGCTTCGCCCAAGTTTCGTTATTCTGGTACTTTCGGTATCTGTTTTTCACTCCTGCCCTTAGTCCACATTCCCTTTAAACTCCCCAAGTTGAACATTTGATAAACGCCAATTACTTTCCCCATAGATTATTTTTCCCAAAGCCAAAGGTGGCCGCGTGGCGCAGCTGGTAGAGCTGCTGATTCACAGTGCCAACGACCCTGGTTCGAACCTGACCTCGGGAGCTGTCCGTGACGAGTTTGCATGTTCCCCCTGTGACCGCATGCGTTTCCTCCGTGTATTCTGGTTTCCTCCCGCATGCCCTACACATGCAGGTTTGTAGGTGAATTGTCCTCTGTAAGTTGCCCCAAGTGTGTACGGAGTTGGTGAGAAAGTGGGATAACATAGAACTAGTGTGAATGAGTAACCGACGGGTGGCATGGACTCAGTTAGCCAAAGGGCCTGTTTCCACGCTGTATCTCTAAACAAGAGTAAACCACAAAGAGAGAGCCCATACGCAAATTGGAAAAAGCAGGGCGGCAGAGTTGTTGCCTTACAGCGCTTGCAGCGCCGGAGACCCGGGTTCGATTCCGACTATGGGCTCTCTGCAAGGAGTTTGTACGTTTGCCCCGTGACCTGCATGGGTTTTCTCCGAGCTGTTTCTTCCCACATTCCAACGACTTACAGGTATGTATGTTACTCTTTCATTCATCGTTCCTTATCTCTCCACATCACCGTCTATATCTCTCGTTTCCCTGATCCCGGACCAATCTGAAGAAGGGTCTCGACCCGAAACGTCGCCTATCTCCTTCACTCCTTAGATGCTGCTGCACCCGCTGAGTTTCTCCAGCTTTTTGTGTACCCTCGATTCTCCAGCATCTGCAGTTCATTCTTTAACACATGTATGTTACTCGGTTTGGTATATTTGTAAATTGTCCCTAGTGTGTGTAGGATAGTGTTAATGTGCGGAGATCGCTGGTCGGTGCAGACTCGGTGGCCGAAGGGCCTGTTTCCGTGCTGTATCTCAAAACCAAACTAAACTAAACTCATATATTCCGCTTGGGTAGCTTAGAACCCGATGGTGTGACCTTCCCATCTTAAAAACGAACATCTGCGACCCGCGCCACTCTGCCCACACTCGAATTTCACTCTCATCTCACTCCTACCAACGGGTAGAATATGTAAGGGCCAGAAAAACTGTAATGTCCAGGTTCGGGAGCAGCTTCTTCCCGATAACCTTCAAGCTATTAAACATTAAAACTGTGTGAGAAAAACACAAAAAGGTGGAGTAACTCAACGGGTCAGAGAGCAACTCTGGAGAGAAGGAATATGTGACGTTTGGTTCGTTACCCTTCTTCAGAACGAGAGTCAGGGGAAAGGGAAATAACAGATATAGACGGTGATATAGGGAGATATAGAAAAAAAGAATGAAAGATACGCAAAAAATGTAATGAATGTAAAGGAAACAGCCCATTAGCTGTGGGCTAGGTGAAAACGAGTTACAAGCAATGAGAATCTGCAGAACTAATTGGTTGGGGGGATGGACACACAGAGAGAGGATGCCTGTGTTACTTAAAGTTAGAGAAATCGAAATTCATACCGAAGATAGACACAAAATGCTGGAGTAACTCAGTGGGACAGGCAGCATCTCTGGAGAGAAGGAGTGGGTGACGTTTCGGGTCGAGACCCTTACTCATACCATTGGGTTGCAAGCTGCCCAAGCGAAATATGAGGTGATCTTCCTCCAATTTGCGTTTGGCTTCACTCTGACTATGGAGGAGGCCCAGGTCAGAAAGGCCAAAGTGGGAATGGGAAGGGGAATTAAAGTGTTTGGCAACTGGGAGATCAGGTAAGTCCTGCCAGACTGAGCGAAGATGTTCTCTGAAACGATTGCTCAGAAACCAGAGATCCCAGAGAAAACCCACGCAGGCCATGGCAAACTCCGTACAGATTGCACCTGTAGTCAGGATCGAACCTGAGTCTCTGGCACTGTAGGCAGCAACTCTCCTGCTGCACCATTTGTCCTACATCGGCCAGCCAACATTGGCTTTGACAATACCCTGAATTGGTCTGTAGTTCTAAAACATGTAGCAAGTTTCAATATGACATAGCTTATTAAACGTGTGGAAATTTACACCCCCAACTCATGGTACAGATTACAACAGTTCCATGAGGGCAAGCGTACCTGATCAGGTCCGTTAGGATGGGCAACTAATATCGTCCCGTCATTTACCAAACACAGTCCCATTCACTGAACTGGTGCATCAAACTCCGATTGTATTTGTGCATTGTTTAATTTAATAACAACATGCATTTAATGAGGATTCTGGAAAAAGAGAAAAACAATAACTAAGGGATTTAGTGTGTTTGTTTAACAAGTGTGAGTAATATATCTGGGGATGTTAACAATTCTCTACTGGGTAATTGCAACAGATATATAATGAGACCCTTCGAATGTTGCACAATGTGAACAAGTTACCTGCGGCTCGAGGGGGAACATGCATGCACGAGTTACGGGCCTAGTTTTTGCAATTTATTATCCTGTTCTGGCAGCTTTTGGTATTCCAGGTAGGGTCCCGCGTTGAAAGTTGTGCGAAGAACCAATGTGATTGTGTTGAGACGGAAGTGACTGCAGTTGCTGGAATACTATGAATGGATGGAATTTGATTGCGTGGGAACTGTGCACAGTGGACGAGGACATGGCGAATGGAATTTTGTCTGTATTTGATGTGATGGAACGCCACTTCCGCAGAAAAAGTGTGACAGCTGATTACTCTTTAAAATGTTAAGATATTGGTGTTCTGAATGATCTGGAAGTTCTTGTGCAAGAATAACTGAAAGTTAATATGTAGGATAAGCATTATGTGTAAGGGGACTATCGCAAGAGGATTTGATTCCAAGAACGTGGATGGAACAGGTTTAGGGGGACATGGGCCAAATGCACGTAGGCTGGATAAGTGTAGACGGGACAGGTTGGCTGGTGTGTGCAAGTTGGGCTGAAGGGCCTGTTTCCATGCTATACGACTGTAACTCTATGATTGTATAACAGAGACACCCTCCAATAATTATGCAGTGCATTGATGATACTGCATCTGAAATATTGTGCAAATATCTTGATTCCAATTACCTACAAACATATACTTCTTTGGAGTGTGGGAGGAAACCGGTGCATCCGGAGAAAATCCATGCAGTCACAGGGAGAACATGCAAACTCCATGCCGACTGCATCGTTAGTCAGGATCGAACCCGGGTCTCTGGCGCTGTAAGGCAGCAACTCCACCGCTGCGCCACTGTGCCCTCCATGGTGAACTGCCAAGTTATTCTAGAACTTTGCGTCCTTTTATGACATGGAATTATGTTTGATACTCTTGGTGTATCCCAGAAAATAAGCTTTGACCGAAGGTGTAAGGATCTCACTTTCCAAACAGTTGGTCAATTTGTTACTATAGAGTTATGGTTAGAGTACTTGGTAATCTTACAGAAGTGTGCTCTGGTGGTTGAGATGTGGATCTATTCTGATCCATCCGTGTATTACTGAGGATAGACACAAAAAAACTAGAATAACTCAGCAGCAGCTCTGGAAAAAAGGAATAGCTGGCAATTCGGGTCGAGACCCTCCTTCAGACTGAGAGTCAAGGGAAAGCGAAACAAGAGACATCGACAGTGATACAGACAGATATAGAACAAATGAATGAAAGATAGGCGCAAAATGCCGGAGTAACTCAGCGGGACAGGCAACATCTCTGGAGAGAAGGAATGGGTGAATGAATGAAAGATTTGCTGAAAGCAACTATGGTCAAGGAAAGGTAGAGTCCACAATGGTCCATTGTTGGCTTTGGGTTAGGTGATAACGAGTTATACAGACAGTGAAACTCAACAGGACGACAGTGAAACTAGTAGGACAACCAGGGTGGGGGAGAGATGGAGAGAGAATGGGTGCAAGGTGACTTGAAATTTGAGAAATCAAAATATCATACCGCTGGGTTGTAAGCTGCCCTAGCGAAATAAGAGGTGCTGCTCTCCAATTTGCGTTTAGCCTCACTCTGACAGTGGAGGAGATCCAGGACAGAAAGGTCAGTGTTGGAATGGGAAGGTGTGTTCAAATGCACAGCCAACAATGGACCATTGTAGGCTCTAAAACCTCTTGATTATCGTTGCTTTATGCATGTCTTCCCTAAACACTGTCTATATCTCTCGTTCCTCTTTCCCCTGACTCCCAATCTGAACAAGGTCTCGGCATGAAACGTGACCTATTCCTTTTATCCAGAGATGCTGCCTGAACCGCTGAGTTACTCCAGCATTTTAGTTTTAGTTTAGTTTAGTTTAGTTTATTGCCACGTGTACCGAGGTACAGTGAAAAGCTTGTGTTGGGTGCTAACCAGCCAGCAGGAAGACAAACCCTGATTACAATCGATCCATTTACAGTGTATAGATACATGTTAAGGGAATAACATTTTGTGGAAAGTAAAGCCAGCAAAGTTCGATCAAGGATAGTCCAAGGATCATCAAGGAGGTAGATAGTAGTTCAGCGCCGCTCTCTGGTTGTGGTGGGATGATTTTGCGTCTGTCTTCGATTTCGCCAGCATCTGCAGTTGCTCTGTACACAGCGTATTACTGAGCACGGGGGCACATTGCCGCACTTGTCAAAGCTGCTCTATCGGGAGACGTTTGCTTGAATTCCGAAAACTTGGCGCTTTATAATTTTAATTCAAATATTTTTTCAGTAATCTGAATTATCCATCGCAAGCTACTCTTCTGATGATTCTTGTCTAAAATGTTGTCCTTGATAAATTTAGGTTTAAATATTTCTCAGAAATCTGAAATAGTTTAGTTTAGTTTCGTTTCGTTTACTGTCACGTGTACTGAGGTACAGTTAAAACATTCTGTTGCATGCTGACCAGTCACCACTATCCACCGCCACTCCAAGATCTGCTTGGGATCTTCTTGATTAGTGCGGGTGTCAGGGTTATGGGGAGAAGGCAGGAGAATGGGGTTAATGGGGAGAGGGCGGCACGGTGCTGCAACAGTTGAGTTGCTGCGCTTACAGCGCCTGAGACCCGGGTTCGATCCCGGCTACGGGTGCTGTCTGTACGGAGTTTGTGCGTTCCGCCGTGACCTTGTGGTTTTTCCCTGGGATCTTCGGTTTCCTCCCACACTCAAGAGATTGGCTTGGTATAAATGTAAGTTGTCCTTAGTGTGTGTCGGATAGCGTTAATGTGCAGGGATCGCTGGTCGTTGCGGACTCGGTGGACCGAAGGGTCTGTATCTCTTACAAAAAAAGATAAATCAGCCATAATTGAATGGCGGAGTAGGCTTGATGGGCCTAATTCTGCACCTCTCACTTATGACCTATGCTACTTTTGTGCGGCACAAACTCTGCATAAAATGATGTCTTCTCCTCCTTTATAATCAGGTAACTTGGTGACGATAGTGATCCTGTCTCGGGGGAAATGTGGTCTTTCCAGATGCATCTCTCGGTACCTGATTGGAATGGCGGCGACTGACCTCCTGTTCCTTGTCATGGCTGTGGTGTTTCACCGGATCAGTATGTTATTCTTTCCCGCTCTCGTTATCCATACCACTCCCATCTGCAGCGCCAGAATAGTCCTCATTCTCATAGCAAGGGACAGCTCGGTCTGGCTAACAGTCGGGTTCACCTTTGATCGATTTATTGCCATTTGTTGCCCGAAGATGAAAACAAAATATTGCACTGAAAGAGTGGCAGGGATTGTCATAGGAACAGTTTGTGCTGCGAGCTGTGTCAAAAATATACCCTGGTACTTCCTGTACGAACCTTTGTACATGATTAACGACGTCCCGTGGTACTGTAATATTAAGCTAAGCTTTTACACTGATTTTTTCTGGACTATCCTTGAATGGATCGATCGCCTTTTAATCCCCTGTGCTCCTTTCGTTCTGTTGCTGGTTCTCAACACCCTGACTGTGAGACACATTCTCCTGGCCAACAGAGCCCGCAAAAGACTCCGAGCCCAGAGTAACGGGGAGAAACAGAGAGACCCGGAGATGGAGAGCCGGAGGAAGTCCATCGTTTTACTCTTCGCCATCTCCGGGAGCTTCATCGTGTTGTGGATGGCTTACTTCTTAAACTTCCTCAATGTGAGAATTAACAGCGGGAGTTATTCGACGGGATCTTCGGGTGACCCGGCCTTCCTTTTCCAGGAGATTGGGATCATGTTGCAACTCCTGAGTTGCTCCACTAACACCTGCACCTATGCTGCAACCCAGAGGAAATTCAGGGAGGAATTCAAACGAGGACTGAAATACCCTCTGAATCTGCTCATTAAAATGGTGAAGTCCTGAAAAACAGGTAAATTATAAGCACGTCTGGTCCCTGGTTCATTCTGAAATCCATTCTCTGCATATCTGCTCTACACTATTCTACACTCTACACTGCACGGTGGCGCAGTGGTAGAGTTGCTGCCTTACAGCGCTTACAGCGCCAAAGACCTGGGTTGGATCCACACTACCGGTTCTGTCTGTACAGAGTATGTACGTTCTCCACGTCACTACTTGGGTTTTACGCCAGATCTTCGAATTCCCTCCACACTCTAAAAATGTACAGGTTTATAGGTTCAATGGCCTGCTATAAAATTGTCCCTAGTGTTTGCAGGATTCGGCGCGGACACGGAGAGCCGACGGCCAGAAGTTTAGGGGTAACGTGGACAGAAGTTTAGGGGTGACGTGAGGTGGAACTTCTTTACTCAGAGGGTGGTGGCTGTGTGGAATGAGCTTCCAGCAGAAGTGGTGGAGGCAGGATCGATTTTAACATTTAAAAGTAAAGTGGATAGGTATATGGACGGGAAGGGAATGGAGGGGTATGGTCTGAGTGCAGGTAGATGGGACTAGGGGAAAACAAATGGTCGGAACGGACTGGAAGGGCCGAGAGGGCCTGTTTCCGTGCTGCAATTGTTATATGGTTATATGGTTATATGGCCTGTTTATGCGCTGTATCTCTAAACTCAACAACTCATGTTGAGTCATAATCATAAAACCAGCATCTGCAGCTCATTCCAACACATTTTAAAATTGGTAGTAATACCCCATATTCTTTGACACACTCGGTGAAAAACCTTGGTCTTCAAATCTTCAACTACCCCTCCATAAATGTAGTTACACAGCACAGAAACACCCCCCTCAGTCTAATATGCCATCCAACTTGCCTTCCTGAGAGAGTCACATTTATCTGCATTGTTCGCTGCCATAAAACATAGACTTGTGGGAAGGATGCTGGTTTACACTAAAGATCGATGGCAAGTGTAGACCGCTCTCAGTCCGAAGAAGTGTCTCAATCTGAAATGCCACTCCTTCCTTTTCGCCATAGATACTGCCCGACCCGCTGAGTAACTCCGGCATTTTGTGTTGACCATAAACGCAGACTTCATTTTGATATCAGTTGCTATATTCGCAATAAATAGCAAAATGGAGAGCAGTCAGGCTTTCTAAATGTTCAGGGATAACGGCAAATAAATTAACCTACAGTGAAGAATCCCCATAGAGTAGGTGCAACAAGGTCCACATTCTCACCAAGGTAGGAGATCTCTTCCAACTACCTTTGGAAGTCAAGATGTACGTTATTTACATTACATGCTAAATCCCTTTGTGATCCCTAGAGTTGGTCTACTGTTCAGTTAATGTTTAAGACATCACACATTGTTTCTTGGAGAGATGCATTTATCAGCTTCCATGAGAAATGATACCGAGCCGACAGAAATGTACATCCTGTACTTCCACTATTTGTACCACACTGCTGCTGTTAACTTTTCTCCACGACTACTCCTCAAGAAGCAAGCATAGTGGAAGGAAGGAAGGAAGGAAGGAAGGAAGGAAGGAAGGAAGGAAGGAAGGAAGGAAGGAAGGAAGGAAGGAAGGAAGTAAAGAAGGAAGGAAGGAAGGAAGAAGGGAAGGAAAGGGAAGGAAGGAAGGAAGGGAGGGGAAGGAAAGGATGCACGGGTGATGGATGGGCGGCATCGAATCATTGGGCCGAAGGGCCTGTTTCAACGCTGTATCTCTAAACTAAACTAAAATGGGAGAGAGAACGAGATACAGGCAAAGAAGAGGGTCAAGGAAGGGAAGGGGGGAACAGAAATGGTGTGTGTGTGTGTATGTGTGTGAGAGAGTCTATGATATCTCAGTCTACATTGCTTTTTATTCAATCAATAAAATGAAGTCTGACCGCTCTCTAATCTCCGTTGCTTCTGCTAAATACGGTGAGATTTCAAGTTGACCAGCCACATGAACAAAATGAACTTCAGATGCTGGTTTAGACCGAAGAGAGACACACAATTCTGGAGTAACTCAGTGGGTCAGGCAGCATCCCTAGAGAGAAGGAATGGGTGACATTTCGGATCGAGACAGCAGCGTCTCTGGACAAAAAGGATGGGTGACTCCTTAAGTCTGAAGTAGGGTCTCGACCCGAAAGGTCACCTATTCCTTTTCTCCAGAGATGCTGCCCGACCCCGCTGAGTTATATAAAACTGACATCATATCCATTATTTCAAAATTAACATATAACATATTTATTATTCACTTCAGTCCGTGCCGACATTTGTGTTTTCCTAGTCCCATCTTTACATGACACTCAGACCTACCCCTCCATTCCCATTCCCTGTCCATATACCTATCCTCTTACTCTTAAATGTTTAAAATCGATCCTGCCTCTCAGCCACTTCTGCTGGAAGCTCATTCACACAGCCACCCTCTGAGTAATAAAGAAGTTCCCCCTCATAAACCGAAACGTCCCTTAATTCTCATGTCATGCCTCATTGTTGTATCTACTCAGTTTCAATTCAACGATGTTTCTCTAAACTAAAATAGAACGAAGCAGGTCAGATGCTACCTTCAACGATTTGTGTTTCTGTTTCTCTCCCTTGATGTTGTGGGAATCCCTTCGCCTCCAAAGATCTTTGCAACTTCCCCTAATGGAACAAGCTCTCCAATATCCACGCCCGTCCTCAAAGCCGCGCACTGTGCATCGTCGCCCACCGTACCTTCCCCGCCTTCTTCCAGCTGCAAGCTCCCCACCCTCTGCAGCTGGTGCGCGGCCGCGACTTTGATGAGATCTATTCCCGCTGTGTGTTTGGGGAAAGGAACCGAGACCTCACAGTTAGCAAGCAGGTCAGAGCGGGGGAGGTGAAAAGTGCAGACCGAGTGTGTGGCACGGAAACATGGAGCGGCGGAGAACAGTGAGGTACAGACAGGGCGAGGCGCACTGGGAGAGCGGGAGAAAGGGGAGAAGGGGGGGGAGAGAGAAAGGGGAGGGGGGGCGGCAGAAGAGAAGAGAGCGTGTGTGAGATGGATCTGTAGATGCTGGTTTATACCGAAGATAGACACAAAGTCCTGGGGTAACTCCAGCACCTCTGGAGAAAAGCGGTGGTTGACATTTAGTTTCGGGACAGACACAAAATGCCGGAGTAACTTCGCGGGACAGGCAGCATCTCTGGAGAGAAGGATTGGGTGACGTTTCGGGTCGAGACCCTTCTTCAGGCTTAAGAAGTCACCCATATGTTGTTCTCTCCGGGGATGCTGCCTGACCCGCTGAGTTACTCCACAACTGTGTCTATCTTCAGAAGATTGAAGATAGCAGCAGCGCGATATGGGAAAGAGACAGATGCAGGCAGAGTGAGAAGGGAGGGGGGAGAATTATAGGCAGAGAGCCTCGCTGTTGGGGCAGCGCGGTGGCGCCGCTGGTAGAGACGCTGCCTCACAGCGCCAGGGACCCTCCCCCCCGGGTTCCATCCTGACCCTCGGGCGTTGAATGTAAATGTGTGTGAGGTGTGGTAGTGGGTGGTGGTGGTGGTTTGTTGTACTTCACGTATAGTATAGAATGATCCGTTTTTACTGCAAACAACCTGAGTACCTTGCAGCGGATACACCTCAAGGAGCTGGGCTCAAGAATAGTCATGCTGCGCACTAGGAAGTTTAAGTCATGTGTAGTCCAAGGAGGGGTGATGAGAATACTCCCCCGTCCACCCCCCCGCATTTCTCGGCTCACATTCGAAGCAACCGGATATCCACTGTGCGATGGTGCGGATGGATTTGCAGGTCAATTGGCCTCTGGAAATTGCCCAGTGTGTAGGGAGTGGATGGGAGGATGGGATAACACAGAACTAGCGTGAACGGAGATCAATGGTCCACGTGGACCCGGTGGGCCACATGGCCTGTTTTCCATGTTGTGTCTTTTTGTCTTTGGTCTTCCATTCAATCAATCAGAAACTGAATATATCAGGGTTAGGAGGCGGGCGGCTCACTTGGCATCCCCAACATACATCAACCGCATCTACTGCTTGTCAAGACTTGTTTAGATGTGTGGACTCCTAGTACATCGAAGACGGCCGCTATTACGTGGAGGACTGGTGGGCGATCGTTTCGTTGCTTGAACACCTTCGCTCACTTTCTCGCAATGTACTGAACCTACCTGATCTCCCGGTTGCTAAACACTAATTGTCCTTCTCATTCCCACACTGACCTTTTTGTCCACTGTTTCCTCCATTGTCAGAGTGAGGCTAAACGCAAATTGGAGGAAGAGAATCTCATATTTCGCTTTGGCAGCTTACAGCCCAGTGGTATGAATTTTGATTTATCTAACCCCCGCATTCCCACTCTCTCTATCCCCCCCCCCCCCCCACCCAAGTCGCACCAGCTTCTCGTTTTCACCCAACAAACAGCTAACAATGGCCTGTTTTCTTTATCATCAATACTTTTTTGCATATCTTTCAATCACTGTTCTTTATCTCTCTACGCCATCGTCTATATATCTCTCTCGTTTCCCTTTCCCGTGTCTCTCGGTCTGAAGAAGGGTCTCGACCCGAAACGTCACCCATTCCTTCTCTCCAGAGATGCTGCCTGTCCCGCTGATTTACTCCAGCTTTTTGTGTCTATCTTCAATTCAAACCAGCATCTGCAGTTCCTTCCAACACAGAAACACATATGTTCACTGCAAAGTCTTATTTTAAATGGAGATTGTTCAAATAGATGACATCTTCCCACACATTTCGTCTGCTCCACTGCAAAATCTCCTCAAGGAATGTCTACTTTGAGGAAGTTCTCCTCCTCTCCCCAACAAGAGTTCTGCAACACCCTCTCCCTCTGCTCCCCCTCTGTTATTCCTCCTTCTCTCCAGCCCTACGACCACGTTTTCACTCAGACTCGCTACCACAGCCACGTGTATTTTATTGTATGCCTCCTTGTCCCTTTCCCTCAGCTAACAATGACCCATTCTACATTTCCTCATCACCGTCTGCTTTGATCTGTCGTTTTCATACCTGACCCATCCATATCTCTTGACTCCGTCTCCGCTGACTGTCTGAAGATGAGCTTTGACCCGAAACGTCATCCATTCCTTCTCTCCAGAGATACTGCCTGCCCCACTGAGTTACACCAGCACACTGCTGTTTCCACTGTTTTAGCTCCTCAGTCTGTGTTGCTAAGAAACTCCTCCTCCTCTAATTAATTCTGCTCTCCAAGCTGTTATGATTTATGTAGTAGCAATAATAAACAATAAAATGGACTATAAAATAAGAATACAGTCTGCAATATGGCAGAAATACACCTGAAATTAAAAATATGGCAGAATGACACCTGTGCACCATGCGTTAGTGACCAATGGTGGCACAGTGGCGCAGCAGTGGAGTAGCTGCCTCATTGCGCCAGAGACCTGGGTTCAATCCTGACCTCCGGTGCTGTCTGTACGGAGTTTGTACGCTTTCCCTGTGACCGCTTGGGTTTTCTCCGGTTTCCTCCCACACTCCAAACGCGTGCAGGTTTGTAAGTTAATTGGCTTTCGTAAAAATTGTAAATTGTCCCTAGTGTGTGTCGGATAGTGCTAGTGTATGGGGTGAAGTTAGTGCGCTGAAGGGCCTGTTTCTGCCCTGTATCTCCAAACTAAACGACTATTCTACTTATATAACCATTTATATCACACAACCGCACATATAGATTGTGTTTGGGAGTAAAGCCATGGATAGGCTTTAATAGCTTGCGGCATCATCTCTCCATAGCTCTTCATCAGAGTTATGGTGCACAAACAAGAGATAATCTGGATAAATTTGCCCTTGCATTTTGTCTGGTGTGCTGTAGGTTATAATCTAGCTATATGTTAAAACATTAGCGGAGATTAAAATATTTGTATTTTGTCGATCAGAGCAAAACTGGAGGCAGAGATTGTAAGATTGTTGCATGGAATTTAGTTTTGAAACTCTTAAAATGATACATATGTGCTATCATAGGTAATTGTATGAATTTAGGTACATCTAAGTAGGTCAAGAGAGTTTTATTGTCATATGTCCCAAAACGGAACAATGAAATTCTTACTTGCAGCAACTCGAAGGGCCGAAGGGCCTCATCCTGCACCTATTTTCTATTTTCTATGCAACACAACAGATATGTTAAAATATTTATTGGAGGATTTAGAGATACAGCATAGAAACGGGCCCTTTAGCCCACCGAGTCCGCGCGACCAGCGATGATCCCGTGAAGTAGCACAACCCTACACGCTATGTACATTTACAATTTTACCGAAGCCACTTAACCTACAAACCTGTACGTCCTTGGAGTGTGTTGAGTGAGGAAACTGGAGCACCCGGAGAAAACCGACGGAATCACAAGGATAATGTGCAAACTCTGTACAGACAGCACCTGCAGTCGGGACCAAACTGAGGGGGGTGAGTCGGAGTACAGAAGAGAGATCGAGCGGCTGTCCATATGGTGCCAGCACAATAACCTGGCCCTCAACACCAGCAAAACCAAGGAACTGATTGTGGACTTTGGAAGGAGTAGGATGGGGACCCACAGTCCTGTTTATATCAACGGGTCGATGGTTGAAAGGGTCATGAGCTTCACATTCCTGGGCGTGCACATCTGTGAAGATCCTTCCTGGTCCGAGAACACAGATGCAATTATTAAGAAAGCTGCACATCAGCGCCTGTACTTCCTGAGAATGATTACGTCAGATTGAGTCGGTCTGCCAAGGAGGACTCTCTCTAACTTCTACAGTTTGTGCACAGTAGAGAGCTTGCTGAGCGGTTGCATCGTGGCTTGGTTCGGCAACCTGAGCGCCCTGGAGAGGAAAAGACTACAAAAGTAGTAAACACTGCCCAGTCCATCATCGGCTCTGACCTTCCTTCCATCGAGGGGATCTACCACAGTCGCTGCTCAAAAAGGCTGGCAGCATCATCAAGGACCCACACCCCCTGGCCACACACTGTCATCTCCCTGCTACCTTCGGGTAGAGGGTACAGGAGCCTGAGAAAACTGCAACGACCCGGTCAGGAATAGCTACTTCCCCACAGCCATCAGGCTATTAAACCTGGCTCGGACAAAGCTCCGAACATTAATACCCCTCCATCTGTTATTTGCACTTTATTAATTTATTAATTAATGTGTGTATTTACGTATATAATTGTAGTCAATGCCTACTATGTTCTGTTGTGCTATGCTAAAGAGGAAAGAAATAGCAATAGGCATTACCCCACCGCTTGTCCTGTCAGGGACACATGACAATCAACTCTTTTGACTTTGACTTTTGACTGGTACAGTAAGGCAACAACTCTACTGCTGCCCCACTGTGCTACCCCCGTAGATCCCTTCTGTGGTGGGGAGGTCAGTACCCATGAGTGGCCATCGCTTTTTTCGGTCTTCGTTCTTTCTTGTCGAGAAGCATGAGAAAGAGAAAGGAATAGGGACAGATTGAGTTGTGGGGAAATGGGAGAGAGTTTTAAGTGTAGCATTATTGCTGGCATTCACAGGTTGACGGTATTTCTGTGCCGTTTATTGTACGTAATCCAAGCAACCAATTCCTCTAATATCTTTTGGAAGAAACAGCAGAAGCTGGTTTACACCGAAGGTTGACACACAATTCTGCTGGAGTAACTCAGCGGGACAGGCAGCATTTCTAGAGGGAAGGAATGGGTGACATTTCGGTTCGAGACCCTTCTTCAGATTCTTCAGTGTGAAAAAAGGTCTCAACCGGAAATGTCACCCATTCCTTCTCTCCAGAGGCGCTGCCTGTCCCGCGGAGTTACTCCAGCATTTTATGTCTATCCTCCAATCTGTGCTTATGTATCAGTTATGAACATTGAATTTTCTCAATTCTGTTAACCCTTGCTGTCTCCTCCCCTTCCCACCTCTCCCTCAGCCCTCGGGCCCTGGCATTCCCTCTCTCTCTATCTCTCCCCCACCCTAGTCGCACTAGCTTCTTATTTTCACACCGCAAACAGCTTACAATGGCCTGTTTCCTTTATCATCGATACTTTTTTGCATATCTTTCATTCATTGTTCTTTATCTCTCCACATCGCCGTCTATAGTTCTCGTTTCCCTGATCCCTAACCAGTCTGAAGAAGGGTCTCGACCCGAAACGTCGCCTATCTCCTTCGCTCCTTAGATGCTGCTGCACCCGCTGAGTTTCTCCAGCCTTTTGTGTACCCTTGTGTATCAGTTGTAGTTTCCTCTGCTGTCAGAAGATGGCGGGGGAGAGTAAATTCAATGCAAAATGCAAAGTGCTGGAGGAACTCAACGGGTCAGGCAGCGTCTACGGTGGGAATGAAGAGGAGATGCTTCGGGTCGGGATGCTTCTCAGGTACAACTGTAGTAGGGGGTAGAAAGCTGCAAAACAGAGTAGGGTGCGGGACAAAGCCTGGCAAATAGTAAGGGCGGGAGGGGTACAGGCGAGGTGGGGGGGGGGGTGATTGGCAAATGGGTGGAGTAAGTGACAGAGGCTAGAGGTGCAAAGGAGATAAGAAGAGTAGAGAAGTGAAATGTAAAGCCAGAGGGAAGATGTAGGTGGAAAGGGATTGGGGGAGGGGAAATAGAGGGGTGGGGGGGTGAAGGGAAATAAGGGACTCGGGATGGGGGATGTGAGCAGGAAGGAAAGTTCTGATCCGTTGACTTTATTGTCCCGTGTACCAAGGTGCAGTGAAAAGCTTTTGTTGCCGGCTATCCAGTCAGCAGAAAGACAATACATGATTATAATCCACCCATTAACAGTACATAGATACATGATAAGGGAAAAACGTTTCATGCAAGGCAAAGCCAGCAAAGTCCAATCAAGGAAAGTCCGAGGGTCACCAATGAGGTAGATAGTATTTGTGGGTATACACAAATATACCCGGGGTGATGTAGGATGATTCAGCTGCCTGATAACAGCTGGGAAGAAACTGTCCCTGATTTGGAGGAGTGTAAGGTTTGCGTTGTCACACGTCTGTACCGTTTGCCTGATGGGACAGGCGAGAAGAGGGAGCAATAATGGGGTGGAAGATTGCAACCTTCACGTGGTCCGCCCTGTTTCGACTAATGCAATCAACTCGACGTGCACACACAGAAGACCAAATAGAACAAGTTGTCCTACAACTTTAGGCTGTGCACGCCACACGACAGAAGAAGAAGAAGGGAGCAATAATGAGAGAGGAGGTGGGGTTACTTATTGAAATTGGGGGATTCAACGTTAATAATGTTGGGCTGTTAGCTGCCCAGATGGAATATGAGGTGCTGTTCCTCCAGTTTGCATGTGGCCTTACTCTGGCAGTGGAGAAGGTCCAGGACAGAAACGTCAGTGTGGGAACAGGAGTGGATTTTAAATGGTTAGCAATAGTAAATTCATTGATATTACTGGAGTGACCTGTATGTGGTTGGTGTTAACCCTCAGTGATCTGAGACCTACTGATTTTATCCAACCTAATCTCTGAAACTTCATCTATCATTATCACCTTCTTTGCTTTTTTTTTTAAATCAATGTTACTGAATCTCCGAATTTTAAAAAAAAAAACTTACACTGGCTAAGTTAGGATTAGTTTTATGTTTATTACTGTGACATGTATCAAGGTATGGTGAAAAGCTAGTATATACTAACAAAGAACTGCAGATGCTGGTTTATACTAAAGATAGACACAAAGTGCTGGAGTAACTCAGCGGGCCAGGCAGCATCACCAGATATAAAGGTTGGGTGACGTTATGGGTCAGAACCATTCTTCAAGAATCCCGACCTGAAACGTCACCTATCCTTCATCACTTTACGGGGATGTTGCCAGGACTGGTGGGGCCGAGCTTTGGGGAGAGGTCGAGTAGGCTGGGACACTATTCCTTGGCGTGCAGGAGGATGTGGGGTCATCTTGCAGAGGTGAACAGGACAGGGGAGGAATAGATCGGGTAGATGCACAGACTCTCTTGCCCAGACGAGATGAGTCGAGGACCAGAGGACATACGTTTACAGGTGAAGGTGAAAATATTTAATGGGAATCTGAGGGGGAATTTTTTCACACAAAGGGTGGTGGGTGTAGGGAACAAGCTGCCAGAGGAGGGAATTGAGGCTGGGACTATCCCAACATTTAAGGAACAGTTCGACGGGTCCATGGATAGGACAGATTTTGGAGAGATATTGACCAAATGCTGGAACGTGGGACTGGTGTAGCTGGGACATGTTGGCCGGTGTGGGCAAGTTGGGCTGAAGGGCCTGTTTCCACACTGTATCACTCTATGACTCTATGCTTCTAGAGCTGCTGCCTGACCCACTGAGTTACTGCAGCACTTTGCGTTCATCTACAATGAAAAACGTGTGTTTGTGTACACCCAAATAAAATCAGATAATACTATAATACTATAATAGATAAGAAAGCTAAAGGCATGTGGTCCTTCATAGCGAGAGGTTTTGAGTATAGGCGCCAGGGGGTCCCACACTGCAGTTGTACAGGGCCCTGGTGAGACCGCACCTGGAGTATTATGTGGAGTTTTAGTCTCCTAATTTGAGGAAGGACATTCTTGCTATTGAGGGTGTGCAGCGGAGGTTCACCAAGTTCATTCCAAGGATAGCGGGACTGACATATGATGAAAGAATGGATCGACTGGGCTTAGATTCACTGGAATTTAGAAGGATGAGAGGATATCTTATAGAAACATATAACATTCTTAAGGGATTGGACAAGCTACATGCAGGAAAAATGTTCTCCGTGTTGGGGAATCCAGAACCGGGGGTCACAGTTTAAGAATAGATAATAGGCCATTTAGGACTGACATGGGGGGAAACCTTTTCTGCCAGGGAGTTGTGAATATGTGGAATTCTCTGCCACAGAAGGCAGTGGAGGCCAACTCACTGGATGTTTTCAAGAGAGAGTTAGATGTAGCTCTTTGAGCTAACAGAATCAAGGGATGTGGGAGAAAGCAGGAACAGGGTACTGATTCTGGATGATCAGCCATGGTCATGTTGAATGGAGGTGCTGGCTGAATGACTTACTCCTGCACCTGTCTTTCTATGTTTCTATGTTTCTATACATGAATACAGTCATGACAAACTCAAGCACAACATGTTGAGCGACGAGAAAAACGCCAGAGTGTGGAATGTGGTTTTGCAGACTTGTAGCATAACAGTTCCAGAGAAAAAGTTCAATGCCTGCAATAAAGCAGGTTGAAAAATCAGGACTTATGGAAGGACGTTCAGAAATCTGATAAGAGGGGGAGAAAAGCTGTTCTTGAGCCTAGTATTGAGTTTAGAGATACAGCATGGAAACCGGCCTTTGTGCCCACGTCAACCATTAATCACCCGTATACTAGCTCCATATTATCCCATCCTACACACTAGGGGACGATTTACAGAAGCCAATTAACCTGCAAACCTGTACATCTTTGGAGTGTGGGAGGAAACCGGAGCATCCAGAGTAATCCCACGCGGTCACGGGGAGAATGTACAAACTCGGTACAGACAGCAGCGCAGTCAGGATCAAACCTGGGTCTCAGGCGTGGTGAGGCAGCAACTCTGCGTCACTGTGCTACCCTCTGTCATGCTTCCGTATCTCCGTCCAACAGGAACAAGGAGAAGAAGAAATGACCAGGGTAGGCGAGGACATTTATTTCCATTTATTATTTTATACCCCAAAAGTTAATATTTCTTAACATTACTGCAATGGGGATTTAAACATAAAAACATTCATGAACTTATTGGGGTTCGAGAATTGGGAAGGGGGAGGGATGGAGAGAGAGGGAAAGCACGGGTTTCCCTCTAACCTGAAGTTAGAGAAGTCAATATTCATACCGCTGGGGGTGTAAGCTGCCCAAGCGAAATATGAGGCGTTTTAGTTTAGTTTGGTTTTGTTTAGAGATGCAGCACGGAAACAGGCCCTTTGGTCCAGCGATCCCCGCACATTAACACTATCCAACACACGCTAGGGGTAATTTACACATACACCAAGCCAATTAACCTACATACCAGTACGTCTTCGGAGTGTGGGAGGAAACCGAAGATCTCGGAGAAACCCACGCAGTCATGGGGAGAACAGCACCCGAAGTCGGGATCGAACCTGGGTCTCCGGCGCTGCAAGCGCTGTAAGGCAGCAGAGCACAAAGGATCGGAAGTGCAGATCAAAGAGCAGCGTGGCATCTGGCAGGGAGAGCAGACTGAACCTGCTGCGTTTCACAGATATATCCCACTAACTGAGGAAAAGCACATTGGAGCCAAAAAAATAAAGATACAGGATATATTAAAGGCAAATGCATGGCGAGGATCATGTAATGGGAAAGGGTACAGCGAGAGGGGAACGCGGGGCAGAAATGACACGACAAACACAACAAGGCACAAAAAGTCACGAGAAAATGCAAAACACAAAATGCTGGAGGAAATCCGTGGGTCAAGCAGTATCTGTGGAGGGAATGGTCAGATGAGCAATTTTGGGCCCCATATCTGAGGAAGGATGTGCTGGCTCTGGAGAGGGTCCAGAGGAGGTTTACAAGAATGATCCCAGGAACCTATGATACACGTTTGAGGGTACGGGGCCTGTACTCGCTGGAGTTTAGAAGAATGAGGGGGGATCTCTTTGAAACGTACAGAATAGTGAAAGGCTTGGATAGAGTGGATGTGGAGAGAATGTTTCCACTAGTGGGAGAGTCTAGGACGAGAGGTCATAGTCTCGGAATTAAAGGACGTTCTTTTAGGAAGGAGATGAGGAGGAATTTCTTTAGTCAGAGGGTGGTGAATCTGTGGAATTCTTTGCCACAGAAAGCTGAGCAGCCAAAGTCAGTGGATGTATTTATGGCAGAGATAGATAGATTCTTGATTAGTACAGGTATCAAAGGCTATGGGGAGAATGCAGGGCAATGGGGTTAGGAGGGAGAGATAGATCGGCCATGATTGAATGGCAGAGATGACGTGATGTGCTGAATGGCCTAATTCTACTCCTCTCACTTATGAACACGGTCTTATGATAGTTTTGGATTGGGACCCTCCTTTCGACTGATTAAGTAGAAGGTGGAAAGATGTAAAAGAGAGGTGTAAAGTGATGGGTGAAGATCGACACTAAAAGCTGCAATAACTCAGAGGGTCAGGCAGCATCTCTAAAGAAAAGATATAGCTGACGCTTCGGTTCGAAACCCTTCTTCAGACTACTGATGGGTGGATATAGGTGAGGGGGGGGGGGGGTTGGCAGATGGGTGGAGTAAGTGACAGATGAATAGGAGACAAAAGGATGTCAGATGAGAGGAGCGAACTGTAAAGCCAGAGGGCGGGATATGGGTGGAAGGGGACAGAGAGGAGAGGGATAAAAGAGGGGGTATACAATGAAAATGGCAAACTTGGGGTTGGTATGTGAGCGTGGGTGGAATTGTTGCCTCAGAGCACCAGAGACCCGGGTTCGATCCTGACTACAGGTGCTGTCTGTATGGTGTTTGTGCGTTCATCCTGTGACCGCGAGGGGTTTTCTCCGGGTGCAAGGAATGGGTGAGGTTTCGGATCGAGAAGAAGGGTCTCGACCCGAAACGTCACCCGTTCCTTCTATCCAGAGATGCTGCCTGTACCGCTGAGTTACTCCAGCATTTTGTGTCTATCTCAGGTTTGTAGGTTAATTGGCTTCTGTAAAATTGTAAATTGTTCCTAGTGTGTAGAATAGTGTGATTGCCGGTCGGCATGGACTCGGTGGGCCGAAGGGCCTGTTTCCACACCATCTCAAAAGTAAAGTCTAAAGTCTAACTGTGCCTCATGTGCCTCCTGTAACACGCCAAACGCATATAATTACATTTTACTGGGTGCAACCTAACCAATGTGAAGCCTGCAAACGTTTGCGTTTTTAATTGACGTGTCCTCGTTCTGCAGGAAGCTGTTTGTCGGAAGCAGCTGCTTCGCTGCGCCAGAGACCCGGGTTCGATCCTGACCTCAGGTGAGGAATATCAGCGTGGAATTTGGGGTGGGAGATTGCAACCTTCACGTGGTCCGTCCGCCCTGTTTCGACGAATGCAATCAACCTGGCGAGCACAATCAAATAAGATCACATAGAACAAGTTGTCCTACAACTTTAGACTGTGCACGCCACTACGCCAGAAGAGTGTGGAATTTGCACGTTCTTAATCTGACCACATGGATTTCCTCCAGTTTCCTCCCAAATCCCGAAAACGTGCGGGTTTGCAGGTTAACTGGCATCGGATAATTTTTCCTAATGTGTTGGAAGTGGCGTGAAAGTGGGATTTCATAGAATTGGTGTGAACGGGTGATCGATGGTCGGCATGGACTCGATGGGCCGAAGGGCCTGTTCCCGTGCGGTATCTCTAAACTAAATCCATTTCTATTCTCCAAAGATGCCATGCATTGAGGTTCGAGTATCTGTACTCCTGGCATCACAAGAATGACTACCAGTGCGGGGATCGGTGATTTACAGCCCTGGCATCAGCACTGATTGCTTCATATATTTTTCATTTTGTGCGACTGGAAATTAGCAGTTAAATAAATATGTGAGGTTTTTTTTTGTTCGTGTTAGGATACGCAATAAAAAATGTTCTAGCAACCATGGGATGACTATGTAAGGCTCTAAGCCTTTGCTATGAACAGAAAAAAAACCCCTGCTCAATTTCTTCCATGTTTACTCGAGTTTTACTCTGGAGATACAGTGTGGAAACAGGCCCTTTGGCCCACCAAGTCCGTACTGACCAGCGATCACCCCGTACACTAGGCATCTCACCTTAAACCTATGCCCTCTGGTTCTTGATTCTCCTACTCTGGGTAAAAGGCGCTGAGCATTCACCCTGTCTATTCATCGCATGATCTGATACACCTCTATAAGGTCACCTCTCAGCCTCCTGCACTACAAGGAATATAGTTCTAGCCTGTCTGACCTCTCCCTGTAGCTCAGGCCATCGATTCCTGGCAACATCCTCAAAAACCGCCTTTGGACTCCTTCCAGCTTAACAACAGGGTGACCAAAACAATTGAAAATATTCTGACGGATACTGGGAGCGACACAAACCGGGACAGGCAGCATCTCTGGAGAGATGGAATGGATAACTTTTCAGGTCGAGACTCATCTTCAGATTTTTCAGTCTGAGGAAGGGTCTCGACCCGAAACGTCATCCATCCCGCCTATCCAGAGATGGTGCCTGTCCCACTGCGTTACTCCTGCATTTTGTGTCTATCTGGGAATTGTCCTGGTGTTTCCACAGAATGAACAGACTGATTTGGGGAGTGATTTTGTTGAATGCAGTCCTGTTGGTCCTTGCCTTTAGTACAAAGTGCCACATCTAGTAGAGCCACCGCCTCACACCGGCAGATACCTAGGTTCGATCCTAACCTCGGCTGCTGACGGTGTGGAGTTTGCACTTTCTCCCTCTGACCGCGTGAGTTATTAAACTGGTTTCCTCACACATCCCAGACGTGCGGGTTTGTTGGGTTAATTGCCCCTCTGGAAATTACCACTGGTGTGTTGGGAGTGGATGGAAAATTTTCATAACGTAGAACTAGTGTGAGGAGTGATCGATGGTCGGCATGAACACGGTGGGCCGAAGGGCCTTTTTCCGTGCTGTATCTTTCACTCAATTAACAATGGCAGTTCAATAGGGACGTTTAGTTTAGTTTAGAGGTACAGTTTGGCAACAGTCCCTTCAGTCCACCGGGTCCGTGACAACCAGTGATCCCCGTTACCCTTATGCCCCTGTCCCACTTAGGAAACCTGAACGGAAACCTCTGGAGACTTTGCGCCCCACCCAAGGCTTCCATGCGGTTCCCGGAGGTTTTTGTCCTCCGGCAACCACTAGCATCGCAAGCGGCTTCGACTAAAAAATTACCGATTTTTAAAACGGAAACCACTTTCGACCCTTAGGGAGACTGACAAAAATCCTCCGGGAACCTACGGGAACCACACGGAAACCTTGGGTGGGGTGCAAAGTCTCCAGAGGTTTCCGTTCAGGTGTCCTAAGTGGGCCAGGGGCATAATACTACACACTAGGGACAATGATCAATTTTCACCGAAGCCAATTAATCTACAAACCTGCACGTCTTTGTAGTGTGGGGAGGGAACTGGAGCACCCGGAGAAAACCCACCCCCACCCAGTCACGGATAGAATGTACAAATTCCATACATACAGCACCTGTAGTCAGGTTCGAACCAGGGTTTCTGGCGCTGCAAGGCAGCAACTCTACCGTGCTGACCGAAACGTTGAGCATCTTCTCTGACATTCCTGTTCTCAGTCTTACCAGCAGCAAATCTTCCTTATTTAAGACTGCATAGTGGCGGAAAAAAACAGTTAGTAGATGCACTCTGAATGCACTTCTTAATGAAAACAATGTCATCATACTCCGGATGAACCCGGTAAACAGATTTGGGCCAAATATGATCTCTGCTACTCTTCACAGATGTTGCGTGAACTTGTGTGCAGGTCCACACCCATTATCAGCAGCAGGGGACGAGAAATGGAGCTTCCCCATTTCCTGGACAACTCCCTACACACCAGGGGTAATGGACAGAGGCCAATTCACCTACAATCCCGCACATCTCTGGGCACCCACGCAGTCGTAAGGTCATTAGCTGATAAGGAATTGGAGTAGAATTGGGCTATTTGGCCCATCAAGTCTAATCCGCAATTCAATCATGGCTGATCCATCTCTCCTTCCCAACCCCAATCTCCTGCCTTTCCCCCCACAACCTCTGACTCCAGTACTAATCATGAATCTATCTACCTCTGCTTTAAAAATATTCACTGACGTGGCCTCCACGGTCTTCTGTGGCAAAGAATTCCACAGATTCACCACCCTCAAGAAATTTCTTCTCGTCTCCTTCCCAAAAGAACGCCCTTTAATTCTAGGGCGAGGACTATGACCTCTGATTCTAGACTCTCCCACTAATGGAAACATCCTCTCCACATCCACGCCATCCAGCCTTTCACTATTCCTGCATTCACAGGGAGAAGGTGCAACCTCCACACAGACGGCAGCCAAGGTCGGGATCGAACCCGGGTCTCTGTCGCTGTGAGGCAGCAGCTCCACCCGCTGCGCCGCCACTCTGCAAGCTCTAGAAGTTTATAAATGGCTCTTTATAAAAAGCTACATTGCATACATCATTAAAGTTCGGTCCATACATTAAGTGAATGAAGGTTTCAGGGAAGCAGAAGGTGAATTATGCAGCGACTATCACGATGTCAGGATATCCAAAAAATCCAGTAAAATACTTTTGTAAAGTTGGTCCTGTTTCAGCGTGAGAGATGTGGCTGCCAATTTGTATGCATGTTCAATGGAGATAAAGATGCGGATGATGTATTTTAATAACCTCATAAAAATGCTATTATTAAAGTCGAAAGTGGTTGTAAATTGCACTTCTGTCATTTCATTACTTATCAGTGAGGGCTTATATGCTGGATCTTAGCTTCCTATAAATCATACCATAATCTAATAAACTAGAATATTTGCTCTATCTTTCAGCTCAACGCCGACATGACTGAGGAGGTAGTGGTGGACTTTAGGAGGAGAGGAACACCCCTGTCCCCTGCGTCCATCAATGGTGTGGATGTGCAGTTTACCAAGGGGTACAAATACCTTAGAGTTTACCTGGACGGTAAACTGGACTGGGCCAGGAACGCTGAGGCCCTGCACAAGAAGGGACTGAGCCGGCTGTGCCTTTTGAGAATGCTCCGCTCCTTCAACGTCTGCAGTAAGATGCAGCAGATGTCCTCCCAATCAGTGGTAGCCAGTGCCATCTTCTTCGCTGCCGTGTGCTGGGGCAGCAGGGCGAAGGCCGCGGACGCCAATAGGATCAACAAACTCATCAGGAAGGCTGGCTCCGTCCTGGAGGCGGAGTTGGATTCATGGGAGGGGAGGATGCTCCTCAAACTGCGGAGCATCCTGGACAATACAGCTCACCCCCTCCACGACCCCCTGGTCAACCTGAGGAGCACCTTCAACAACAGACTGGTTCCACCAAGATGCAGGACAGAACGCCACAGGAGATCCTTTGCTTACAAACCTGTACATCTTTGGAGTGTGGGGGAAAGAGATCCCGGGGGGAAACCCACGCAGGTCATGGGGAGAATGTACAAACTCCATACAGTCTGCACCTGTAGTCAGGATCGAACCCGGGTCTCTGGTTGTAAGGCAGCAACTCTACCGCTGCGCCACTGTGCCGCCCACATCCATTTATTCTTTGGGTAATTATCCATGAGCGTATTCTACAATCTTGATAGTGAGTGATCCTTACATCTTGGGTTTAATCCAACTGGCTGCAACCGCTGGTAGTTTTGCAAAGAGCTGTCTATGAGTTGGCAAGTGGCCTCAGAATCACAGAATTCCACATTCCCCAGCCTATTAGCTAACATAAGATATAATTCTGGCAACCGCTCACTGTTAAGTCACGACAAGGGAGGTTTTAACCTTGAGGAGCATTGGTGTGGATGTTCACTCCAACAGAAACACAACTGTTAGACACGTAATGCTGGAGTAACTCAGCGGGACAGGCAGCATCTCTAGGGAGAAAGAATGGTCGACATCCTTCTCCAGGGTCTCAACACGAAACGTCTCCACAGAGACGCTGCCTGTCCCGCTGAGTTACTCCAGCATTTTGTGTTTATCTTTGGTTTAAACCAGCATCTGCAGTTCATTCCTACACAGAAACACAATTGTGTCGGGAACCCCTGGCTCCACACTGTTTACTTCTGCATTTAGCTGGAACATGTTGAACTGACCACAGATCACCCCTCTCCTAGGGGTTTGGGGTTAATGTAGTTTAATTTTTTTTAAGTTTTAGAGATAAAGCAGCTGACATCAGCCCATTGAGTCCACACCGACCATCGGTCAGACGTAATGTGTAGGAAGGAACTGCAGATGCTGGTTTACACCGAAAGTAGACACAAAAAGTTGGAGTAACTGCCTGGTCAGGCAGCGTCTCTGGAGAGAAGGAATGGGTGTCGCTTCGGGTCAGGACCCTTCTTCAGACCTGGATCTCGACCCGAACCGTCACCCATTCCTTCACTCCAGAGATGCTGCCTGTCCTGCTGAGTTATCTTTGACTATCGATCACCCGTTTACACGAGGTCTATATTATCCTCTTTCTCATCCACTCCCCACATATTATTTTACTTTTACAGAGGGAGCACCCGGAGAAAACCCACGTGGTGACGGGCTGATCGTTCAAACTCCGTACATACAGCACCCACAGTCAGGATTGAACCCGGGTCTCTAGCGCAGTGAGGCAGCAACTCTACCATTATGCCTATGCAGAGTCGAAGACTGATTGCTCTGTTAGGTAATGGTATTTGTGATTGATATATCAACACTGTGCCTTGGAACCTGCTTATATTTCCTTACAGCATGTGTTTATTATTAGTAGCCATAGTTCCCGTCACATTCTTAACCTGACTGGGCCCAAACCCAGTCAAGGGATAGTCACCATTTATGGTCAGAAGTAAAATGCAAAATTTAAACAGGAGGGGAAGTGGTATCTGCTCAGACTCCTTGTTTGTTAAAGTAGACAGTGGAGTGAGTCTGTGTGAATGAGATTTTTTTTGACTGCATAAAAAGGACCAAAAAGAAGCAGAAATCACTGGCCAGGAGCAAACGGATAGTCAGAGTCATACAGTGTGGAAACAGGCTATTCAGCCCAACCTGCCCATGCTGACCAACATGTCCCAGCTACACCAGTCCCACCTGCCTGCATTTGGGCCAAATCGCTCTAAACCGTTTCTATCCATGCACCTGCCCAAATGTTTCTTAAATGTTGCGATACTACCTGCCTCAACTACCTCCTCCGACAGATTGTTCAATACCAGCTGTGTACCCCTCAGGTTCCAATTAAATCTTCCCGCCCTCAACTTAAACATATGGTTCTTGATTCTCCTCCTCTGGGCAAGAGATGGTGCGTTTACGCGATCTATTCCTCTCATGATTTTGTACATCTCTATAAGATCAGCCATCATCATCTTGCGATGCAAGGAAGAGAATCCCAGCTTGCTCAACCTCTCCCTGTAGCTCAGGCCCTCGAGCTCTGGCAACATCCTCGTACATTTTCTCTGCATCCTTTCTAGCTTGACAATATCTTTCCTCTGACTTTGTTCCCAGAACCGAACACAATACTCTAAATGTGGCCTCACCAAAGTATTATATAACTGCAACCTGATCTCCCAACTTCGATACTCAAACTCTGTACTGTTGGACGACTTGGGCAGCTTGCAACCCAAAGGTATGAATATTGATTTTTCGCATTCCGAGTAAACCTTGCATTCCCTCTCTCTCCATCCCTCCCCCACCCTCATCATCCTACCAGTTTCACTGTCATTCTGGTTAGTTCATATCCCCTCATTATCACTTTTTCCACAGCCAACAATGGACCATTGTGGGCTCCACCTTTCCTTGATCATCGGTGCTGATTTTGAATTGTTCTTTTCATACCTCTCATTCATTCGCTCTTTGTACCTTTTCATACCTCTAGTTTTCCCTCTCTCCTGACTCTCAGTCTGAAGAAGGGTCTCGACCCAAGCATCACCTATTCTTTTTCTCCAGAGATGCTGCCTGACCCGCTGAGTTACTCCAGCATTTTGTGACTATTTTCGGTACAAACTCGCGTCTGCGGCTCCTTCCTACACAGGAAAATAGATTGTCCTTTCTGGGCCTTTTGGAGATTTGGATGGGAGCCAGTGATCATTGGGACATTGACCAGATATTGTCATCCCAGCATAAAATTTCCACCATCACCCACTTTTGTATCCTACTCCGGTTGCTCCGGTTTCCTCTCACACTCCAAGACTGACAGGTTTGTAGGTTAATTGACTTCTAGAAGTTACAAGTTGTCCCCAGTGTGTAGGATAGTGATAGTGCGAGTGTACGGGGTATCACCAGTCGGCGCGGACCCGGTGGGCCAAAGGGCCTGTTTCCACGCTGTATCGCTAAAGTAGCGTAAAGTTTAAAGTCTACGGCTGTGTTGCAACCCAACACTATTCTTTTTACGCGGCAACTTTAGAAGTTTCTCGGAATCATTGGTCAAGGTGCAGCAATGAAAAGGAACAGTGAGATATTTCCAAACTAGTTTCGTTCACTGTCACGTGTACCGAGGTACAGTGAAAAGCTTGTGTTGCGTGCTTACCAGTCAGCGGAGAGACAATACATGATTACAATCGAGCCATCCACAGTGTACAGCGGAGTGGAGATTTAAAAGAGTGGAGGGTCTGGAACGGGTGATTGCAGATCCACTTCTGTGACTAGCACACAAAGAGACACTCAACCTGGGTACCATCTAGGAAAGGTCTTACAAGGTGATACATGGCTTCCAAAATAGGTAGACAAAATTGCTGGAGAAACTCAGCGGGTGCGGCAGCATCTATGGTGCGAAGGAAATAGGCAACTTTTCGGGCTGAAACTCTTCTTCAGACTGATGCAGGGTGGAGGCAGGAAGAAGGTAGACAAGCCCGAAACGTTGCCTATTTCCTTTGCTCTGTAAATGCTGCCATGCCCGCTGATTTTGCAGCATCTGCAGATCCTTCTTGAACAACATAGAAAATAGGTGCAGGAGTAGGCCATTCAGCCCATGGAGCCACCACCGCCATTCAATATGATCATGGCTGACCATCCAAAATCAGTACCCTGTTCCTGTTTTCTCCCCTAATCCCCAAGTCAAAAGTAACTAATGGCAAAAAGGCAATGGCTAATGCTTAAAGAACTTTTACTCTGAGGCATTGAACGTGGTATTTCTTAGTAAATGTGGTCCAACCCTGGCAATCAGAAGAAATATTAAATTAGAAGATGATGTTGCCAAAAAATAGCAGTAAATCCTAGTTTTGGAAAAGTTTAAAAATTCAGTGCAGGAGGTCAAAGACACTGGCAAGGAAGGGGAAATTGGAATGTGAGAATAAACTAGCGAGAAATATAAAATCAAACGTTTCCAATGGATAGATAAAGAGAAAACAAAAGTTAATCAGGGTTGCCTTCAAGACTGAATCAGAAGAAATTATGTGCGGGACAAGTTTTTTACACAAAGGGTGCTGGGTGCCTGGAACGCACTGTGGTGGTGGAGGAAGATACGATCGTGACATTTAAGAGGCCTTTCGATAGGTGCATGGATACGGAGGGAATAGAGGGATATGGATCATATACAAGCATTTGTTCGGCTCAGGCATTGTGGGCCAAAGGGCCTGTTCCTGTGCTGTACTTTCCTGTTATATGTGAGCAGATAAGGAAATGGCAGACAATTTAAACAAATATTTCGTGTCCGAATCAATGAAATATATAAAGCTTCTTGACAATAGCGGTTACAGCGAGCTCTAGAGGGAATGACGGACTGAATGAAAATGATTATTCCTGAAATATTACTGGTGGTGAATTGAATGGGACTCAAATACAATCAATCGCCAGCATTGGTGACCTGCATCCTTAGGTTTTACAGCAGATGTCTCTGAAGATGCTGGATGTACCCATCGGCATCTTGCAGAACTCCAGATTTGTACAACTTTGGGCCACATGTAGGAGAAAACGATGAGCTGGCTCTGGAGAAGGTCCAGAGGAGGTTTACAAGAATGATCCCAGGAATGCATGGGTTAACATATGATGAGCTTTTGACGGCACTGGGCCTGTACTTGCTGGAGTTTAGAAAAATGAGGGGGGACCTCGTTGAAACGTATCAAATAGTGAAAGGCTTGGATATAGTGGACGTGGAGAGGATGTAACCACTACTGGGAGAGTCTAGGACTAGAGGTCACAGCCTCAGAATTAAAGGACGTTCCTACCAGAAGGAATGAGGAGGAATATCTTTAATCAGAGGGAGGTGAATCTGTGGAATTCTTTGCCACTGAAGGCCATGGAGGTCAAGTCTGTGGATCTATTTAAGGCAGAGATAGATAGGTTCTTCATTAGTACGGGTGTCAGGGGTTATGGGGAGAAGGCAGGAGAATGGGGTTAGGAGGGAGAGATACTGTAGATTAGCCATGATTGAATGGCAGAGTAGATTTTAGGCCAAATGTATTGTATCACTAAACTAAACTAAACTAAACTAAACTAAACTAAACTAAACTAAACTTACATCCACAGTTTGGATCAGGGAATCATGTATAATATATCCAAGCTTGCTGATGATATGACACTAGGTGGCAGTGTATGATCTATGGAGAATACAGCACGGCTTCTGGAGAGGGCAACAGATTCAATGAATGGGTGCGGATTTGCTAGGGCAACACAGAGTGCTGGAGTAACAGCGGCTCAGGCAGCATCTCAGTGCCTCATGCTCATGTTCTAGAGGGATATGGGACACTCATAGGGTCATAAATGATAGGAGCAGAATTAGGCTATTCGGCCCATCAAGCCGACTCCGCCAAACAATCATGGCTGATCTATCTCTCCCTCCTAACCCCATTCTACTGCCTTCTCCCCATAAATCCCTGACACCCGTACTAATCAAGAATATATCTATCTCTGTCTTAAAACTCCCTCGTCTCGCCTCTTCCATCAGGCAAGAGGAACAGAAGTGTGAAAACGCACAGCCCCAGATTCAGGGACAGTCTCTTCCCAGCTGCAACTGAAACATCCTCTCATCTGCTTGAGTGCGGACCTGATCTCCCATATTCCTCATTGGAGACCTTTAAACTATCTCTAATCCGTCTTTATTGGACTTCAATGTCATATCTTGCACTGAATGTTTTACCCTATTCTTACCAAGTAAGAATTTAATTGTTCTATCTGGGACATATCACAATAAAATACTCTTGACTCCCGACTCTTTATCTTTTATCTGTGCACTGTGCACAACCTGATTATATTCATGGATAGTCTTTTCTTTAACTGAATGACAAACTGAACTTAAAAAAAGTAAAAGTAATGTGGACGAATGGGACTAAATTAAATGAGCTGCTTGGCCAGCATGGATGAGTTGGGCCAAAGGGACTTTTTCCATCGAAAATCGACAAAATGCTGCAGTAATTTAGCGGGGTCAGGCAGCATCTCTGGAGAAAAGGAACAGTGACGTTCTGGGTTGGAACCCTTCTTCAGACTGAAAACAATCTGTCAGTTTAGTTTAGTTTAGTTTAGTGTTAGTTTATTGTCACGTATCACGAGGTCCAGTGAAAGGCTAACCAGTCAGCAGAAAGACAATACATGATTGATTACATTCAATTCATTTACTGTGTATAGATACATGATAAGGGAATAATGTTTAGTGCAAATACATGTTTCCTTGCTGTTTGGCTCCACGACTCTTTATACCAGCTGTCCTCCCTCACAACTTTCAGTTCTGATACAGGATCTGGGCCCGAAGTGTTGACAATTCCTATTCATAACCCCCCCCCCCCCCCCCCCCCCACCACACCCCCATCCCCACTTCACCCATTCTGCTCAATCCACTGATCTTCTCCTGCCAACTGTTTCTCACTGTGGCCAGATTAACCTCAGCTGTGGGAATGCTTATCAAGATAACGATAGAGTTACAGGGAAATCGTGAGTGGGCACCTGAAGAAATTTGAGTCAATAAATGAGACCGGGCGTGGCTTTGTTAAAGGAGAATTGCCTTTTACTAAGCTGAGAAAGCTTTGAGGAGGTAACAGGAAATGTTAATGAAACGAGCGTGGGAGATGTGAGCTTCAGTCCCAATAACTCTGATAGTTCAGCAGTTGGCTCATGAGGTGTTATTTGCAACCCTCCCAGTTATATAGTCATAGAGTCATTCTGCACAGAAACAGGCCCTTCGGCACACCTTGCTCAAAGTGTCCAAGACACCCATCTAAGCTCGTCTCATTTCCCTATCCTGAACCAATACCACTCTAAACCTTTCCTATCCATGTACCTGTCCAAATGCCTTTTAAATGTAGTTCTCTCACTATCTTTAACATCACTTGGTTCTTTTGGCTGTCTTCCCTTGAAACTTAATTGGTTCCGTTTCCCACGCTCCTTTTAAGATTAATGGAGCCTTATTTTCCAAGCTCCCTTTAAGAGCATTCATCATTCAACCATGGAACATTTAAAGAAAAATATGAATTAATTATGTGTTGGTGCATTAATTGAAAAACGTACAATAATCCAGAAAAGCCAGAGCAGGGGAATCAAGAACCAGAGGTTTAAGGTTAGAGGAGCAAGATTTACTAGGAACCTGAGGGCCAATTTTTTCACCAAGTGTGTGATGGTTATATGGAACGAGCTGCCAAAAGACATGGTTGAGGCAGGTACCATAACAGCATGTAAAAGACACTCAGACAGATACATGGACAGAAAGGTTTATAAGGGTAGGGATCAAACGTGGGCAAATGGGGCAAACTTAGATAGGGCATCTTGGTCATCACGGACGATTTCGACTGAAGTGCCTGTTTCCGTGCTAAACTGAGGTAGAAATCTCCAAATTCATTAGCAGAGTTTTTAACATGAATTTTCAGTCTTGGCAAAGTCCAACGCAAAAGGTGAACAATTTTGGGCTTTTGGAATTACAAGATATGAAATGGGTTCACAGATAAAAAATGGTGGTAGTAAATAGCAGTTAACATATGAGGAATATTTGACGGCACTAGGCCTCTTCTCGCTGGAGTTTAGTTGGGTGAGGGGGACCTCTTGGAAACTTACCGAATAGTGAAAGGCCTGGATAGGGTGGATGTGGAGAGGATGTTTCCACTCGTAGGAGGTTCTAGGACTAGAGGTCATAGCCTCAGAATTATAGGATGTTCTTTTACGAAGGAGATGACGAGGAATTTCTTTAGTCAGAAGGTGGTGAATCTGTGGAATTCTTTGCCACAAAAAGCTATGGAATCCGAGTCAATGGATATTTGTAAGGCAGAGATAGATATATTCTTGATTAGTACTGGTGTCAGGGGTTAGGGGGAGAAGGCTGGAGAATGGGGTTAGGAGGGAAAGATAGATCAACCATGATTGAATGGCGGAGTAGACGTGATGGGCCTAATGGCCTAATTCTGCTCCTTTCACTAATGACCTTATCGAACTTAAGTCTCATAATGTTTTTAGTTTTACAATGGTGGTTTTCGCTAGTTGTTCACTGGAACAACTTATTTTTTTCTGACGCACTTTACTAATTTACATGTGGGCATCAAAGTGAAACTTCCAAACTTGTCGATGGGATACAGTTTGAAAATGTGATTAACAGTCGAAGGGATAGATGGCAGAAGGACATCGGAAGTTGCCGGAATAACTTGCTCGTCCTTCAGAATGGAGTGGAGGAGGAATTTCGTTCGCCAGAAGGTGGCGAATCAGTGGAATTCATTGGCACAGTTAGACGGCAGGGTGGCACAGCAGTAGAGGAGCTGCCTTACAGCGCCAGGTAGCCAGGTTTCGATCCAGACTACAGGTGCTGTCTGTATCGAGTTTGTACATTCGCCCCGTGTCCTCGTGGGTTTTCACCGGGGGCTCCGGTTTCCTCCCGCACTCCAAGGACGTAGAGCTTTGCAGGTTCATTGGCTTTGGTAACATTGTAAATTATCCCTAGTGTGTAGGATAGTGCTAGTGTACGGAGATCACTGGTCGGCACAGACTCGCTGGGCTGAAGGGCCTGTTTCAGCATAGTATCTCTAAACTTTAAACAAAAATGGCTGTGAGGCCAAGTCGTTGCGTATTTTTAAAGTGGGGATTGATAAGTTCTTATCAATCAGATGATTAGTCTGACGAAGGATTCCAAATCGAAATGTCACCCATCCTTTTTCTCCAGAGATGCTGCCTAACCCGCTGAGTTACTCCAGCACTTTATCTCTATGATAAGTTCTTGTTTAGTAAGGGAGTCAATGGCTATGGGGAGAAGGCAAGAGAATGGGGCTGAGAGGGAGAAATTGCATGGTGGAGCATATCCGAATAGCCCATCTGCTCCTATGTCTTAAGATCTTATGATAATGGGCAGGCAAGTCGCAGATGAAACTTAATTCAGGGAAATTTGAGAGAAAATTTAGATTAAATGGCACAATTCTAAAGGGTGCACAGGAACAATAGAATGCAGTTGTACATGTTTAACTGGCAGCGTATGTTGTGAAACTGGTTAGCAAAGTGTGTGTGTGATCCTGGGATTTATAAGTGGAGGCACAGAGTACAAAGACAGATACGTTATGTTTAAATATTCCTAGCACCCTAATCACCCTGCTCCCCCTTCCCCTTTCCACACGTTCATCTCCCATCCCCATGTCCCATATTTCCCTTTAATTCCTACCCCGCTTTCACCTCCTCCCTGTCCCTTTCCACCCATATCTCTCCAGCAAGCTTTACATTTCACACATCCACTTCTCTCCTTATCTGACTCCATTTTAGAACACATAGAAAGACGTAGAAAATAAGTGCAGAAGTAGGCCATGTGGCCCTTCGAGCCAGCACCGCCATTCAATATGATCATCCAAAAGTACAACATCTCAGTACCCCGTTCCTGCTTTTTTCCCCATATCCCATTATTCCTTTAGCCCGAAGAGCTCAATCCAACTCTCTCTTGAAAACATCCAGTGAATTAGCCTCCACTGCCTTCAGTGGCAGAGAATTCCACAGTTTCACAACTCTCTGGGTGAAAACATTTTTCCCTCTTCTCAGTGCCAAATGGCCTACCCCTTATTCTTAAACTGTGACCCCCTGGTTCTAGCCTCCCCCATCATCGGGAACATTTTTCCTGCATCTAGCCTGTCCAATCCTTTAAGAATTATACGTTTCCATAAGACTTCCTCTCATCCTAATATAAGCCCTTTTGATTCCTTTTCACCTTTGTTACTTACACTTACACTTACTCACCTTTCTTCTCCCTGTGGCCTTGTGGGCTTTCTCCGGGTGCTCCGGTTTCCACCCACATCCCAAAGACGCACGGGACATCCAGAATGCAGACAACGGCTGCAATGGTCCCTTGTGGCCAGCTGCACCTGGGACAGTAAAATGGCGCAAAATGGTGCCTCTTGTCCAGAGACTCAGTGGGCTGTTCTGTACATGGTGCTCATGTATGGGGATAGTCTTGCTGATCTGTATGCAAAAAAAAGTATTTCACTCTACCTGGATACACGTGATATTAAAGAAACCATTGAACCATTAAATCCCCCTTCACCAGAGTAGGTGAATCGAGGACCAGAGGTTTAAGGTGAAGGGGAAAATATTTAATAGGAATCTGAGGGGTAACATTTTCACACAAAGGGTGGTGGGTGTTTGGGACAAGCTGCCAGAGGAGGTGGTTGAGGCTGGGACTATCCCACCGTTTAAGAAACAGTTAGACAGGTACATGGATAGGACTGGTTTGGAGGGATATGGATCAAACGCAAACAGGTGGGTCTCGTGTAAATGGGACATGTTGGCCAGTGTGGACAAGTTGGGCCGAAGGGCCTGTTTCCACTGTATCACTCTATGGCTCTATGACCCTATGGCACATTCAGCTTTGTTGGTGTTGGAGGACCAGTGGTAGAGTTGCTGTCTTACAGCGCCAGAGACCCAGCTTCGATCCTGCCTACGGGTGCTGTCTGTTCAGAGTTTGCTTGCTCTACCTGTGATCGTGTGGATTTTCTCTAGGTGCTCAGGTTTCCTCCCACACTCCAAAGACCTACAGGTTTCGCAGCTAATTGACTTCAGTAAAGATTGCAAATTGGCTCGTGTGTGTAGGATAGTGCTGGTGTGCTGGGATCGCTCGTCGGCACGGACACGGTGGGCTGAAGGGTTTGTTTCCACAATATTAAACTAAACTTTAATGGACCATAACATCTCTGCATTGTGACCAAAGTACTTCACCGCCCAGACCTAACAACCGTACTGATACCAAACCAAGTGCCACTAAGACAATAATAAACTCACGATACTCTGAAAAAGATGACTTGGCCTTGCATCCCTGACCATGCCTGTCTGGCCCCGCACCAGTTCCCAGTGAAACCTTAAGTGTGATTCAACTCTGCAATCTACGAATAAAGGGAGAAGGATTTCCTGTGGTAAAGTATTAGATCTGGGTTTGTCGCAAGACGATCATTTTCAAATCAACTCAGGCAGCGAGCTGATAACTAGCGCGGTAAATAGTGCCAAGATTTAATTCATTATTTATGATCCGAGCCTGGGTTCAGTTCACATCAATATCACTCTTGGCTCAGTCTGGTGGATCGAGCTATTAGTCTGCGTCAAAATGTGGAAGAGTTTTGTTTAGGTTAGTTTTGTTTAATCGTCACGTGGATCGACTGGGCTTATATTCACTGGCATGAAAGGAGGATGAGAGAAGATCTTATAGAAACATTTAAAATTCTTAAGGGATTGAACAGGCAAGAATGTTCCCGAAGTTGGGGGAATCCAGAACCAGGGAGCACAGTTTAAGAATAAGGGGTCGGCCATTTAGGACTGAGATGAGGAAAAACCTTTCCCTCCAGAGTTGTGAATCTGTGGAATTCTCTGCCATAGAAGGCCGTGGAGGCCAATTCACTGGATGCATTCAACAGAAAGTTAGATATAGCTCTTAGGGCTAACGGAATCAAGGGATATGGGGGAAAAAGCAGGAACAGGGTACTGATTCTGGAGGATCAGCCATGTTCATATTGAATAGCTGTGCTGGCTCAAAGGGCCGAATGGCCTACTCTTGCACCTACTTTCTATGTTTCAATGTTACGTCTACCAAGGTAATGTGTAAAGCTTTTTTGTTGCGTGCTATCCAGACAAATTAAAATATTATACATGATTACAGCCATAGTGTACAGATTCAGGATAAATGGTAGAACATTTAATGCAAGATAACATCCGCTAAAGTCCAATTAAAGATAGTTGAAAGGTCTCCAATGAGATAGATGGGAAGTCAGGGCCGCATTCCAGCTGGTGAGAGGACGGTTCAGGTGCCTGATAGCAGCTGGGAAGAAACTGTCCCTGAATCGGGAGGTGTACATTTTCACACTTCTGTACCTCTTGCCTGATGGGTGAGGAGAGAAGAGCGGTTCTTAATTATGCAGGTGAGCTTGCCAAGGCAGCGTGAAGTGTGGATGGAGTCAATGGAAGGAAGGTTAGTTTGCGTGATGGCCTGCACTAACTCCACAACTCTCTGTAATTTCTTGCGGGCTAGGATGGAGCTGTTCACAAACCATGCTGCGATGCATTCAGATAAAATGCTTTCTTCAGTGCATCTGTAGAAGTTGGGGAGAGTTGTTGGGGAAACGCCAATCTTCCTAAGCCTTCTAGGGATATATGCTATCTTATGCTGTGATTCTGTCGATATTTTGACATGGAGATACAAGATATTTTGACATGGAGATTAGCATACAAACTTAAAGCACGCGGTATTGGGGGTTCAGTATTGATGTTGATAGAGAACTGGCTCGCAGACAGGAAGCAAAGAGTAGGAGTAAACGGGTCCTTTTCAGAATGGCAGGCACTGACTAGTGGGGTACCACAAGGCTCAGTGCTGGGACCCCAGCTATTTACAATATATATTAATGAATTGGATGAGGGAATTGAATGCAACATCTCCAAGTTTGCGGATGACATGAAGCTGGGGGGCAGTGTTAGTTGTGAGGAGGATGCTAGGAGGCTGCAAGTTGACTTGGATAGGTTTGGTGAGTGGGCAAATGCATGGCAGTTGCAGTATAATGTGGATAAATGTGAGGTTATCCACTTTGGCGGATAAACAGGAGGGTAGATTATTATCTGAATGGTGGCCGATTAGCAAAAAGGGGAGATGCAACGAGACCTGGGTGTCATGGGACACCAGTCATTGAAAGTAGGCATGCAGGTGCAGCAGGCTGTGAAGAAAGGGAATGGTATGTTGGCATTCATTGCAAAAGGATTTGAGTACAAGAGCAGGGAGGTTCTTCTGCAGTTGTACAGGGTTTTGGTGAGGCCACACCAGGAGTATTGCGTACAGTTTTGGTCTCCTAATCTGAGGAAAGACATAGAGGGAGTACAGAGAAGGTTCACCAGACTGATTCCTGGGATGGCAGGACTTCCATATGAAGAAAGACTGGATAGACTTGGCTTGTACTCGCTGGAATTTAGGAGATTGAGGGGGGATCTTATAGAGGCTTACAAAATTCTTAAGGGGTTGGACAGGCTAGATGCAGGAAGATTGTTCCCGATGTTGGGGAAGTCCAGAACAAGGGGTATCAGTCTAAGGATAAGGGGGAATTCCTTTAGGACCGAGATGAGGAAAACATTTTTCACACATAGAGTGGTGAGTCTCTGGAATTCTCTGCCACAGAAGGTATTTGAGGCCAGTTCATTGGCTATAATTAAGAGGGAGTTAGATGTGGCCCTTGTGGCTAAAGGGATCAGGGGGTATGGAGAGAAGGCAGGTACAGGAAACTGAGTTGGATGATCAGCCATGATCATATTGAATGGCGGTGCGAGCTCGAAGGGCCGAATGGCCTACTCCTGCACCTATTTTCTATGATTCTATGATTTCAGAAATGGAAATGTTTGAAATTTGGACATTTGTTTTTAGTCTCAATTAATCATGTGTATCTGAGCCAAAACAAGTAACTAACATCAAATTCAGATTAATCGTGGAAATGAACTGCTGCAGGCTCTGGAAATCTAAAACAAAAACATAGCTGACTAAAAGTCATCAATCTGATAAATTGTCTTCAAGATGCTGTGGCATTTTGGAAAGCAAATTAATCTTGCTACTTACCAACTCATTGCCACAGAGGGCTGTGGAGGCCAAGTCAGTGGAGATTTTTAAGGCAGAGATAGACAAATTCTTGATTAGAAAGGGTGTCAAGGGTTATGGAGAGAAGGCAGGAAAATTGGATGAGGAGGCAGAGATCAGCCATAATTGAATGGGGGAGTAGATTTGATGGGCCCAATGGCCTAATTTCTACTCCTATCACTTGTGAACTTGTGAGTTCTCAAGCTCACTCTTATAAAATTTTCATTTGCACAACAGTGCAATGGTTCGCTAATAGATCTGGCCTTGCACACTTGGTTTGCCTAAAGTCATTCTCCTGCCACTAAACCAAGAAGGAGAGATCATAGTGTAGAAACAAGGAACTGCAAGTGCTGCTTTACGGGAAAAAAAGACACAGTATGCAGAGTTTAGAGATGGAAACAGACCATTTGTCCCTCTGAGTTCACTCTGACCATTGATTATCTGTTCACACAAGTTCAATATTATCCCACTTTCACATCCACCCCCTACACACTAGGGGTCACAAACTGATACATCATATGTCCAACTTAACTGACAAGGCTCTATGAGGCGCTGGCAAGGCCACATTTGGAATATTGTAAGCAATTTTGGGCACCATGTCTAAGGAAGGATGTGCTGGCTCTGGAGAATGTCCAAAGGAGGTTTACAAGAGTGATCCCAGGAATGAGTAGGTTAACCTATGATGAACGTTTGTCGGCACTGGGCCTATACTCACTGGAGTTTAGAAGAATGAGAAGGGACCTCATTGAAACCTACCAAATAGTGAAAGACCTCGATTGAATGGATGTGGAGAAATGTTTCCACTGGTGGGAGAGTCTAGCACCAGGGGCCATAGCCTCAGAATTAAAGGATGTTCCTTTAGGAAGGAGATGAGGAGAAATTCCTTTAGACAGATGGTGGTGAATCTGTGGAATTCTTTGCCACTAAAAGCTATGGAGGCCAAGTCAGTGGATATTTTTAAGGCAAAGATAAATGGATTCTTGATTAGTAGGATTTGTCAGAGGTTATGGGGAGAAGGCAGAAGAATGGGGTTAGGAGAGATAGATCAGCCATGATTGAATGATGGAGTAGACTTGATGGGCCGAATGGCCTAAGTCCACGCCTGTCCCTTATGACCTAACCCACGTGTCTTTGGTGACCAGGGAGGACATCTGGTGGAAATCCAGGGGTCGCAGTGAGAACGTACAAACTTCCCGAAGACAGCACCCAAAGTCAGGATTGAACGCTGGTCTCTGGAGCTGTGAGGCAGTGGCTCCGCCAGCTGTGCAACTGTCCCAGAGAAACTGCCGGATCAGGCAGCATCCCTGGAGAACAAGGACGTGTGACGTTTTGAGTCAGGACCCTTCTTCACTCTGCGGGAGCTCACAAACTGATACATCACATGTCCAAGTTTGGTTAGATGGCAGGAAAACACGAGGCTCCATAACAGAGAAGGGGGGAGATTGGGGTGTCAGAAGAGCGACCAGGACCTCGAGAGTCAGGTCAAGGCAATCAGCATGGGACCATTGAAGGGGTTGGAGCATTAAGCTTGGTGGCTGGAGAGGAGTTGCAGCAATTGGGCCAGGGGCTGCTGGGCAGGTCCTATGGATAGGGGACGTTTAGGGGATGACACTGAAGAAGGGTCCCATCCTGAAACGTCGTCTATCCATGTTCGCCAGACATGCTGCCTGATGCCTGATGTCTTACTCAGCACTTTTGTATTTCTTTCCCCCTTGGTTGTTATTTTTTGAAATCAACTTTCCATTTTTATCCAGTTCTTTAAAGAAGAGAGAGAGAGAGAGAGAGAGAGAAAGAGAGAGAGAGAGAAATAGCTGAAACGTCACCTTTTCTTTTTCTCCAGAGATGCTGCTTGACCCAACAGAGTTACTCCAGCATTTTGTGTCTACTGTATCATCGGTGTAAACCAGCATCTGCAGTTCAGTCCTACACTTAATGTAATGGTCCTTTTTTACAACTTATTTTATACATACTATATAAAAGGGATCATTTACACTGACGAGAGAGCAGATAGACCATATGCTGAGATAATGGAGCAGCTGGGCTTGTATACTCTGGAGTTTAGAAGGATGAGAGGGGATCTCATTGAAACATATAAAATTGTTTAGGGCTTGGATACGCCGGAGGCAGGAAACATGTTCTCGATGTTGGGGGAGTCCAGACCCAGGGGCCACAGTTTAAGAATAAGGAGTAAGCCATTCAGAACGGAGAGGAGGAAACACTTTTTCTCACAGAGTCTGGTGAGTCTGTGGAATTCTCTGCCTCAGAGCGCGGTGGAGGCAGGTTCTCTGGATGCTTTCAAGAGAGAGCTAGATAGGGCTCTTAAAAATAGCGGTCAGGGGATATGGGGCGAAGGCAGGAACGGGGTACTGTTTGGGGATGATCAGTCATGATCACATTGAATGGCGGTGCTGGCTCAAAGGGCCGAATGGCCTACTCCTGCATCTATTGTCTACTGTCTATTGTCTATTGTCTATTGTCTTTTGATACACAGAGAGATCTTGGGGTTCAGGTCCATAGCTCCCTGAAAGTGTAACACAAGGTACAAGAAGGCATAGGGTTTGCTAACCTTCATTGGAGCATTGAATGCATGTCAGAAAGTTATTTTGTCGCTTTATGCCATATTTGGGTTATTGTGAGCAAGTCTGGTTGCCCCATTATCATAAGGTCATAAGGTCATAAGTGATAGGAACAGAATTAGACCTTTCGGCCCATCAAGTCTACTCCACTATTCAATCATGGCTCATCTATCTTTCTCTCTTAACCCCATTTTCCTGCCTTCTCCCCATAACCCCTGACACCCTCACTAATCAAGAATCGATCTATCCCTGCCTTAAAAATATCCATTGACGGCCTCCACAGCCTACTGTGGCAAAGAATTTTACAGGTTCACCACCCTCTGACTAAATTCCTCCTCATCTCCTTCCCGAAAGCACATCCTTTAATTCTGAGCCTATGACCTCTAGTCCTAGACACTCCCACTGGTAGAAAGACTATTATAGGAAGGATGTGGTTTAGCAGAGAGTGCAGAAGAGGTTTACCAGAATGCTACCTGGATTAGAAGATGTTCATTGTAAGGAGAGATTGGACAAACTTGGATTATTTTGTCTGGAGCGTGAGAGGCTGAGGAGGAACCTGACACAAATATGTATCATTATGAGAAGCATAGATAGGGTAGACAGTCACAACCTTTCTCCCAGAGTGGAAATAGCAAAGGGTGGTGGGCATAACTTTAAGGTGAGAGGGGCAACGTTTAAAGGAGATGCAAGGAGTAAATCTTTACACAAAATTGTGGGTGGCTGGAACGTGCTGCCAAGGGTGGTGGTGGAGGCAGATACCATAGCGGCTTTTGGATGGAACATGGATATTCAGGGGATGGAGAGATATGGATCATGTGCTGGCAGACACTCTAGTTTGGAATCCTCTGCCCAGGGTAAAGTTTGTGTTTGTTTGTTCGTTCGTTCGGCTTGTACTCGCTAGAATTTAGAGGATAGAGGGGGGATCTTATAGAAACTTGCAAAATTCTTGAAACAAGGGTTGGACAGGCTAGATGCAGGAAGATTGTTCCGTTGTTGGGGTGGTCCAGAACAAAGGGTCACAGTCTAGGAATAAGGGGGAATTCCTTTAGGACCGAGATGAGGAAAACATTTTTCACACAGAGAGTGGTGCGTCTCTGGAATTCTCTGCCACAGAAGGTAGTTGAGACCAGTTCATTGGCTATAATTAAGAGGGAGTTAGATGTGGCCCTTGTGGCTAAAGGGATCAGGGGGTATGGAGAGAATGGCGGTGCAGGCTGGAAGGGCCGAATGGCCTACTCCTGCACCTGTTTTCTATGTTTCTATGATTCTATGTTTCTATGTTCCAGTGAAGGTGTTGGGCACCCAGCGGCCAGCCAACAGTCGCTTGTCCTTTATCTTTTTGTTTTCACTTTTAATTGGTCGTTTTCGTGTACCTTGGTGCGTGTTATGACTGTTGGCAGAACAATTTCCCTGCGGGGATGAATAATGTTTTATCGTATCGCATCTATGTTCTACTTAACTGCAGATGCGAAAATCAGTGGCGCACCCATACCCAAGGTCTCTGTTCCCAGGCTCTTTGCATTCAATAGTTGATGAATTCGTCCTCACATAGTAATGTGAAATATGTTTTAAATGGACTGAAATACACAATACAAGCATATCCTTTTCTCGAGAGCCCAATAAATCGCTGATTGAACTCTGAAACTCTTGGCATCCGATGTGTTTCTTCCGCATAGGATATCCCAAGTGTCGCTGTGTGTGCTGTGGATGAACGGAGTGAAGTGTTTATCACACATGTGTCCTTAATGTCCCTCCACCAACCTCCATCATTTCACTGACTTGGTTATTCAATCATTTAGCTTACTCCCCCCCTCAGTGGGTGAAATCTTGCCTCTTCTACTAGTTAACACGACGACAGCTTTTAAATCGTCACAGAATCCAAATGTATTTACAACAACGCGTGTATTAAATGGAATTTTTATTACATTTCATCAGTCACCATCTCTACTTGTTCAGAAGTACTTTCGAGACTTTTTTTAACTATGACACGCAAACCTCCCCCGTTTCTGAGGCCGCCTTTAGACGTTTACTTCAGATATACAGCGTGTAAACAGGCCCTTCGGCCCACCGAATCCGCGCCGACCAGCAAACACCCCATTCACCAGCACAACCCTACTCACCAGGGACAATGTACTGTTACCAGAAGCCAAATAACCTACAACCCTGTATGTCTCTGCAGTGCGGAGGTAAACTGGAGCAACCGGAGAAAACCCACGTGGTCACAGGGAGCACATGCAAACTTCGCACAAACAGCATCCTGGTTAGGATCACACACACATCCATGACGCTGTATAAAGGCCCCGACCCAAACCGTTACTAATCCATGTTCTCCAGAGATGCTGCCTGGCCTGCTGAGTTACTCCAGCACTTAGTGTCCTCTTGTGTAAACCAACATCTGCAGTTCCTTGTTTCCTTCAGCAGGATATTTAAGGCAGCGATAGACAAATTCCTGATTAGAAAGGGTGTCAAGGGTTATAGGGAGACGGCAGGAAATTGGGATTTGGAGGCAGAGGTCAGCCTTGATTGAATGGCGTAGACTCGATGAGCCGAATGGCTTGTACAGCACCCGAGTGTGACCACATCTGGAGTATTGTGTGCAGTTTTGGTCTCCAAATTTGAGGAAGGACATTCTTGCTATTAAGGGAGTGCAGCGTAGGTTCACGAGCTTAATTCCCTGGATGGCGGGACTGTCATATGTTGATAGAATGGAGCGGCTGGGCTTGTACACTCTGGAATTTAGACGGATGAGAGGGCACCTTATTGAATCATTTAAGATTATTAAAGGATTGGACACGCTAGAGGCAGGAAACATGTTCCCGATGTTGGGGGAGTCCAGAACCAGGGGCCACAGTTTAAGAATAAGGGGTTGGCTATTTAGAACGGAGATGAGAACTTTTTCACCCAGAGAGTTGTAAATCTGTGGAATTATCTGCCTCAGAAGGCAGTGGAGGCCAACTCTCTGGATGCTTTCAAGAGAGAGTTCAAGATAGCGGATATGATGAGAAGGCAGGACGGGGTACTGAATGTGGACGATCATCCATGATCACAGTAAATGGCGGTGCTGGCTCGAAGGGCCGAATGGCCTACTCCTGGCACCTATTGTCTATTGTCTATTCTATTCCTAGAACTTGTGAATTTTTGAGTCAAAGTCAATCCATCACGAAGGTGAACAATGTAACTCATTGCAATGCACTGGAAACTGGCAAGCTGCTCACGGTCAATTACACCAGCCAGTTTGCTAACTTCAGTCAAAGCAGCTATTTTTTTTATTTCTCTTTAACATCACATAATAAAACCAAAACAAAACACAGCAACGAGAAACAGCGTATCTATTGATAGAATACGCGAGTGGCCGACTTGCTTTTCATTCAGTGAGTTTCATTGAGTATAGTTCTCTTAATACATTAAGACCAATATGTTTGAACCATGTGTAAAGAATAGTGTTTCAAAGAGAAAACAGCAAACTATTTTAGGAACGAAATAGCGGAGAAGCTCATCACCAATGTTTTGACCAATGTAAATTTGATCCTAAACTACGTACATTCACGAGCAAGATCATTAACTCACCATTGCTTATTTGTAATGTAATCCAAATTGTTTGAGTGAGTATCATATATATTTAAGACATAATAGACTCGGGAGAGAATTGAATTTGAATTGTTCGGGCTGGAATGAGAGAGTGATTAGCGTCATCAAGTCATACAGCACGGAAACAGGCTCTTCGGCCAAGATGCCCCTTGAAGGTAGTTCCACTGCTCCACGTCTGGCCCGTATCTATTTGAACCTTTCCAGTCCACCTACCTACCCAAATGGCTTTTAGATGTTGGTGTTTTACCTGCCTCAAATACTTCCTCTGACAGCTCGTTCCATACCAGCATCCTGTGCTGGAAAAGTTGCCCCCCGCACTTTAAACTTATGGCTTCCAGTTCTCGATCCTCCAATTCCTGAGAAAATAACTATGTGTTCACCTTTCTAGTCCCCTCGTGATTTTACACATCTCTAAATGTTCACCCCCCCCCCCCTCCCCCCACCACCCCTCTCTCCCTCCTCTGCCCCAAGGAATTAACTCTTAGCCCACCCGTCCTCTCCCTTATAGCTCGGGCTGTAACATCCTGGTAACATCCACGTTAATCTTTTCAACGCTTTTTCCAGCTTAATGGCGTATTTCCTGCAGCAAGGTGACCAAACCTGAACATAAGGTCATAAGGTCATGAGCTCATAAGGACTTGGTATAGAATTAGGCAATTCGGCCCATCAAGTTTACTCCGCCATTCAATCTATCTCTCCCTCCTAACCCCTCTGCCACTAACGCCATTCCTAACGCCACTCCTAACTCCTCTCTCCCTTCTAACTCCATTCTCCCCATAACCTCTCTCTCACCCGTACGAATCAAGAATCTATCTATTTGCGCCTTACTGACACTGACTTGGCCTCCACAGCCGTCTGTGGCAAAGAATTCCACAGATTCACCACCCTCGGACTAAAGATGAACATAATGCTCCAAGCACGGCCAGACCAATGTCTTGCTTGCCACATCCCGAAGATGTGCGGGTTTAAGGGTTAATTTGCCTCGGTAAAACGGCCCCTAGTGCTTGGGGAGCGGATGAGAAAGTGGGATAACCGGGATGGAACCAGTGCTAACGGGTGATCGGTGATGCAAGCCTGTTTACATGCGGTATCTCCAAGCTCCAAACTAAACGAAGTTTATCTGTGAAAACGGCCAAAGTGTGAAAGCTCTCTTGCTGGGCGGCATGCCTTTGCCTGTCAAACAGAGAGGGCAACCAGCGCCTAATCATGGCACGTTACTCTTGCAACTCAGTCGCAGCGAGGTCTTGGAGAGTTCGGTGTTCAGGGTGGAGAGCGGGAAGTGTTCGCAGTCTTCATGCCTCTCCCAGTCGCAGTGGACCACGATGGCCCACAGCTCCTTCTTGAAGTTATTGTTGAGGAAGCCGTAGACCACGGGGTTGATGCAGGTGGAGGCCATCCCGGCCAGGTGGCACAGGGAGAAGATGAGATTGTGGTCACAGGACATCACCACCTCCAGGTCCCAGTCGGCGATGAGATTGAATACGTTTAGCGGCAGCCAGCAAAGTCCAAATCCGAGGACCAGCAGACCCAGTATCGCGGTGATCTTCCTGATTTTTGACGCCCTGGGTCTTCGAACTTCGCCGGTTTTGCCCAGCAAGTCCTTCCTGGTCTTCAGCCTGGCGTATATCCTGCCGTAGCACCCGCCAATGAAGGCGAGCGGCGCGCAGTACTGGAAGGCGAAGAGCCAAGTGGTGAAGACCAGCTTCTGCTGCCTGGTGGGCCACGATTCGATGCAGATTGGCTGAGTGAACAAGGACGCGATGGGGTCCGCAATGTCCGCCAAGGGCTCGTGGGTCAAGACGTGGAAGATCAGGAAAGGCAGGGAGACGAGGCATGCCGCCGCCCAGATGGCCACCATGCTCAGATACGCCTGGGGCACGCTCGGCCTCCAGCCCGTGGGGTTTATAATCAGCTGATACCTTTCCAGGGCGATGACGACCAGGGAGAGAATGGACACCGTCACGGACAGGCACTGGACGAAGGGGACCGCCTTGCACAAGAGCTGGCCGAAGACCCAATAGTCCATCAGGGTGTAGACTATCGTGAAAGGCAGGCAGAAGAGGCAGATCATGATGTCCGCGAAGGCCAGGTTGGCGATCAGCGTGTTGGTCACGTTTCTGTTGCCCTTCTGCTTGGCGATCACGCAGATCAGGCAGATGTTCCCCAGCAACCCAAAGACCAGGACGGCGCAGTAGGAGGCCGCCAGGAAACCGGTGAGCGCCGCCGAGGCCGGGCAAGGGTTCCCAAAGTCGGCGAACCCCCAGCGGGACGCGTTGAAGGGAGGGGAACAGTTATTAGAGCGGAGAATGGACCGTCATCCATGGAGGGCGAACCAGCCTCAGCCGGCAGTCACATTGCCTCACAAGCGCACAGGGAGCTCCGGTGGCTGCAATAGGTCCATCTGCGACTCAATTCCATCCTCAAATCAATGAGAAAGTGGAGCACAATAACGATCTGTGGGCGAGAAACGCACAATGGAAGCCATTAAGACATAGTCGTGGTCACAGAATCATAGAATGGAAACATGCCCTTGGGCCCAACTTGCCCACACTGACCAACATGCCACATGCCCCATTTACACTGGTCCCACCTGCCTGGGACACTTCCTCAGCCTGGTAGAGGCTCCCAACCTAGAACATCACCTATCGATGTTCTCCAGAGATGCTGCCTGAACGGCAGAGTTGCTCCGGCACTTTTTGTCTTTTTTTGTGTAAAGCAGCATCTGCAGTTCTTTGTAACTCCACCTCCAGCAGTGTTGGTATTGTAGTAAACGCATCTCAGGTAGAGCTGGTAACACTGTGAACTCATCTCTCCCATCATAGAGTCACAGTGATACAGCGTGGAAACAGGCCCTTCGGCCCAACTTGCTCACACAGGCCAACATGTCCCAGCTACCCTAATCCCACCTGCCCGTGTTTGGTCCATATCCCTCCAAACCTGTTCTATCCATCTATCTGTCTAACTGTTGCTTAAATGTTGAGATAGTCCCTGCCTCAACTATCCCCTCTGTCAGCTTGTTCCATACAACCACCACCCTTTGTGTGAAAAAGTTACCCCTCAGATTCCTATTAAACCTTTTCTCCTTCACCTTAAACCTATGTCCTCTGGTCCTCGATTCACCTACTCCGGGCAAGAGACGCTGTGCATCTACCCGATCTATTCGTCTCGTGATTTTATACACCTCAAAAAGATCGCCCCTCACCCTCCTGCGCTCCAAGGAATAGAATCCCAGCCTGCTCAACCGCTCCCTATAGCTCAGACCCTCGAGTCCTGGCAACATAATTGATAAATAAGTGAATGTGCCCATCCCAGTGCTGGTCATATATGAAACCCACTTCACCCAGTGTCAGTAATGCAGTGAACCCATGTTGGCATTACACTGAGCTCAGCTCCAGCAGTGTTTTCAACACAGAAGCCATCTGTCCCATTTGTTAAATGGGCAATCTGCCTTGCCAACATGCTACTGAACTCATCTCCTCATATCATGATTCCATCTTGTTCTTCTATGCCCAGACCCTTCCCGCCTGACATCCAGGATACCTCACACGCTCTCCCCTATTTCAACAACTTCCAATTCACAAGGTCATAAGTGATGGGAGTTGAATTAGGCCATTTGGCCCATCAAATGTACTCTGGCATTCAATCATGGCTGATCTAACTCTGCCTCCTAACCCCATTCTCCGGTCTTCTCCCCATAACCCCAGACACCCGTACTAATCCTGGCCTCTCTCTACTGGCTCCCTGTGCGGCTCCAAATTGATTTCAAGACCCTCCTCTTTGTCTACAAAGCCCTCAATGGGCTTGCCCCCACCTACATTAAAAGTCTTCTCACCCACCACACCTCCTCCAGGTCCCTCAGATCGGCCGACTTGGGGTTGCTGAATGTCCCGCAGTCTAGGCATAAGCTCAGGGGCGACCGCGCCTTTCCGGTCGCAGCTCCTAGACTGTGGAACAGCATCCCCCTCCCCATCAGAACTGCCCCCTCCATCGACTCCTTTAAGTCTAGTCTAAAAACGTATCTGTTCTCCCAAGCCTTTCCTGACGTCCTCTGAGTGAGGGCTATTTGTATATATGTATGTAGCCTGTGTGTATATACTACTCTTACAACAAATGTAAAGCACTTTGGTCAACGAGAGTTGTTTTTTAAATGTGCTATATAAATAAATGTGACTTGACTTGACTAATCAATAATTTCTGCCTTAGAAATATCCATTGACTTGGCTTCCACAGCCTTCTGTGGCAAAGAATTCCACAGATTCACCACCCTCCGTCTATAAAAAATCCTCATCATCTCCTTCCCAAAGGAACGTCCTTTAATTCTGTGGCTCTGACCTCTGGTCCTAGACTCTGCCACTAGTGGAAACATCCCCTCCACATCCACGCTATCCAAGTCTTTGACTATTCGATAAGTTTCAATGAGGTCCCCCTTCATCTTTCTAAACGCCAGCGAGCGCAGGCCCAGTGCTGTCAAACGCTCATCATATGTTAACCCACTCATTCCTGGGATAATTCTCGTAAATCTCCTCTGGACTAACGACCTGTGGCACTAACGCCTGTGGTGATGAAGTGCTTTGAGAGGTTGATCATGGCGCAAATCAACTCCTACCTCGAAAAGACCCACACCACCCTGGCCACACACTCATCTCCCTGCTACCTTCAGGTAGAAGGTACAGGAGCCTGAAGACTGCAACGACCCGGTTCAGGAATAGCTACTTCCCCATAGCCATCAGGCTATTAAACTTGGCTCGGACAAAACTCTGAACATTAATACCCCATTATCTGTTATTTGCACTTTATTAGTTTATTTATTCATGTGTGTATATATTTATATAATGGTATATGAACACACTGATCTGTTTTTGTAGTCAATGTTCTGTGTGCTGAAGCAAAGCAAGAATTTCATTGTCCTATCAGGGACACACGACAATAAACTCTCTTGAACTTGAACGTGACGCTCTCCAGAGCCAGCACATCCTTCCTCAGATATGATGCCCAAAATTGCTCAATTCACTGGCTTCCATCGCCTCATCTTCATCATGTCACCATTCCCCAGCACTTTCTCTGCTACTCCGAGGACTGCATTGGCACTGTCTCTGTGCATTATTCATCGTTCATCAACTTCATCACTCTCTTGCACCCTGCCCTCCAATTAACCGGGGCTACTTTGGACAATTCTCTCCCCTCTCTCTATCCCTCCCATTCACCTCATGAGACGAATCAAGAACCAGAGGACATATGCTTAAGGTGATGTTGGAAACATTTAATAGGAACTCGAGGAGCAAAGTTGCCAGCATGTGGCGCAGCGGTAGAGTTGCTGCCTGACAGCGCCAGAGACCCGGGTTCGATCCTGACTCTGTACGGAGTTTGTACGTTCCCTCCGTGAACTACCGCGAGGTTTCCCCGGATGCTCCGTTTTCCTCCCACGCTCTAAAGAAGTGCAGGTTTCCAAGCTAATTGGCTTGGTAAAATTGTCAATTGTCCCAATGTATGTAGGATAGCATTAGTGCGCGGGGATCGTCTGGTTGGGGCGGACACGAAGGGTCTATTTCCACGCTGTATCTCTAAACTAAGCAATATTTTAGGGTAGTAGGTATATGGAACGAGCTGACGGAGTTTTTGTTTTATTTAGTTTAGTATATTGTTATATATACCAAGGTACTGTGAAAAGCTTTTTTTGTTGCGTGCTATCCAGTCAGCGGAAAGTCTTTACATGGTTACAATCAAGCCCCCCATAGTGCCCAGGTACAGGATAATGGGAAAAACGTTTGGTGCAATATAAAGTCCAGTAAAATCCAATTAAAGATAACCTGGCGGTCTCCAATGTGGTAGGTGGTAGCTCAGGACCGCTCTCTAGTTGGTGATATTATAACCATATAACCATATAACAATTACAGCACGGAGACAGGCCCTCTCGGCCCTTCCAGTCCGTGCCGACCATTTGTTTTCCCCTAGTCCCATCTACCTGCACTCAGACCATACCCCTCCATTCCCTTCACGTCCATATACCTATCCACTTCACTTTTAAATGTTAAAATCGATCCTGCCTCCACCACCTCTGCTGGAAGCTCATTCCACACAGCCACCACCCTCTGAGTAAAGAAGTTCCCCCTCACGTTACCCCTAAACGGTCTGTCCCTTAATTCTCATGTCATGCCCTCTTGTTTGAATCTTCCCTACCCTCAATGGGAAAAGCTTTATCCACGTCAACTCTGTCTATCCCTTTCATCATTTTAAAGACCTCAATCAAGTCCCCCCCTTAACCTTCTGCGCTCCAAAGAATAAAGACCTAAACTTGTTCAAAACCTTTCTCTGTAAACATAGTTGCTGGAACCCTGGCAACATTCTAGTAAATCTCCTCTGTACTCTCTCTATTTTGTTGACATCCTTCCTATAACTAGGCGACCAAAATTGTACCACCATACTCCAGAATTGGTCTTACCAATGCCTTGTACAATTTTAACATTACTTCCCTACTCCTATATTCAATGCTCTGATTTATAAAGGCCAGCACACCAAAGGCTTTCTTTACCACCCTATCTACATGCGATTCTACCTTCAGGGAACTATGCACAGTTATTCCTAGATCCCTCTGTTCCACAGCATTCCTCAATTCCCTACCATTTACCATGTACGTCCTATTTTGATTTGTCCTGCCAAGATGTAGCACTTCACATTTATCAGCATTAAACTCCATCTGCCATCTTTCAGCCCACTTTTCCAAATGGCCCAAATCTCTCTGTATTATGGTCCAGTTGCCTGAAAATAGCTGGGAAGAATCTGTCCCTGAATCTGGAGGTGTGCATTTTCACGCTTCTGTACCTCTTGCCTGATGGGAGAGGGTGAGACTGGTCCTTGATTATGCTGGTGGCCTTGCCGAGGCAGCGTGAAATTATTAAGGGATATACAATTATTAAGGGATTGGACAAGCTAGATGCAGGAAACATGTCCCCGGTGTTGTGAGAGTCCAGAACCAAGGGCAACAGTTTAAGAATAAGGGGTAGGCCAATTTAGAACTGAGATAAGGAAAAACATTTTTACCTCGAGAGTTGTGAATTGGTGGAATTCTCTGCCTCAGATGGCAGTGGAGGCTTTCAATGGATGCATTCAAAAGAGAATTAGATAGAGCTCTTAGTGGAATCAAAGGATATGGGGAGAATGCAGGAACGGGGTACTGATTGTGGATGATCAGCCATGATCACATTGAATGGAGGTGCTGGCTCGAAGGGCCAAATGACCTACTCATGCACCTATTTTCTATGTTTCTAAGTACCACTGGTTCAGGTTCTGGTGTAGACCAAAGATAGATACAAAATACTGGAGTAAATCTGCGGGCCAGGCAGCATCTATAGAGAAAAGTCATAGGTGATAGGTCGATTTGAGACCCTTCTTCAGACTGAGAGATGCTCCTGACTCGCTGAGTTTGTGTCTATCTCCAGTGTAAATCAGCATCTGAAGTTCCTTCCAACACGTTTTGTATGCTGTAGACCCACCAGTCTCGTGGTGGGTACACAAAACACCCACCTCGTTTGTTGCTAATTATTGAGCTCGCCCGCCCCTCTGGACTGATCATACAATTATCCCCACCTCTCTCGGATCCGCGAATACAGTGAAAACATTTTTCCTTATACTGTTCAACAGTAGACAATAGACAATACATGCAGGAGTAGGCCATTCAGCCCTTCGAGCCAGCACCGCCATTCAATGCGATCATAGCTGATCATCCCCAATCAGTACCCCTTTCCTGCCTTCCCCCCATATCCCCTGACTCCGCTATTTTTAAGAGCCCTATCTAGCTCTCTCTTGAAAGCATCCAGGGAACCTGCCTCCACCTCCCTCTGAGTACAGACTGCTCATGATTTATTAAACTCACCAACCCCATTACTGAGAAGGCAATAATCTTATACCAATGTAAAGCACTTTGGCCAACGAGATTTGTTTTTTAAATGTGCTATATAAATAAAAGTGACTTGACTTGATATAACACCACCTCATATTTCGCTCGGCAGCTTACCCTCTTGCGGTATGAATATTGACTTCTCTAACTTCAAGTAACCCTTCCATTCCCTCTCTCTCTCCATCCAACCTCATCCCCCCCACCCACCCACCCACCCATCCTAGTTCTCCGACCAGTCTGACTCTCCCGCCGATTACATTTCATCTCCGAATGCTTCGTTATCACCCTCTAGCTAACAATGTCTATATTTTCCTTAAACCTCACCTCTTTGATGTCTCGTTTTCACACCTACCCTTCCTTATTCCCTTTTCTCTTCCTTTCCCCTGACTCTCAATCTGAAGGTTCTCGACCCGAATCGTCGCTCATTCTTTCTCTCCAGAGATGCTGCCTGTCCCGTTGAGATACTCCAGCATTTTGTGTCTATCTTCGGTGTAAACCAGCATCTGCAGTTCCTTCCGAGGCAATATTTTTTTAAACAGTGGCGGCGTGGTTCTTGATGCGTTTATGCATCTTATTTGTTACCGATCATTTCGCTTACCTGCACAGCCCACAGCTATTGCTCCGATTATGTTCTTGGTCCACTTAAGCATGCGAAGCTCCTGATATTTCTAAGGTGCCTTACAAAGCGAGACGTGCGGGGTTGGGTTATTCGATGCTGGAAGAGCGCTGTTTAAATACTCTTCACTCGACCGCCCTGGTTGGATCAGCGGGAAACGCGATCGCCCTCTGCCGAGACGCAAAGATACACAATGAACGATTTGTCGAATCAATCCTTCCCGTATATTTAAACCTGCCCCTCATCGCAATTTTAATTTCCATTACACTCAGAAAATTAAGTCCTCGTCATTTAATAGGACATAAACGCCGAACTACTTGTTTAAGAACCCAAACGTATCTCGCTCGGATCAAAACGAGTTAAGATGCAGTCACGAGGAACTGCAGATAGATACAAAGTGCAGGAGTAACTCAGCGGGTCAGGCAGCATCTCTGGAGAGAATTAATAGGTGACGTTTTAATGATCATTTCATTCCAAAAAGATTCTAAGGGGAGTAGGAGGCAACCGTGGCTGACAAGAGAGGTTAGGGGTAGAACAAAGCTAAAACAGATGTATAACACTGCAAAGAGTAGCCGGGAGCCAGAGGATTGGGAAACTTTCACACGACAACAGAAGGAAACAAAACGGGCAATACAGGCTGAAAAGATGAAGTATGAAAAGAAGGGAAGCTGGCCAGGAATATAAAGAAGGACAGCAAAAGCTTCTTTAGATATGTTAAGGGAAAAAGAGTAGCAAAGTCAAATGTGGGTCCCTTGAAGGTTGACACGGGTGAACCTATTATGGGCAACAAGGAAATGGCAGAAGAGTTGAATAGGTACTTCGGATCTGTCTTCACTGAGGAAGACACAAACAATCTCCCAGATGTACTGGAGGACAGAGGATCTAAGAGGGTAGAGGAAATGAAAGAAATGCTCATTAGGCAAGAAATAATATTGGATAGGCTAATGGGACTGAAGGATGATAAATCCCCTGGACCTGATGGTCTGCATCCCAGGGTCCTCAGGGAGGTGGCTCTAGAAATAGTGGACGCAATGGTGATCATTTTCCAATGCTCAATAGATTCAGGATCAGTTCCTGTGGATTGGAGTATAGCTAATGTTATCCCACTTTTCAAGAAAGGAGCGAGAGAAAACGGGGAATTACAGACCAGTTAGCCTGACTTCGGTGGTGGGAAAGATGCTGGAGTCAATTATTAAAGGGGTAATAATAGGGCATTTAGATAGCAGTAAAAGGATTAGTCCAAATCAACATGGATTTATGAAAGGGAAATCATGGAATTCTGGAATCTTCTGGAATTTTTTGAGGATGTGACAAGTAAAATGGATGCGACAAGTAAAATGGATGCAGGGGTGCCAGTGGCTATAGTGTATCTAGACTTTCAGAAAGCCTTTGATAAGGTCCTGCATGGGAGACTGGTGACTAAAATTAGAGCACATGGTATTAGGGGTAGGGTGTTGACATGGATAGCAAATTGGTTGGCAGATCGGAAGCAAAGAGTAGGAGTGAACGGGTCCTTTTCAGAATGGCAGGCAGTGGCGAGTGGAGTGCCGCAAGGCTCGGTGTTGGGGCTGCAACTGTTTACCATATATATTAATGATTTGGAAGAGGGAATTGGGAGCAACACTAGCAAGTTTGCGGATGACACAAAGTTGGGTGGCAGTGTGAACTGTGAAGAGGATGTTAGGAGGTTGCAGGGTGACCTGGACAGGTTGAGGGAGTGGGCAGATGCGTGGCAGTTGCAGTATAATATAGATAAATGTGAGGTTATCCACTTTGGCGGCAAAAACAAGGTGGCAGATTATTATCTCAATGGGGTTAGGTTAGGTAAGGGGGAGGTGCAGCGAGACCTGGGCGTCCTTGTACACCAGTCACTGAAAGTTGGCGTGCAGGTACAGCAGGCAGTGAAGAAAGCTAATGGAATGTTGGCCTTCATAACAAGAGGATTTCAGTATAAGAATAGAGTTTCTTCTGCAGTTGTATAGGGCTCTGGTGAGACCACATCTGGAGTATTGTGTACAGTTTTCGTCTCCTAATTTGAGGAAGGACATCCTTGTGATTGAGGCAGTGCAGCGTAGGTTCATGAGATTGATCCCTGGGATGGCGGGACTGTCATATGAGGAAAGATTGAAAAGACTAGGTTTGTATTCACTGCAGTTTAGAAGGATGAGGGGGATCTTATAGAAACATATAAAATTATAAAAGGACTGGACAAGCTAGATGCAGGAAAAATGTTCCCAATGTTGGGCAAGTCCAGAAGCAGGGAGCCACAGTCTTAGAATAAAGAGGTCATTTGAGACTGAGGTGAGAAAAAAACTTTTCCACCCAGAGAGTTGTGAATTTATGGAATTCCCTGCCACAGTGGGCAGTGGAGGCCAAATCACTGGAAGATTTAAGAGAGAGTTAGATAGAGCTCTCAGGGCCAGTGGAATCAAGGGATATGGGGAGAAGACAGGCACGGGTTATTGATAGGGGACGATCAGCCATGATCACAATGAATGGCAGTGTTGGCTCGAAGGGCCAAATAGCCTCCTCCTGCACCTATGTTCTATGTGTTTCTATGTTTTGAATCGGGACCCGGACTTCAGTTCCGACCCTGAAACGTCGCCTGTTCCTTTTCTCCAGAGATGCTGCCTGACCCGCTGAATTACTCCAGCACTATCATTTTGTGCCGAAGTTGAAATCTTGATCAAAACACAAAGTGCCGCAGGAACTCAACGGCACAGGCAGCATATGTGGAGGGAATAGACAGACAACGTTCAGGCTGAAGGGTCCCGACCTGAAATGTCGTCTGTTCACTCCAGCCACAGATGTTACCCGACCCACGGAGTTCCTCCGCTATTTTTTATGTTGAAGGTGTGTGTTACAGCTGAGGTTTTTTGTTGTGAGTGCGGGGAGTAGTGAAAGGAGAGGAAAGTTGAAAGCGCCGACCAGTGATCACCCAATACACGAGGAACAATTTACATAAGCCAATTAACCCACAAACCTGTACGTCTTTGGAGTGTGGATGGAAACCCGAGCACCCGAAGAAAACTCAAAGCAGTCACAGGGAAAAGGTATAAACGTCGTACGCACACCACCCGTAGTCAGGATCAAACCCAGGTCTCTGGCGCCACTAAAACACCAGTGACCTCTCCTGGAGCTGCACACCGACTCTGAAACTTGTATCTTGCGGAATAAATAGGCAGGACAAGTCACATGCAAGTGCCTGAGACAAACACTTCACTTTAAACCTTGTACCTGCCTCACCACCTCATATGGCAGCTCATTCGATATCTCACCATCATATCTTTGTCACAAAGCCCATTCCTTTTTTCTCCACCTCTGCATTTTTTTTCCACTTAGAGTGGTGGGTGCCTGGATCGTGCCTCCAGGGTTGGTGATAGAGATAGATGTATTTAAGAGGCTTTTGGATGGGACCGTGGATATGCAGGAAATGGAGGGATATGGATCACATGCAAGCAGAGGCATTGAGCTTAATTTGGCACATTGTTGGGCACAGACATTGTGAGCCAATGGGCCAGTTCCTGAGTTGTACTGTAGTACGTTTTGGAGGCAAGGAAAAATACCAGCACAATGAACAATGTTAAAGCTTTATTTCTAATAAAAACAAATTTTGTACAGTTTATACAAGAGCATTCAACACAATGGGGATTGAAGTTGGAAGAATGTTTCCCACAAGGCTGAACCATTAGTCCTGACAACTATTTTCTTTAAAAATATATAGCAGGGCCAGTCTTGTACCTTTGGTGATTGGCACGTATCTACACCAAACAACCAACTGGAAATGCAGTGAACAAGTGTTGCAAACATCTTCACCAAGTATCCGTTTAATCCCCGTCCAATTACCCAACATGAAAACAAAGATGCCCGAGGAAACAAATTTCAGGTGTGCGCCTTAATTTTAAGTACAAAATCCGCGCACACACCCACCCTTTCATTCATTCTCCTCAGTTCCAACAGAACTGCACTACCAACGGCAAAGTAGGAAAAAAAACACAAAACTGCTCCCAAAATTGGGCTCCATGATCCTGAGTAGTTGCAGGAGGCAGCATTTAAGACCAGCCCCCCCCCCCCCCCCCCCCCAACAGCATGCAATGCAGAGCAGGTGCAGGAGTGTGTAGAGCTCGTTAACGTTTCCATCGCAACCGCCATCTCCAGCCGTCAGAGCTGAAGGAGCCCGGGGATGCGATAAGATTCACCCCACAGGAGCGAGCAAATTAAACAAATAGCGGTTTCGACTCAAAGCGACAAATCGCCCAGAGGGGTTTGGAAAAGAGGGAGGAAAACCCCAGGGGAGAGAGAAAAAAAAATCTGCAGCCATCAATTTCTCAAATTTCACCATCATTAACCCAGGACAAAGAGAAAGAAAATTGCACTCTGTGATTTTCAAGTCAGAGTCAAAAAGGTCAGGGGGAGGGAAAAAGAGAGAAACCAGACCCAACAACGCCATCCACAGTGCCAATTTACTTTTAAAACAAGGTAAAATTGGTGTTTACCATTTCCCCTTTGAAGGCAAGGATGACACAAGACTCATAGAAACACACATTGACAAATACGCAGTCGGGTTTCTCCAACCGACTGGTGCTAAATGCATCAGGAAGGCTCCGATGCATTCCTGGTGTTCAAATTCCTGTCTCAGGGCCTCTGGCATGACAATAAATGTGCAAATATCCTGGCAGGCATGAACCCCATGTACTTATGGACTAAACAAAAATTGTACAGGTGAACAAAGCAAGAAAACAAAACTACTCTTTATTCTCCCAAAGAATTAGGAATCAGCCTTCCGCGAGGATATCAGGTAGTAATAAATCTCAAAAATTAAACAACAAAATTGTCACCTGTATAACCCACTGTGCAAAACAAAACCACGTTAAATGAAACAAAAGAAAAGCCCCGTATTTTAAAAAACCTTTGAAACAGGGAATCGTGTTAGATCAATAAGACCAAGAATGCCGTTCAGAAAGCACCTCACATTGAGCCCTTCCCTGCAGGGTAGGAGCAGTAACCATCTCCTGCCTGCAGAGGTGTGGTTGAGCAACGCTCACAGGCCACACAGCTGGATTTCCCCATTCGCCTCATCGGCGTTAAGTACTTTGAAAACTTTATCCATCTCGCCATTGATTTCCAACTTCTGTTTCTTTGCTTGCTCTGCAAGGAAGCAAATCACAAATCACATTAGCAAATGCTCACCGAAGCTGAAGACATGAGATTTTAGAGATGTGTGGCAGAAGCAGGTCCTCCGGCCCATCAAGTCTGCGCCCACCGGCTATCACCCCGCACACTAACGCTACCCGACACACCGGGGACAATTCACAATTTTACCGACGCCATTTAATGTACAAACCTGTATGTATGGGGGGGAAATCGGAGAAGACACACGCGGTCACAGGGACAATGTACAAACTCTGCACAGACAGCACCGGTAGTCAGGAACGAACCCAGGTCTTTGGCGCTGTGAAGCAGCAACTCAACCGCTGTTCTAACACTGACTGGTGCTATACATAACAGAAAGACACACAGCAGCAAGAATCTTTGCACTGAAAAAATAATTCTTCCAAGGACGATTGCAGGTCTCTGAAACTGATGCGCTACTTTGCTCTACCTATTGAACGTATGTTATGATCTGATCTGATTGAATATAGTGGATGTGGAGAAGATGTTTCCACTAGTGGGAGAGCCTAGGACTAGAGGTCATAGCCTCAGAATTAAAGGATGTTTTTTTAGGACGGGCATGAGGAGAAATGTCTTTAGTCAGAGGGTGGTGAATCTGTGGAATTCTTTGCCACAGAAGGCTATGGAGGTCATCAGTGGATATTTTTATGGCAGAGATGGATTCTTGATTTTTTCCTAATCAAGAGGTTATGGGGAAAAGGCAGGAGTATGGGGTTAGGAGGGAGCGATAGATCAGCCATGATTAAATGGTGGCGTAGATTTGATGGGCCGAATCTCTTTACCAAATTTCCCCCTTCAAATACTTGAAAAGTGCGAGCAGAAGATCAAGGATATGCAAGATTCCACGTCATTTAAAAAGATAGAAAAGAGATTTTTTATTTTTTTTTTAAAGATAAAATGGCCTCAATAAGAATTGAGGCTTCTATCCTAAGAGTGCTCTTGGTAAGCAAGGACGTTGTGCTGTTGTACTGATTGTGCTCAATTGGAGTCCTGCATTTGGACATCGCATCCGAAATCCATGCCCATTTCAAGTAATTAAATTCCCAGCAATCAAGTTTTCAATCCTGCAACAACTCTGAGAAGCACATCGAAACAGTGCAACAAACACTGCTCCCATTCTCCCCCACTCTCACGCTTGGTTATGGAGGAGTTAGATGTGGTTGAAAGGTCAGGAAAAAAGTCTAAATGCTTGTGAATTATTTCACCAGAGGACATAGGTTTAAGGTGAAGGGGAAAAGATTTAATAGGAATCAGAGGGGTAACTTTGTCACAACAGGGATGGGAGCACTCTGGAACAACCTGCCAGAGGAGGAAGTTGGGGCAGCGACTATCCCAACATTTGAGAAACAGTTAGACATGTACATGGATAGGACAGGTTTGGAGGGCTATGGACCAGACGCAAGCAGGAGGGACTAGAGTAGCTGGGACATTGTTGACCGGTGTGGGCAGGTTGGGCCGAAGGGGCTGTTTCCACACTGTATCACTCTATGACCCGGATCCCCTTCCACCAATATCCCTCCCTCTGGCTTTACATTTCACTCTTTGCTCGTTAATTGACCCTCTTTTGTCTACTTTTCATCTCTAGCCTTTGCACACTCATCTGCCGATCAACACCCCCCTCCCTTACCTGTATCCACCTATCACTTGGCTTTATCCCACCCCCACCCCTTTCCAAATTACTACACTCAGTCTGAAGAAGGGTCCCAACCCAAAACATTCACCTGCCTTATCCTGCCACAGTTGTTGCTTGACCCGCTGAGTTCCCTCAACACTGTTTTGGTCCAGATTCCAGCATCTGCAGTTTCTCGTGTCTCTCTAATGTAATCCAAGAAGCTTTTTAAGATGCTTTTCTTCAACCATGCTTTTTACCAACAAAACCCGATACTAGTTTTTGTATTATGGTCTCACATCTTGCCCACAAAACACCTTGTGACTTTTTACTACATTAAAAAAATTCAGAATATATTTAAGTTGCAGCTGAATGTTATTTTGCAAAGAACGCTCAGAAAGATGGCAGCCATGCCAGGCAACCCTGTGCGTGCTGGTCCAAGACGTGAATCTGCCACCACTCATTACAATCCCTCCACTCTATGAAACATCGACTCTCACAGCAGCATTTCTTACTTCAACTATGTTCTAAATTTCCTCTCAGATACTTTACTGGACCCTCAGACTATCGTTAATTGGACTTTACTGGAGGTTATCTTGCACTAAAATGTTAGTCCCTTTATCCTGTATCTGTACACTGTGGGCGGCTCGATTGCAATCATGTATAGTCTTTCCGCTGAATGGTTAACACACCACAAAAAGCTTTTCACTGAACCTCGGTACACTTGACTATAAACTAAATTAAGCTAAATATAGAGTCAGGAGTCATTTTCTCACACTGACGACTGCAAGTATGGAACGTGGAAAGACAGCGCGGAAAGTTTGTAGTCAAAGCCTCGATCCACTTACTGATTAGATCACTGCGATCCAGAAGTACCCGCAGTTCCGCATCACTGATCACTTTCTCACTGGATCCGTTCACAATTCTGGGCGGGGGGGGGAAGGAAATTTTGAAGATGTTAAGTTGGGAATTTGATTTACAGTAGTTAAACTAGTAGTCTGAAAATCGACTAACCGCACACAAGGATGAATCCGAGACCAGTATTTTCTTCTGTTTGTAAATACAGGTCCACCACCGACTTTCTGGAAACTGGTGGTCCAGCACCTCCTTTAATCCGCACAAAATTACGAGAGCGCATTTGAATCGACAATCATCCCCCACGAAAATGTGGCACCTAGGCCAGGTGAGGTAGCCGATCAACACCACATAGGGACTTCCGCGCCGATTGGCAGGTCGAATTTGGCCCCTGCGGCTGGGGTTCTGGAACTCCGGCCCAGCCGGAGTCAGTAGATTCGTTCCCAAAGCTGACCTCCATAGCCGATCGGCATGTCAAATTTGCTCCGGGCTCTGGAATTCCAGTCGGGCCGGAGCCGGAAGAACCGTTCCCATAGGCGGCTTCTGAGGCTGTCTATGCGGGCCGGTATCTCGGCACCTTGGCTGCCAAGGCGGACAATTCCAGTACCACTAAACTCCTCTCACAGGCCGAGACCTCTATTGGTCCAGCAAAATGGATAATCCAGACTCTGGAACAAAGGATGCTGGAAAATCGGTGGTAGACCTGTATCACCCTCTCCACCAGGTCATTCCCAGCATTAAAGCACCATATTTATTGGAAATCTGAATGTGAAAGGTATACCCGAGACAATGCAACTACGATGGAAATATTCTAGTCAATGCAGCCAACCTGAACTCTGTTTGGACACGCTAATACAACTTGGCTAACAACTGGCGAGAAGTGTTTAATATTAACAGGCTTATGCCCAAACGAATATATGACAGGGTGAAGCTGATGCTTGCCCTTATACGAGAGGTGCAAAATGGCACAACATTCAGTTTCTCGACTAAACAGATTCATGGTGGAAACCATGAGACCGCACAACATATTTTGAATCAAAACTTCACGTAGCTAGGAGACGACAACTTATTTAGCTACACTTTGCAGCTTCAGATGAAAGAACAGTGACAACTGCAGGAGGAATTTTGGCTACATGAGGCAATCAAACTAAAATTTATTTTTAAATTAAATCCTGGTTTACCTTTCATGATCCCGAGATTTCAGCAACTCCATCAGTTCAGTAGAATCCAGACTGTTCCGAGACTGGTGCAAGCCTGACTTGCCCCCTTTGAATTTATCTAAATTGACATTGAGAAAAAACAAATACTGAGAATTCTGAATCAGACGAGAGAGACAAGGTTTAGAAGTCTTGAAAGTGCAATTGGTTAAACAATTTATTTTCATGTCTCCTGGTGGAAATGCCAACAACAGTATAACGTATCCTTGGAGGCATTAGGAAACGGAGATAGAGAAAACATAGAAAATAGGTGCAGAAGTAGGCCATTCAGACTTTGAGCCAGCACCGCCATTCAATATAATCATCCAGAATCAGTACCCCGTTACCGTTTTCTCCCCCTATCCCTTGATTCCGTTAGCCCCAAGTGCTGTATCTTAGTCTCTCTTGAAAACATCCTGTGAATTGGCTTCTACTGCCTTCTGTGGCAGAGAATTCCACAGATGCACAACTCTCTGGGTGAAAACATTTTTCCTCATCTCAGTCCTAAATGGCCTACTCCATATTCTTAAACTGTGACCCCTGGTACTGGACACCCCCAACATCGGGAACATTTCCCCTTCATCATGATGGGCAGATGCTGGAATCTTGCGTAGAACACAGTGCTGGAGTAACTCAGTAGGTCAGGCAACATCAATGGAGGTCGTGGAAAGGGCAAAGGCCAGAGATGAAAAGACAAAAGGTGCAGGTAAGAGCAGAGGTGTGAATTATGAAGCCAGGTAGCACGAGTGGGGGATGGACGAGAAATAGTATTAGAAGCTGATTCACTCAGCAAAAAGACAAAATGTTGGGAGAACTCAGCAGATCACTAAGAACATGGATAGATGGCATTTAGGGGCAGGCCATTGTTCAGAAGACCAGCACTTTTTGTTCATATAAAACCGGCATCTGCAGTTCCTTGTTACTTCACAATCAGCAAGTTCATGTTGTAAGAAAGCATTGCAGACAGCCAAACTTTTTGCTGTTTGTCTTGAGTTTTGGCTCAGATACCCAGGACCTCAATCCAATCCACTGTAATGTTGCACTCCATTTCCTCAGCCCCCCATCCTACCCACCGCTCACAGGTCATTGGTTAATGCAAACAACAAGAGCTTAAAGACTGTACTCCTTGGAGCGCAGGAGGATGAGGGGTGATCATATGGTGTTGTACAAGAGCAGAAAAGATCAGATGTTCAAGAAGGAACTGCAGATGCTGGAAAATCGAAGGTAGACAAAAATGCTGGAGGAACTCAGCGGGTGCGGCAGCATCTATGGAGCGAAGGAAATAGGCAACGTTTTGGGCTGATACCCTTCTTCTGAAGAAGAGAATGTACAATTCTCTTGTACAACACTATATAATCACCCCTCATCCTCATTCTGAAGAAGGGTTTTGGCCCAAAACGTTGCCTTTCCTTCGCTCCATAGATGCTGCCGTACCCGCTGAGTTTCTCCAGCATTTTTGTCTAAGAATAGATCGGTGCATGAAGAGTCTTTTCCCCCTGAGTTGGGGAATTCAGAACCAGGTGACATAAGTTTACGGTGAGGGGGTAAACATTCAATAATAAAATCTGAGGGGCAACTTTTTGTTAAAAATACAATGGGTGGTGGGCACCTCCAGAGGAGGTAGTTGAAGCAGGTACTATCACAAAATTGAAGAAACATTTAGGCAGGTACAGGGATAGGATAGGTTTGAAGCAAAATAGGCCAAAGGCAGGATGGTGGGACGAGTATAGATGGGACATGCTGGTCGGTGTGGGCAAGTTGGGCGGAAGGGCCTGTTTGCACACTGTAACATCTCTGGAGGGAAGGAATGGGTAACGTTTTGGGTCAAAACCCTTCTTTATTGACTTGGCCTCCACAGACTTCTGTGGCAAAGAATTCCACAGATTCACTATCCTCTGACTAAACAAATCCCTCTTCATCTCATTCCAAAGGAACGTCCATTAATTCTGAGGCAAATGACCTCTAGTCCTAGACTCTCCCACTAGTGAAACCGTCATCTCCACATCCACTCTATCCCAGCTTTTCACTATTCGGTAATAGTGAATATTTCCTTTTCTCCAGAGATGCTGCCTGACCCGCTGACTTACACCAGCATTTTGCGTCTATCTTCGGTGTAAACTGCAGTTCAATCCTACACGTGAAGTTCCTCCCAACCTCCCTGCCGAGAAAATCCCACACTTAAAACACCCACTTTTATGGATGACCATCTTTTCAAGCCGCCTCTTGGCCGTGGCTTTCTCCACGATCTTCTCGTCTATGGTATTGGCGGTTACCAGGCGATACACCACGACTGGTTTGCTCTGGCCAATCCGATGACATCGGTCCTGAGCTTGAAGATCAGCCTGGGGATTCTGGAAAACAATTGAGAGGATGAGGAATTTCAACAATCATTGCCAGATGCAATCAAAACACCAGATGCCGGGGCACTGAACAGTACAGAAACAGGAACTGCTTTATGTTCAAGATACAGTGCCGCAACAAGCTCTTCGGACCAAAGATAGTCTGAAAATGCTGGAGTAAATCAGCGGGACTGGCAGCATCTCAGGAGAGAAGGAATGAGTCACACCTCTGGCAGCATCTCTGGAGCAACGTTTCGGGTCACACCTGACATTCTTTATATCTGTGTGTTCCCCCCCCCCCCCCCCTGCCTCCCCCCCGCCTTCCCCGCTGAGTTACTCCAGCTTTTTTGTGTCTTATCTTCGGTTTAAACCAGCATCTGCAGTTCCTTCCCACACAGGCCCTTTGGCCCACCGGATCTGCACTGACCATCAATCACCCCATACACTAACACTATTCTACACACTAGGGAAAATTTACAATTTTGCCAAAGCCAATTAACCAACAAACCTGCACGTCTTTGGAGAGTGGGAGGAAACCAAAGCACCGGAGTAAAACAACAACCCACACAGTCACAGGTAGAACATGCAAACTCCATGCAGACAGCACCCGTAGTCAGGACCGAACAGGGATCCCTGATGCTGTAAGGCAACTCTACCGGGGCGCCACTGTGCCACACTTTGTAGTGTGCAGTTCAGTCCATTTAAAACAATTCAAATTTACATATTTCACTTGAATATATGAGGCCAAATTCAGCAACTCTATCCAATGCAAAGAGAAACAGGCAATCCTGAGAACAGACTCTGAATGGGCACTCCACTGATTGAGGTCACGCCTGCAATTGGATACAACAGAAGATGGAACAGTGCAGCACAGAAACAGGCCCCTCGGCCCACAAGGTCCGTGCCAAACTATACTAATTTCATCTAATCTCCTCTGCCCACATGTGATCTATATCCCTTCATATTCATAACTAAAAGCCTTTTAAATGCAACTATTGTATCAGCGTACGCAACGACACCTTAAAATAACTTGCCCAACGCATCTCTTTTAAATTTTCCTATCTCACCTTAAACCTATGCCCTCTAGTCTTTGACATTTCTACCCAACCTATGCCTCTCATAATCTTAAATACTTCCATCAGCTTTCCTCCCCCCCCCCCCCCCCCCCGCGGACAGACGATGTCTCAAATTGGGACCCTTTCTCAGATGCTGCCCAACCCACTGAATTCCTCCAGTACTTTTTGTTTATTGTTCAAGATTCCAGAATTTGAAGTATGTTTTATCTACATATGGTTTAAGTTAACTAGGGCTGAAGGAATAGAGGAAACAATCGGGACATTTTTTAAAATTGTGTAAATGCGGGTCGGAAATGTCACTGAGAAAAGGGGAATGCAGCCCCACGAGGAGAGAGCAAAAAACAACATATTATGTTAGGACAACCCTACAGCATCGCGGTGCACTTCCATTCAGCCCGCAGAGACAAATCAAAGGTTCTTTACCTCTTGTAACCTCTCCACCCTTCCCTCCAAGACCTGACTACCATCTGCTAATAGATACAAAAAGCAGGAGTAACTCAGGCAGCATCTCTGGAGAGAAGGAATGGGTGATGTTTTGGGTCGAGACCCTTCTTCACACCAGGATCTGTAGTTCCTTCCTACACATCCCGTCTGCTAATCATCCCCTCCTCCCCTGTATCCACCCATGGTCTGAAAAAAGGTCACAACCCAAAATGTTGCCTGTCCATTCTCTCCACAGACGCTGCCTGATTTGAGTTTTCCTCCAGACAATTTTACAGAGGCCAGTTAAACTACACAGCCGCACGTCTTTGGGATAGGGGAAGGAACCGGAGCACCTGGAGGAAACCCATGCGGTCACAGGGAGAATGTGCAAACTCCACACAGACAGCACACATGATCAGGATTGAATCAGTGTCACTGGCGCTGTGAAACAGCAGCTCTACCAGCTATGCCACTGTGCTGCCCCATGAAAATATAAAGGCACTGCTCAAAATCAAACACTGGTTAAAGTGCTTACACAAGTGCTTCAAAGTGCCTATGAAAGGCTTGGATTGCATGGATGTGCAGAGGATGTTTCCACTCGTGAGAGTCTAGGACTAGAGGTCATAGCCTCAGAATTAAAGGACGTTCGTTCAGGAAGGAGATGGAGGAGGAATTTCAGTCACAGAGTGGTGAATCTGTGGAATTCCCTGCCCACAGAAAGCTGCGGAGGCAAAGTCAGTGGATATATTTAAGGCAGAGATATAGATTTTTTGATTAGTTCGGGTATCAGAGGTTATGGGGAAAAGGCAGGAGAATGGGGCTAGGAGAGAGAGATAGATCAGCCATGATTGAATAGTGGAATAGACTTGATGGGCCGAATGGCCTAATTCAACTCCTATCCTTTATGATCTTATGATCTATATCTGGCTCAACCAGCACTATCCAGATCCTGGGAGGATTGTTTGGAAACAGTACTCACCCAGTCACTGTCATAGATAATGACAGTGTCTGCTGCTGTCAGGTTAATGCCCAAACCACCAGCTCGAGTGCTCAGTAAAAAGATGAAGACTTCAGAATCGTTGTTGAAATTGTTTATCTGGAGATTAAAAAAAAATTATGGAACATAGTCTTCTAATGCATTCCATTACACCCCAAAAACAAAATCCACATGGCAGTGATAATTCAATACAGCTGGAAACTGATAACTGAGTATACGAAATGAGAACAGAAGAAATCCACACCTCTCGGGGCCTCTTAAGCTGCGACAAGCTTAATTGATTGAACTGAAAGATACAGCAAGGAAACAAGTCCTTCAGCCCACCAAGTTCCTTCTGATCATCGATCACCTGATCACGCTGGTTCTAAGTTATCCCATTTTCTCATCCATTCCCAACACACGAGGAGCAATTTACGGAGGCCAATTTACCAACAATCCCACACGTTTTTTCACTGTGGGAGGAAACTCATGCAATCACGGAGAGAACGTGCAAACTCCACTCAAACAATGCAACTGCGGGCAGGATTGAGCCCGTTTCTCTGGCGCTGAATGGCAGCAGCTCTACCATCTATGCCACCTTGATGCTCCAAAAAAAGATGGGTTCCTTTTCCCCCCCCAAAGTGGACACTACTGTGACAAATATATAGTGTGGATTTAATGGCCCGATAATATGCATTTCAACTGGCTTCACTACAAGAAAGTAGATTTAGGGTGCAGACTCCCAGGAGAACATACATTTTCCTCGCGCAGAGTGTAAGGCATGGATCCGTCTAACCGACTGTACTTGTAGTCTCTCAGGTAGCAGTAGTCCATCAGGATGTCCAGCATCGAGGTCATTTGAGAAAATAATAGCACCTGTCAAAAGAAACAGTTCTCCATCAGCTTCCCTGGTGGTCTAATGGTCAGGATTCAGCGCTCTCACCGCCGTGGCCCAGGCTCGATTCCCGGTCAGGGAAACGCAGCTTTTATGGACAGGACAGGTTTGGAAGGACATGGACCAAATGCAGGCAGGTGGGATTAGTGTAGCAGGGGACATGTTGACCGGTGTTTCCACGCTGTATGCAGAATGCAGCACACAGCTGGAATTAACACGGCACTGAAGAATTAGAGATGTGCTGCGCTAGTTACCCAAGAGTTTCCTCTCTTCATTTTTGAAAGACACCAGCGGCATCTTGCAGCAGCAAAAGGTAGACGGGAGCTGTTTGCTCCAAAAGGCCAAATAACCATTTGCACCATGTGGCATAACAATCTTAAGATTTTACCAACCTACACTTGCTCATCAAGCATAAAGTTAACTAAAGAACCCCGAGAAACCAATGTAAAAGCACCAGTACTCAAATCTTGTGGAAAGACGCACAGGGTTGACTAAAGTTTGTTTAGTTTAGATATGTATCCTGGAAACAGACCCTTCGGCCCACCATGTCAACGCCAACCCTCGACCACCCATTCTCACTAGTTTTGTGATATCCCAATTTCTCATCCACTCCTTGCACACTGGGGGAAATTTACAGGTCAATTAACCTACAAACCCTTTGGGATGGGGAGGAAACTGGAGCGCCCGGAGGAAACCCACGTGGTCACAGGAAGAACGTGCAAATTCCACACAGACAGCATCAGAGGTTGGATATGAACTGACATCCAACTAAAACCTCGGAACAAATGTCCTTATTTTAAGCAGAGTGGTTTGTAGACATGCTGAATCCAAAATAAACAATATTATTGCTGGCTTTTCTGGTTTTATTTCTTGTTTGATTTGCTGTTGTTCGTAAAGTGAGTGACAAATGTAGACAGATCACCTTGTGCCCTCTTTTGCTGAGTTCTGGCAACATTCGGTCCAAAATGAGGAATTTTCCTGAACTTTTCACCAACTCTTCATCTATCTGTAAAACATTTAATTAAAAAAAAATCCACATAAATACGGGAAGAATGTGCAAGTTAAACACAATTCTGCAGAGATTAAGCAACTAAAATATACAAACTTAAAAAAAGAGGAAAATGTTGACCATGAGGCGAATTCAAAGGCCTTTAGTCACACAAATATATTTGGAGTATAAAAAAGATCATTCTAAATATAACCATATCATTTGATAGTCTAATAACACGAACATGTTCTTTATCAAAGCCTCAAAACCAAAGGTAAAAGGCAGATAATACCCGGAATTAAAAACAAAAGGAGGAAGGGGATTGTTCAAATAGAACATGAAAAGTTTCAGAGCAATGTTTAGGCTTATGAAGGTCACTAAAACTGGAAGAATAAACACACGAGGTAGCGCATTAAAAATCGATATTAATTTAAGATTACAAAACAATGATAAAATCAGAAGATGAAATATAAAGGCCAAGTAATCTCATAAACGGAGAATGACGGAAAGGTCACCAAACACCAGACAGGCCACCAAGCAGCAGTAGGGAGGTTGGGGATAGCATCAAGCAGGAAATTATGGATGCGTGTAGCAAAGGTACAGTAGTTATCATGGGTGACTTTAATCTACTTATAGATTGGGCCAACCAAATTGAGAGACCATCAGCGCAGAGGAGGAGGATTGCCTGGAATGTATATGGAACAGTTTTTTAAACCAATACGGAGAAGAACCGACTAAAGGACAGGCCATCGTAGACTGGGTAGTGTGCCAGGAGGAAGAATTAGTTAGCGATCTTGTTGTGCAAAGCCCCTTGGACAACAGTGACCATAATATGGTGAATTCTGCATTAGGATGGAAAATGACACGGTCAAGTCAGAGACTCGGGTCCTGAACGTAAAGAAAGGAGACTTTGAAGGTATGAGACGGGAATTGGCTAGGATAGACTGGCAAATAATACTTAAAGGGTGACGATGGAGATGCAATGGCAAAGATTTAAAGACTACATGGATGAACTCCAAAAATTGTTCATCCCAGTCTGACGAAAAAAATAAAACGGGGAAGGTGGCTCTACCGTGGCTAACGAGGGAAATCAAGGATAGTGTTAAATCCAAGGAAGCGGCATACAAATTGGCCAGAGGAAGCAGCAAACCGGAGGACTGAGAGAAATTTAGAAATCAACAGAGGACAAAGGGGTTAATTAAGGGGGAAAAAAAGAGCATGAAAGAAAGCGTGCGAGGAATATAAAACTGACTCCAACAGCTTCTTTAGATATGTAAAATGGAAAAGATTAGTGAAGACAAATGTCGGTCCCTTACAATCAGAAACAAGTGAATTTATAATGGGGAAACAAGGAAATAGAATCGCAGTTAAACAAGTACTTTGGTTCCGTCTTCACTAAGGAAGACATAAACAATCTCTCAATTTTCACTAAGGAAGACAAACAATCTCAGGTGGACTGGAGGATCTAGTGGGAGGGAGGAACTGAAGGGAATCTACATTAGTCAGGAAATGGTATTAGGCAAACTGTTGGGACTGAAGGCAGATTAATCCCCAGGGCCTGATGGTCTGCATCCCCGAGTACTCAAGAAGTTGGCCTAAAAATTGTGGATGCATTGGTGATCATTTTCCAACGTTCTCTCAATGTTCTCTCTGGATCAGTTCCTGTGGACTGGAGGGTAGCCAATGTACTGACATAGAAAATAGGTGCAGGAGTAGGCCATTCGGCCCTTCGAGCCTGCACCGCCATTCAATATAATCATGGTTGATCATCCAACTCAGTATCCTGTACCTGACATATGATGAAAGGACTGACATATGATGAAAGAATGGGTCGATTGGGCTTGTATTCACTGCAATTTAGAAGGATGAGAAGGGGTCTTATGGAAACATATACAATTCTTAAGCAATTGGACAGGCTAGATGCAGGATATTTTTTCCCGATGTTGGGGGAGTCACCGTTTAAGAATAAGGGGTAGGCCATTTAGGACTGAGATGAGGAAACACTTCTTCACCCAGAGGGTTGTGTGTGGAATTCTCTGCCGCAGAAGGCAGTGGAGACCAATTCACTGGATGCCTTCAAGAGTTAGATTTAGTTCTTAGGGCTAATGGAATCGAGAGATATGGGGGAAAAAGCAGGAACAGGGTACTGATTTTAGATGATCAGCCATGATCATACTGAATGGCGGTGCTGGCCTACTCCTGCACCTATTTTTCCATGTTTCTAGGTGTTAGTTTAATTTAGTTTATCGTCACGTACTGAGGTACAGTAAAATGTTTTTGTTGCGTGCTAACCAGTAGCGGAAAGACAGTACATGATTATAATCGAGCCGCCCTGTACACAGATACATGGTAAAGGGAATAACGTTTAGTGAAAGGGAAGTCCAGTAAAGTCCGATTAAAGATAGTTGGAGGATCTCCAATGTAGTAGATAGCTCAGGTCTGCCCTCTAGTTGTTGGTAGGATTTCAGCGTTCAGAGCGACCTGGATGCCTTTGCATGCAAGTCATCACCACTTAACAAGGTAACGTTTTGGGTCGAGACCCTTCTTCAGACTGATGTCCGGGGAGTGGGCGGGACAGATATAGAATGTAGTCGGAGACAGTAAGACTGGTGGGAGAACTGGGAAGGGGGAGGGGATGGCAGAGAGGGAAATAAAGGGCTATTTGAAGTTAGAGAAGTCAATGTTCATACCGCTGGGGTGTAAGCTACCCAAGTGAAATATGAGGTGCTGTTTCTACAATTTGCGCTGGGCCCTACTCTGACAATGGAGGAGGCCCAGGACAGAAAGGTCAGATCGGGAATGGAGAGAGAGATAAAGTGCTGAGCAACCGGGAGATCAGGTCGGTTAAGGCGGACTGAGCGGAGATGTTCACCGAAACGATCGCCGAGCCTGCGTTTGGTCTCACCGATGTACAGACATTGGCACCTGGAATAGCTGATGGAGTAGATGAGGTTGGAGGAGGTGCAAGTGAACCTCTGCCTCACTCTGAAAAGATTGTCGGGGTCCTTGGATGGAGTCGAGGGGGGAGGTAAAGGGACAGGTGTTACAGCTCCCGCTGTTGTTGGGGAAAGTACCTGGGGAGGGGGTGGTTTGGGTGGGATGGGGCGAGTTGACCAGGGTTGCAGAGGGAACGGTCTCTGCAGAGAGCAGAAAGGGGTGGAGATGAGAAGATGTAGCCAGTAATGGGATCCAGCCGAAGGTGGCGAAAGTGTTGGAGGATTATATGCTGTATGCGACGGCTGATGGGGTGGAAGGTGAGGACAAGAGGGGCTGTCCATGTTGCGAATGGTGGGAGGAGGAGGAAGAGCAGAGCTGCGGGATGTCGAGGAGACCCTATTGAGAGCCTCATCTATAATGGTAGAGGGGAACCCCCGTTTCCTAAAGAATTAGGACATCTAGTATAGAAAACCTCATCCTGGGAACAGAAGCGCCATAGACAGAGGAATTGGGAGTAGCGGGTAGATTCTTTACATGACGCAGGGTGGGAAGAAGTGTAGTCTAGATATCAATGGGAGGAGTCAGTAGGTTTGTCGTAGATATTGGTCAATAGCCTGTCTCCTGTGATGGAGATGGTGAGATCCAGAGTCTGTCTCCTGTGATGGAGTCACTGCTGACCATCAATTACCCATTCACACTAGTTCCATATAATCCAACTTTCGCATCCACTCCCTACACATTAGGTGCAATTTTTTTTTTTCCACATGCAGAGGCCAATTAACCTACAAACCCACCACGTCTTTGGGATGTTGGAAGAAACCCACGCAGTCACAGATAGTACATACAAACTCCACACAGTGGAGGTCAGTATTGAACCAGGGCCTCGGCGCTGTGAGGCAGCAGCTTCTACCAGCTGCGTCAGTGTGCTGTCCAAGGTCGTCAGTCAAATACCTGGATCCTGCACAGATCATCACATTCAGAGGTTGAGCCCCTTCAAATGGATATAGATGGCAATTAATGCAAGAATGTAAAAATAAAGCAATTTGATAGTCCAGCCTCCCTTCCATTTATACCTCACGCTGCCTCGGCAAGGCCAGCAGCATAATCAAGGACGAGTCTCACCCTGGCCACTCCCTTTTCTCCCCTCTCCCATCGGACAAATGGTACAGAAGTGTGAAGATGCACACCTCCAGGTGCAGGGACAGTTTCTTCCCAGCTGTTATCAGGCAACTAAACCATTCAACTGCAACCAGAGAGCAGTTGTGAACTACTATCTACCTCATCGACAACCCTCGGACTATCTTTGATCAGGTGTTACTGGCTTTATCTTGCACTAAACTTTATTCCCTGATCATGTATCTGTACGCAGTGAGTGGCTTGATTGTAATCATGTATTATCCTTCCGCTGGTTAGCACGCAACAAAAGCTTTTCACTGTACCTCAGTACACGTGACAATAAACTAAGACTAACAACTAAAATAAGAGTTTTAACAAAAGAGTTTTAACAAGAATTAAAACTAAAACTAAAAACTTAATTAAAGAGATTGTATTTTTTGTTATCACCTGAAACTCCTGGGTTTTGCAATCCAAAGGGTACTCTATTAGATAAGGATGGTTGCAGCACTTCCTGAGTAACATCAACACATTTTGCAATTTCAAGTGGACTTCTTTATCTTGTGGAACATATACATCCAACACAGGCCTGGTGAGTAATTTCAAGGCAAGTTACTCAAAGGGAAGTCAGGTAAGAGCAAACATTTAATGATATCAGCTTTAATTCAATGGCATTCTACAAATGTATTCAAGGTACAAGCCCTGTTGCACAACATGCGGCTTATGTTGACAATTCAATGCAAATACAGAGTCATACAGCACATTTTAGTTTAGATACAGTGTGATACAGGCCCTTCGGCCCACCGACTCTGCGTCGACCAGCGATCACCCCATACACTAGCACTAACCTACACACGGAGCAGTTTTTACAGTTTTACCAGTTAATTAACCCACAAACCTGTATGTCTTTGGAAGGAAACCAGAGAAAACACACAGTCACGGGAAAAACGTAGAAACTCCATAGAGACATCTGCTGTAGTCAGGATCGAACCCAGGTCTCTGACGCTGTGAGGCAGCAACTCTACCGCTGCACCACAGTGCTACCCCAAAACCCGCATGAAACAGGCCATTCGGCTCAACTTGCGCATGCTGACCAAGATGCCCCATCGGCACTAGTCCCACTTACCCACATCCTCAGCCCATATCCCTCTAAACCTTTCCTGTCTACGTATCTGTCCAATATTCTTTTAGCTTACGAGGGAGTGGTATTCTGCCAGAGGTGCAGTCTTTGAAAATGTTAACCCTTAGGCAGAATAAAAAGATATTGTGGCAAGATTTCAAGCAAATAGTTGCTACTGAATAAACAAACTGGTCATTAACCATGCACCATGAGGGCAGCACGGTGGAGCAGTGGTAGCGTTGCTGCCTTACAGCGCCAGGGCCCTGGGTTCAACCCTGACTGCAGATGCTGTCTGTGCAGTTACACACGCTTCCTGTGACCATGTGGGTTTCTCCGTGTGCTCCGGTTTCCTCTCACATTCCAAAGAAGTGCAGGTTTGAAGGTTAATTGTCTTCTGTAAATTGCCTAGTGTGTCGGATAGAACAAGTTTACGGGTGATCATGGTTGGTGTAGACACGGTGGGCTGAAGGGCCTGTTACCATGCTGCATATCAAAGCTAGGTGGTAATGGATTGATATAAAGTTGAGGACAGTTTTCGCCCCATCACCAACCTCCGTTCGCAGCTACTCTGCCGCTCTATCTCTGCAATCATTTTCTCCAAGTCAGCATCATCGCAACTCTCAGTATAATTCATTTCCTTCCTGCTTCGCCGTTTTGGCCGACCCGATGAGGTTAGTTGTGGCTTCTCCTGCTCAGGCTGTTTGGGAAGAGGAGAAAATTTGCTACAAGCTATAAACAAGAGTTCTAAAGCAGAACAAGAAGAAACTTAAGAAACAACAAAGTGCTGGAGTGACTCAGCGGGTCAGGCAGCAGCCCTGGAGACGGACCCTTCTTCGGATCATGTGAAGTCTGAAGAATTGTCACAACCATAAATGTCACCTATCCATGTTCTCCAAGGATGCTGGCTGACCCGCCGAGTAACTCCAGCATTTTCTGTCTTTCCTTGGAAAACCAGCTTCTGCAGTTGTTTCTAGAAAGAGCAACTTAATCTCTTGGGTAGTTTACAACGCAATGTGTTAACCATTGAATTCACCAATTTTCAGCAATGCCTCCCTTCCCCCTCAATCTGTTCTGTGCCCCCTCTCCACCCATTTCTCCCACACATTTCCACCCCTCTCCCTGAGTAACTCAGCTTATTTTTCCCTCCGTCCTACACTTATCTCCCATCCATAAGGCTATCATTTATTTTTCATCTTCCCTCTCCTCTCCTCCTTCCACTCTCCCACCGGCTTTACATTCCACTCCTCTTCTCGCTTTATCTGACACCCTTTTGTCTCCTTTTCACCTCCAGCCTTTGACGTTTACTCCACTCATCTGCTGATCAAACGCTCCCTCCTTCCAACCTGTATCCATCTATCACTGGCCAGGCTTTGCCCCATCCCCAATTCCTTTGCGGTATCTCCCCTTCACTGCAATCCCGATCAAGGAGAGATGAGGTATGTCGGTTCGCGGGAACTGTTCCAGTACTCTGAGCCCGTGGGCTGACTGGACTTTGAATTAAGGCGCCAATAATGTCGGCATCCTCCTGTGTAAAATGCGCAAAATGAATTTCACTGTGCAGTTGCATATGTGACAAATAAAGCACTATTAACGATTCTGATCAGTCTGAAGAAGGCCCCAACTCGAAAATGTCCTCTGCCCATTCCCTCCACAGTTGCTGCCTGATCCGCCGCGTATTTCCGCGTATTCTTTGTGTTTTTAGCAATTTAATGATGTGGTTTACCACCACTTGATAGCAGGAGCACACACATACCTCCTGTCCAAGCAACGTTGAGATGGTCTTGTTAACTATGGCCGTGTAGAACGACTCCTGCTTCTTGCTCAGAGGTGCATAAACCATAACCTCCCGCTTTGGAGGAATATCCAGAGTGACGTCCGACTTCAACCTTCTCAGCAAGAATGGAGTCAGGATCTGCAACGGCCAAAGCAAACCACAGAGAATTTAACAAGGAGGTGCTGTTTGAGCCTTTCTCCAGTGCACCAGTTGGAGTCCATAAACACTGACCACTTGGTATAAACCAGCGTCTGTAGTTTCTTTTCATCACATGTGGAAAATAATTTTTCAATTACTTGAAACAATTAAATCTGTTCAATGAAAACAACAGCCTCCAAATAAAACTAAACAATAGAGGAACCTATATAATTGGAGACTGAAACGATGTGGGGGATACAAGTGGGAAATCAAGTTAAATATCAATGTTCAGTGACAGAATGACAGAAATCAATGACAGAAATATTTCAAACGTCATTAGAAACGGGAATAGTGCCGGAGGATTGGCGTACTGCGCATGTTGTTCCATTGTTTAAAAAGGGTTCAAAGAATAAACCTAGCAATTATAGACCTGTTAGTTTGACGTCAGTGGTGGGTAAATTAATGGAAAGGATACTGAGAGATAATATATATAAGCATCTGGATAAACAGGGTCTGATCAGGAACAGCCAACATGGATTTGTGCCTGGAAGGTCATGTTTGATAAACCTTCTTGAATTTTTTGAAGCGGTTACTAGGGAAATTGATGAGGGTAAAGCAGTGGATGTTGTCTATATGGATTTCAGTAAGGCCTTTGACAAGGTTCCCCATGGAAGGTTGGTTAAGAAGGTTCAATCTTTGGATGTTAATGGCAGAGCAGCAAGATGGATTCAACAGTGGCTGAATAGGAGATGACAGAGAGTAATGGTGGATGGCTGTTTGTCAGGTTGGAAGCCGGTGACCAGTGGGGTGCCTCAGGGATCTGTGTTGGGTCCACTGTTGTTTGTTATGTACATCAATGATCTGGATGATGGGGTGGAAAATTGGATAAGTAAGTATGCAGATGATACTAAGATGGGTGGTGTTGTGGATAATGAAGTAGATTTTCAAAGTCTACAGAGAGATTTGGGCCATATGGAAAAGTGGGCTGAAAGATGGCAGATGGAGTTTAATGCTGTTAAGTGTGAAGTGCTACATCTTGGCAGGACAAATCAAAATAGGACGTACATGGTAAATGGTAGGGAATTGAGGAATGTTGTGGAACAGAGAGATCTAGGAATAACTGTGCATAGTTCCCTGAAGGTGGAATCGCATGTAGATGGGGTGGTAAAGAAAGCCTTTGGTGTGCTCGCCTTTATAAATCAGAGCATTGAACATAGGAGCAGGGAAGTAATGTTAAAATTGTACAAGGCATTTGTGAGACCAATTCTGGAGTATGGTGTACAATTTTGGTCGCTTAATTATAGGAAGGATGTCAACAAAATAGAGAGAGTACAGAGGAGATTTACTAATATCCAGCAACTATGTTACAGAGAAAGGTTGAACAAGTTAGGTCTTGAGGGTGGTGGCTGTGTGGAATGAGCTTCCAGCAGAAGTGGTGGAGGCAGGATCGATTTTAACATTTAAAGATAGGTATATGGACGGGAAGGGAATGGAGGGGTATGGTCTGACTGCAGGTAGATGGGACTTGGTGAAAACAAATGATCGGCACGGACTGGAAGGGCCGAGAGGGCCTGTTTCCGTGCTGTAATTGTTATATGGTTCAGGAGCAGCCTTCATTTTTATCAAGGTAATTACCTGGTGAAGCATGTGCAGAACACTTTGTTCCTGTTCACTGGCAACTATATCTTCAACATTTTCGGTGATGCTCGAAATATCAAACCAGGATTCAAAACTGGGCAAACAAAGAATATTTTATATAACCAAAATAGTTTATTACACCACAGTTCAATTAACATTTTAACTTCATATTTTTAGGTTTAGCCTCTTGACAATAGGTCTCACCTCCACCAGCCAAATCTATCCAAGCTATAGAAACATCTTGGTATGGCTAAAGTGCTGGAGCGGGTCAGGCTGCATCCGCGGAGAACATGGACAGATGACTCTGTTTCAATCCTGGCCATTCTTCAGGATACAAATACCTTTAGTAACGTACCATGTTCATGGCAGAAACACAATAAGTACATTCTACAGGTAGAAACGCCTTGACTAATGTTCCAGTCATAGGAAACATAGAAAATAGGTACAGGAGTAGGCCATTCGGCCCTTCGAGCCTGCACCGCCATTCAATATGATCATGGCTGATCATCCAACTCAGTATCCCGTACCTGCCTACTCTCCATACCCCCTGATCCCTCTAGCCACAAGGACCACATCTAACTCCCTCTTAAATATAGCCAATGAACTGGCCTCAACCACCTTCTGTGGAAGAGAATTCCAGGGACTCACCACTCTCTTTGTGAAAAATGTTTTTCTTATCTCAGTCCTAAAAGATTTCCCCCTTATCCTCAAACTGTGACCCCTTGTTCTGGACTTCCCTAACATCAGGAACAATCTTCCTGCATCTAGCCTGTCCAACCCCTTAAGAATTTTGTAAGTTTCTATAAGATCCCCCCTCAATCTTCTAAATTCTATCAAGTACAAGCCAAGTCTATCCACTCTTTCTTCATATGAAAGTCCTGACATCCCAGGAATCAGTTTGGTGAACATTCTCTGTACGCCCTCTATGGCAAGAATGTCTTTCCTCAGATCTGGAGACCAAAACTGTATGCAATACTCCAGGTGTGGTCTCACAAAGACCCTGTACAACTGCAGTAGAACCTCCCTGCTCCTATACTCAAATCCTTTTGCTGTGATTTGCATTTCAGATTTTCAATGTGATTTGTATTTCTGCTGTAAAGATTGCGATTCAGATTCCAAATTGAAGATTGACACAAAAAGCTGGAGTAATTCAGCTGGACAGGCAGCATCTCTGGAGAGAAGGAATGGGTAACGCCTTTGCTACAGATGCTTCACCCCTGAATTAGTTGAATCGATCTGCCATCTAGCCCAATGATTGACTTGTATATATTAACCTGGAAGTGAGCTTAATATGCAGACCATCTATGGAAGGCAACACGTTTTACAATGTAGTTTTTTGGGTAAGTATACAGATATTGGCCTACTGGTGGTAATAATATCAGATTATACCATTCAGTGACAGTGTAGTGAATCAGTGTTATCTTCTACGTTTTATCTTCTTTTTTTAATCCTTTAACAAAGGCACACAATGCTAATCATGCAAAATGAAATCCTGGTCAATGAACTAAGTGGACACCTCAAACTTGTGCAATTTCGTTCCAGCTCTTAGCACCCTAGCACAAATTATAATGCTATCTGAGCTCTATAAATTAGTTTAGTTTATTGTCATGCGCAATTAGTTAATTTAGTTTATTGTATTGGCAAAGTGAAAAGCATTTGAGGAGTGCTAACCAGTCAGTGGAAAGACTGATTACAGTCAAGCCCCATCAATTCCCTTCCCCCCCATGAAAGTGTTTATTTGGGGGGGGGGGGGGGGGTTAAAATCCCCAGATATTTTAAACTTGTAAATTTAGCATTCAACCTACCAACTAATGATATTACAACTTTGAACACAAAAAAAAAAAAAAAAGCTTTTCTTTAAATAATAAGAACTTGAACAACAAAACGTCTGACGGTAGACTCACACTTTATGATTAGAAAAAAAATAAATTCTGCATTATTAAGGCAAAAGGCAGGAATCATTATGGATAGAAAACAGTCCAAAAGTAGTTTAAAAGGAATGATAAGAGTTGAAGGCAGATGCAGAAAACCTCTCTTTGTCTCCACATACCAAAGCGAGTACAAACGAATGACTTTTGCCAAAGATGTGGCTGCTTCAACTTCATTTAACATGACAGAGAATTTCCATCTCTCTAAATATGGGTTGGGCAGAAATTATAGCATTCCAACAGGCCATTTATTTAACTACGGTATCAGTGTTCAATAGCCATAGGAATGTTTTCCACCTCATTAATTTCACATAATAAATGGACATTATATCCTTGGCTGTCACATTTTTACAGTTAGGTCATTTTATAATTTGGACTTGTCATTTACAGACCAAGATTCCACTTAAATTCACCACATTAGGTTGCAAACAAATTATCTTCCGCATCTGTGAAATAAACTTCACAAAACTATCCTGGGCAGATGGAACGCAAAATTAAAAACGAATGGACTTTTCTGGGCACCAAATACACTATTTTGGGGCCATATTTATAGTCTTATGTTCAGTTTGGAGCACCATATTATAGGAATGAGGGCATCAAGCTGGAAAGGGTGCAGAGAAGATTAATGAGGATGTTGCCAGGACTCGAGGGTCTGAGCTGTAGGGAGCGGTTGAGTAGGCTGGGTCTCTATTCCCTGGAGCGCAGGATGATGAGGGGTGATCTTATGGAGGTGTACAAAATCATGAGGGGAATAGATCAGGTAAACGCACAGAGTCTCTTACCCACAGTTGGGCAATCGAGAACCAGGGAACATAGGTTTAAGATGAGGGGGGAAAAAATTTGTTAGGAACCCGAGGGTGGTGGGCGCACGGAACGAGCTGCTGGAGGAGGTAGTTGAGGCAAGTACTATCACAATGTTTAAGAAACATTTAGACAGGTATGTAGATCGGAAAGGTTTAGAATGATATGGGCCATACACAGGCAACTGAGACTGGAGCAGCGGGACATGTTGGTCAGTATGAGCAAGTTAGGCTGAAAGGCCTGTACCCACGCTGTATCACTATATGCTCTAATGTTTGTTAAGCAGAACACCAGAGTATCCAAGCCAATTTCCTTCCTGACATCTCTTGTTTGAGATCTAACTGAACAACTCTGGCTTACTTTACACTTTCTAGTCTTGAAGCACAAAATGTTAATTGCAACAACTGCACTACAAACTCAGCCAAAATCAATAAACCAAGAATGCTAAATGCAACCGAAACCACTGCTCAAGCCTTTAATAAATTGCAGTTTAAAATCCCTTCGAAATGGTACCTTTTCAAGTCGTCAAACACATCAGGCAGTAGGAAGTTGAGCAGGGACCAGAGCTCCGCCAAGTTATTCTGTAGGGGGGTTCCAGTCAATAGCAACTTGTTGTCAGTGTTGAATCTTTTTAGCTCTTGAATCAAGCGGCAGTTCAAGTTCTTGATTCTGTGGCCTTCGTCCACAATTAGATATTTCCAGTGAAATTTCTATTTTGGGGAAAATGCACAACATTATATTTGGTGATCACAGCTGATAGGCACTGCAGGACTTGGAGGCAACAGTCCCTTCACTTCTCCTCCAATTGTTGTAGGAGTGCAGTCTCCCCAAGTTTAAACAAAATATCTGTGTGATTTACCTGGAAATACCTGCGGTCCCTCATAGCAATTTCGTAAGAAGTGATGATCACAGGCATGATTTGCAGAGACCCCTGACACTTTCGAATTTTGCTTAGCTTTTCAACGCGGTCTTTTTGGTTCCCATGATAGAGCAGCACAGGAATCTAAATGTAAAAGACAACAAAATGGCATCGGAAATCCATGTGCCAAAATGGACTATCTGTTTGATGGGTACGGAGTATACAAGCTCCGAGGTCATGATGAGGTTATTCAGGACATTGGGGAGGTCATATTCAGAGCATTGTGTTCAGTTTTGGGCACATTGTTATAGGAAAGATGATATGCGGCTGGAAAAGGTACAGTAAAGATTTACAAGGATGTTGCTGAGGAGGGAGAGGGAGGGAGGGAGAGAGGGGGGGGGGGGGGGGAGAGAGAAGAGAGAGCGAGAGCGAGAGCGAGAGAGAGCGCGAGAGAGAGAGAGAGCGAGAGCGGGGAGACTCTATTCCTTGGAGAGCAGGAGGCCGAGGGGTGATCTTATAGAGGTGTAGAAAACCATGTGAGGAATACATTGGGTAAACTCACAAAAGTCTCTTGCCCAGAGTAGGGGAATTGAGAACATGGGTTTAAGGTGAAGGGGGAAAGATTTAATAGGAATCTGAGAGGTGATGTTTTCACACAAAAGGTGGTGGGCGTATGCAACGAGCTGCCAGAGGAGGAAGTTGAGGCTGATACTATTGCAACGTTTAAGAGTTTAATGTCTATTTATTTATTATGATTTTATTGGAGGCAATTGTACAAAAAAAAATGACATAACAGTTCTGTAACTCTAGCACAGCTTCATTTTAATCATTTTACAAACAGAATATTGAATTGAAATAAGAAAAAAGAAAAAGATGAAAAGAAAGAAAAAAGGGAGGTATACCCGTCAACCCCACCCCTGCGCCCGCTCACCCAGCTTAACAATCAGTTTTGAGTTTGTGTTCAACCATTGTATTGTTCAAGAAATTCAATAAAAGGAGACCATATTTTTAAAAATTGATCTGGTTTGTCAGTCAAGACAAACATACTTTTTTCTAGATGTAATGTCTCTGTCATTTCCATAATCCACATCTTCACTGAGGGGACTTGTCTTTTTCTAAAAGTATAAGTTTTTTTGCTGATATTAGACCGTAATCAAGAAAGCGTTTTTGAAATACCGTTAGCTTGACACATGTTTCTGATATTCCCAGTATTATCAGTTTTGGGTCTGGTTCTAGTGGACTTTTCAATGTTTTAGAGGTAACATTAAAAACTTCTGTCCAAAAATGTTCTATTTTTGTACATAGTACAAAATTATGGATTAAGGTGGCTTCTTGAGAATTACATTTGTCACAAAGGGGGGGGGGGGGGGGGGGGGGGTTTAAAGAGACATTTAGACGGGTACATAGATAGAACGGGTTTGGAGGGATATGGGCCAAACGCAGGCAAGTGGGGCTAGTGTAAATGGGACATGTTGGCCGATGTGGGCAAGTTGGACTGCAGGGCCTGTTTGCATACTCTACGAGTTAGTTCTGAAGTTGGATCAAACCCTCCCCCCTCACCTTCGGGGTGAATCTCTTGAATTCGGACACCCAGTTTGGTAGCGTAGACAGAGGACCGCAGACGAAGAACGGCCCCGGGACCCCTCGGTCCACCATCAAGGCGATCATGGCAATGCACTGCACAGTCTTCCCCAGGCCCATCTCGTCTGCCAGAATCCCATTGATGCCATTTTCCCACAGCATCTGTCGGGGAAAAATACAAACAGCATCAGGAGCTGCTGAAGACGCTCAGCCAAACCCACCTCAAATCTTTTTCAGTTTTGTTTATTGTCAGTTTAGTTTTTAGTATACAGTGAAAAGCCTTTTGTTGTGTGCTACCTAGTCAGTGGAAATACTATGCATGATTACAATTGAGCCATCCACAGTTTACAGATACTACATGATAATGTGTAATGCAAGATAAAGTCCAGTAAAGTTCGATTAAAGTTCGACTGTATTGCGTACAGTTTTGGTCTCCTAATCTGAGGAAAGACATTCTTGCCATAGAGGGAGTACAGAGAAGGTTCACCAGACTGATTCCTGGGATGGCAGGACTTTCATATGAAGAAAGACTGGATAGACTCAGCTTGTACTCGCTGGAATTTAGGAGATTGAGGGGGGATCTTATAGAGGCTTACAAAATTCTTAAGGGGTTGGACAGGCTAGATGCAGGAAGATTGTTCCCGATGTTGGGGAAGTCCAGAACAAGGGGTCACAGTCTAAGGATAAGGGGGAATTCCTTTAGGACCGAGATGAGAAAAACATTTTTCACACAGAGAGTGGTGAATCTGTGGAATTTTCTGCCACAGAAGGTAGTTGAGGCCAGGTCATTGGCTATATTTAAGAGGGAGTTAGATGTTGCTTTGTGGCTAAAGGGATCAGGGGATATGGAGAGAAGGCAGGTACAGGATACTGAGTTGGATGATCAGCCATGATCATATCGAATGGCCTACTCCTGCACCTATTTTCTATGATTCTATGAAAGATAGTCCGAGGGTCTCCAATGAGGTAGATAGTAGTTCAGGATCGCTTTCTGTTGGTGATAGGACAGTTCGGTTGCCTGATAAGAATTGAAAAGAAACTGTCCCTGAATCTGAAGGTGTGGAGGTTTTCACACTTCAGTTCCACTTGCCTGATGGAGAAGGGAGGTGGTGGATTTTCAGATGCAAAGCACTGGAGTAACTCAGCGGGACAGGCAGCATCTCTGGAGAATGTGGAAAGGTGACATCTCGGGACCTCTGGAAGAAGGGTCCCAACTGGAAATGTCACTAATCTGTGTTACTGAGTTACTCCAGCATGCTGCCTGTCCCACTGAGTTACTCCAGCTTTTTGTGTCTATCTGCAGTACAATGCCTCTACATCTTCCAAATGGATACAAACTATATTGGCTAACAATAAAATACAGGTGTTCAGCAGCTGTCTGCACAATCAGTTTAAGTTAATAGAAGCTGCAGTGGAGCACAAACCCTGAACATGAAGGGACCATCAGTTTCCAATTCTGATTATAACTTATTGGCCCCTGCAGAAAGCACACAAGAAAATATTCAGGCTTAACAGTTTAGTTTAGTTTAAGATACAGCATGTGAACAGTCCCCTCGGCCGGCCTACTCCAAGCCAACCACTGATCATGCATTCACACTTGTTCTATGTTATTACACTTTTGCATCCACTCCCTACACATCAGGGGCAATTTTTCACAGGCCAATTAACATGCAAATCCGCACGTCTTTAGGATGCGTAAGGAAATCGGAGCAGCCAGGTGGAACCCACGTGGTCACAGAGAGAACGTGCAAACTCCACGCAGACAGCACCCGAGGTCAGGATCTCTGGCGCTGTGAGGAAGTGGCTCTCCCAGCTGTGGGGCAGCGGCTCTTCCAGAATCAGTCAGTGGAAGTTCCATTAACTCAGATCAAGGAGGCACCATATCTGAGGAAGGATATGCTGGCCCTAGAGTGGGTCAAGAAGCGATTTACAAGAATGATCTGGGTACTGGGCCTGTACTCGCTGGAGTTTAGAAAAATGAGGGGGGACCTCATTGAACTATAGTGAAAGGCTTGGATAGAGTAGATGTGGAGAGGATGTTTCCACTAGTGGGAGAGCCTAGAACTAGAGGTCACAGCCTCAGAATTAAAGTCAAAGTCAAAAGAGTTTATTGTCATGTGTCCCTGACAGGACAATGAAATTCTTTCTTTGCATAGCACAACAGAACATAGTAGGCATTGACTACAATTATATACTTAAATACACACATTAATTAATAAAGTACAAATAACAGATGGCGGGGTATTAATGTTCAGAGTTTTGTCCGAGCCAGGTATAATAGCCTGATGGCTGTAGGGAAGTAGCTATTCCTGAACCGGGTTGTTGCAGTTCTCAGGCTCCTGTACCTTCTACCCCAAGGTAGCAGGGAGATGAGTGTGTGGCCAGGGTGGTGTGGGTCCTTGATGATGCTGCCAGCATTTTTGAGGCAGCGACTGTGGTAGATCCCCTCGATGGAAGGAAGGTCAGAGCGGATGATGGACTGGGCAGTGTTTACTACTTTTTGTAGTCTTTTCCTCTCCAGGGCACTCAAGTTGCCGAACCAAGCCACGATGCAACCGGTCAGCAAGCTCTCTACTGTGCACCTGTAGAAGTTAGAGAGAGTCCTCCTTGACAGACCGACTCTCCGTAATCTTCTCAGGAAGTAGAGGCGCTGATGAGCTTTGTTAATAATTGCATCTGTGTTCTCGGACCAGCAAAGATCTTCACAGATGTGCACGCCCAGGAATGTGAAGCTCTTGATCCTTTCAACCATCGACCCGTTGATATAAACAGGACTGTGGATCCCCATCCTACTGCTTCCAAAGTCCACAATCAGTTCCTTGGTTTTGCTGGTGTTGAGGGCCAGGTTATTGTGCTGGCACCATATGGACAGTCGCTCGATCTCTCTTCTGTACTCCGACTCATCCCCATCAGTGATACGTCCCACAACAATGGTGTCGTCAGCGAACTTGATGATGGAGTTCGCACTATGACCGGCTACGCAGTCATGAGTATAGAGTGAGTACAGCAGGGGACTGAGCACGCAGCCTTGAGGTGCTCCCATGCTGATTGTTATCGAGTCTGACACATTTCCACCAATACGAACAGACTGTGGTCTGTGAATGAGGAATTCGAGGATCCAATTGCAAAGGGATGCGCAGAGACCCAGTTCTGTGAGTTTGGTAACCAGCTTGGAGGGGATGATTGTGTTAAAGGCTTTAGACGATGAGGGATTTGTTTAGTAAGTGGATGGCGAATCTGTGGAATACTTTGCCACAGAAGGCTGTGGAGGCCAGGCCAGTGGATATTTAAGGCAGAGATAGATAGATTCTTGATTAGTAAGGTGTCAAGAGGATATAGAGAGAAGGCAGGAGAATGGGGTGAGGAGGGAGAGATAGATCAGCCATGATTGAACGGTGGAGTAGACTTGATGGGCCATACGACCTAATTCTACTATCACTTATGACCACCAAAGCGTCCAATTCTGGTCATGACCTATTTACGTACTGCAGAAAGTACGCAAAAAACATTCAGGCTCAATAGCTGCCAACGATTGCTGATCAACTTGTCAAGTTTAAAACATTGTAAGAGTGATTGCAAGCACTTCCTGACACCACCAGATTGCACAGCATCTCATCTACAGCGGAAGCCAGAAAATAACTGGCAAGATAAAAGTACTTTGGAACATTTTGCATTCACACATAATGTAGTCTCGGGTGCAATCGTATCAGGCAGCTCCAGGAATGGGTTCTGTTCACTTTTTCAATTCAGATTCCACACCTCCCAGGCAACACGATGACACAGCGGCAGAGCTACTGCCTTGCAGAGCCAGAGGCCCGGATTCGATCCTGACCACGTGTGCTTGCCTGTATGGAGTTTGTACATTCTCCCAGTGACCAGCATGGGGTTTTCCCGATATCTTCGGTTTCCTCCCACAATCCAAAGACATTCAGTTTTGTAGGTTAATTCTGTGTGTGTATGTGTGCGCATGCGTGCGTGTGTGTGTGGTCGTGTTAATGTGCTAGGATCGCTGGTCGGTGCAGACTTGGTGGGCCAAAGGGCCAGGAGACAATGCCTCAAAAAGGTAGTCAGCATCTGATTACAGGTGCTGTCTGTACAGAGTTTGTACGTTCTCCCCATGACCACTTGTTTTTTTCCCCCAGAGTGCTCCGGTTTCCTCCCACATTCCAAAGATGTACAGGTTTGTAGGTTAATTTGGCTCTAGTTGAAAAAAACCCAACTGTATATACTCCCTAGTGTGTAGGATAGTGCAGTGTACAGGGATCGCAGTTCGGCACGGACCCTGCGTCGAAGGGCCTGTTCCTGCGCTGGATCACTAAGCTAAAACTGTTGCCGTGCTGTATTGCTTTATTTTCTATCTATTTATGTTTAGATACAGCCTGGAAACAGGTCTTTCAGCCCACCGAGTCCAAGGATTAACCGTACACTAGTTCTATCCCACACACTAGGGACAATTTACAGAAGCCAATTAACCTACAAACATAGAGACATAGAAAATAGGTGCAGGAGGCGGCCAGCACCGCCATTCATTGTGATCATGGCTGATCGACATATCCGAGGAAGGACATTATTGCCATAGAGGGAGTGCAGAGAAGGTTCACCGGACTGATTCCTGGGATGTCAGGACTGCTTAGAAAGACTGGATAGACTCGGTTTATACTCTCTGGAATTTAGGAGATTGAGAGGGGATCTTATAGAAACTTACAAAATTCTTAAGGGTTGGACAGGCTAGATGCTTCACAGCTTAAGGATAAGGGGGAAATCCTTTAAGACCGAGATGAGAAAGACTTTTTTCACACAGAGAGTGGCGAGTCTCTGGAACTCTCTGCCACTGAGGCCAGTTCATTGGCTATATTTAAGAGTGAGTTGGATGTGACCCTTGGTGGCTAAGGGGATCAGAGGGTATGGAGAGAAGGCAGGTACGGATACTGAGTTGGATGATCAGCCATGATCTTGCAGGCTCGAAGGGCTGAATGGCCTACTCCTGCACCTAATTTCTATGTTTCTATGTTTCTATCCCTCGACTCCACTAGCCCCTAGAGCTCTATCTAACTCTCTCTTAAATTCATCCCTCTCTCTGAAAACCTGCCTGTCTTTGGAACGTGGGAGGAAATCGCAGCACCAGGAGAATACCCACGCTGTCAACGTAGAAACTCCAGACAGCTCCGGCAGTCAGGATCGAACCCTGGTCTCTGGCACTGCAAGGCTACAGTTCTGGAGCTGCGCCACTGTGAGAAAATTATGTTGCAAGATTTTTTATCAAGAATTTAGCCCAAGAACCAATCTTTGTTTTCATCCAAACACAAGATATTAGTCAGGCAAAGGTTAGAGTATTCTCCCCCACCCCATCACAGACACCAGACTGAAACAGATTACCATTATAAACTCACCCTTAGCCACTCCATGCCCTCAACTTGGTACCACCTCATCACTCCATTTGTGAAGAGTTTGGGTTGTTGGTATGGAACTGGTTGGCCGTCCACCCGTCTGACTGGGTCCCAGAGATGCTGAGAGTAGTGACGAACCGATTGGGTCAACCTGTCCTTGATAGCAGAATTGGAGTCCTGGTTCTTCTCCGTATCCTCAGTCTCGAGTCTTTTCTCAGTGTACGTGGTGTTAAGATTCTGTGGCTGAAGATTTTGACCACATTTACAGAAATCTTAATAGGATACAGCCATTGAAATCTGCACATAGCCTACAATTGACTGATTAAGTGAATGTACCCTGAAACTACTGCAGAGGGGTTGGGCGGACAGCAACAGAGGAATGGCAAATTGGAGCATTGCCACCTGTACACAACCGTGGTGCTCTTTCCTTCCCCCCCCTGTCCCATCTGCCTTCCAAATGCTTTATGCAGAAGAATGCTTTGGAGAAGATGAAGTGTCCATCTGGCTAAACAAGAGGCAGGCTGCACCGGCTCGATACTTGAGAAAACTTGCACTTGATGGAATTCAAGATGAATCCCCAAACGTTCACAACAGCAATTTACCATAAGCGATTGCAACCAAATGGATTGAGAAGCATGTATAAGGGGCAAGAGGGACACACAAGCTCATAAGAGATAGAAGCATGTCATTTGACTTTTCGAATCTGCTCTGACATTTATCAAGATCTTGGTTGATCATGTGCCTCAGAACCAAAAGGCCCCAACCCAAAACATTGCCTATGCATCTCGTCCAGACGCTGCCTGCCTCGCTGATTCACTCCAACACAGAGTGTTTTCCTTAAGATTCCAGCATTTGCAGTTCATTGTCTCCCCATTTACCTGCACTATCCTTGCATCTCTCAATTCCCATTACTCCTACATGTTCCGTGAGGTGGAAAATGCAAAAGGTACGCTGATCTCATTGAAATTTCCCCTCATCTCAATCCTAAATCGCCCATTCGTTATTTTGAGAATGACTTCTTAGCCACGAGCGACATCCTTCCTGCATCCAGTCTCCCAAGCCCAGTAAGCACTTTGTGACTTACAACTGGTACCTATAGTATTGGAAACAGCCCAACTTGCCCACACCGACCAACATGTCCCATCTACACTAGACCCACTCGCCTGCATTTGGTTCATATCCTTCTAAACCCGTCATATCTATGCACCTGTCCAAATTTTTCTTAAACGTTGCAATACTGTCTGCCTCAACCACTTCCTCCGCCAGCTCGTTCCATACACCCACCCCCATCTGTGTGGAAAAAGTTGCCCCTCAGGTTCCTATTAAAGGGCCTTGAAGAGCCGAAGGGCCTACTGCTGCACCTATTGTCTACATCTTTACCCCTCAAGTTGAACTTATGTCCTCTGGTTCTTGTACATGAAGCCTATTCTTTCTTATACAACTATGCCAAGACTTAAGCGCCTACGCTTCAACTTCTTGATTTGCAGCAACACAGTGTTACAATTCCTGTTTTATTGACTTACTTCATCCGTTTTAGTCTTTTTAACTCTTGACAAAATATCCTAGAATAAGAAAAAACATGAATTTTCATGGATCAAATGCAGATTAAGAATCACAGTTAAATTATCTTTTTGAGTATAGACTTTGTGAATAGACAAAATAAACCCAGGAGAATATGCACACGTTTCCCACTCTTTACAAGCTTCAGCATTAAAGGAATCACAACGTGGGAGAAACGCAGTGTGGCTTGAAAGGAAAATTCACCTGCCTGGATTCCAATGTTGAGTCACAGTAATTTTAGTTCGGCAAAGGATTGCTTATCTGAATGTGAAGTCAAGGACTTTCCCCAATGTTTCCAAATTGTTGCTGCGGAGTCCGTACATTATTCTTGAAGTGAATAGGCGGTTTTCCTCCGGGTGCTCTGGCTTCCCTCCACATCCCAAAGGCATACAGATTTGTAGAGAAACTGGCTCAGTGTGAGGATGCGTGACAGAATCGGAAGTGCGAGAGGGGAGGGGGGGGGTTGCTCAAGAGAATGTGGGGAAAATATAAAATGGGGATTAATATAAATTTTGTGCAGTTTGCACGCTATCACTAACTATGAAAACGGAGCTAATGACTTTTGTTGGGGGGTAGTTAAGTACCAAAAGAATTAGTGAAAATTTTAAGCAACCAGGAATTTAAGTAGTGGTGGAACATGAACAATTACAAGTGACCAGCTATAATACAAGTCTACCACCAATTTTTCAGCGAACTTGATTCCAGAATCTTTCTGGATTATTCGTTTTTCCAGACCAACTCTGAGAGTAGTCCAACGGTACCAGAACAGACCGCCTAGGCCACGAAGGAGCTGAGATATCGGCCCGCAAAGTCAGCTGCGGAAGTCAGCCATGGGAACGGATCTGCCGGGCCAAAGTATCAGAGCACTGGCCGCAGTGGAAAAATTTGACCGCCTATCAGCGCGGAAGTCCCGATGAGGTTGAGATCGGCTGCCGTACCTGACCGGGGCGCCATGTTTTCACGTGGGACTTCTGGAGGGGATTTCAAGTGCGCTCTCGTAATTTTGTCCAGAATGAAGGAGGTGGTAAACCACCAGTTAGCAGAAAATCATTGGAGGACCTGCAATTCGGGCAGGAGTCACTCGTAACTACTCTGGAATTTCAACCCAACAGCATGGCACATCATCTTCATTAAAAGTCCAGACTGCACACCACAACTCAAAGCACTTCTTAGATCCAGCAAGAGCAGGGAAGAGCCAACCAATTCCATATTTGTTTAAGAAGGGAGGAAGTCAGGAAGTCAAGCTGCATCTTCGGAGGGAAATGGATAGCCAAGACTCTTCGCCAGTCAGACCCAAAAATTATTTTCTCCATTTTCCTCCACAGATGCTTGAACTGTTTGGTTCCTCCAGCAATTTGTTTAGACTACAGATTCCAGCATCTGCAGTCTCTTGGACATCTAAGAGTATTAACAATTGTCCACAAAACAATGAAATGAAATGAGACATTTAAAAAAAATGAAACCGTGTAACAAATGGCATCAAAGTAAAAGGATTATAGATAAATAATTGGAGCCAGCCCGAGAATGACACAGTACTGAGTTTCTATAATTCGTAATTAATAACACAGAATAACTGAAGTGAGAGCAGTGACAGATTTTACAATGACATACGCCTTGAAGTGGTGCATTCCCAGAGGCGAAATACGAGAAAACACAAGCAGCACACAACGTGAGGGTTTTACAGGCCACTTCACTAAGCACAACATCAGGGACTAGAGACATCATGGCACGTTAAGTAGAACAAACTCCTTACCTCCTTTGAGATGTAATCTGAAATACTGTATGTTTCTTCTTCTCTTCCTCTTTTCTTGGATGCTAAATCTTATAAAAAATTAAAAATGAAATTAAAATAATCAGGTAGAAACGTATTTACCGCCAGGATCTTGGAATAGTGTGCATGCTCTGCGACACGAAAAAAACACCCCAAATCTGATCAGATCAAAATAAGGCAGAGGGATTTCATGTAATGCCCACTGAGTCTTCAAACATTATTTGCGTCTTTAGAATAAAATCACAGGATCAAGAGAATGGAAAAGCATTCACATCTTGTCACAGCAAATGACAAAAGGCAAGCACGACATTTGTTACCCCAAGTAATGCCTGTTAAAAGTTAAAAACATTGCAGGTAGACACAAAATGCTGGAGTAACTCAGCAGGACAGGCAGCATCTGTGGAGAGAAGGAATGGGCGACGTTTTGGGTCGAGACCCTTCTCCCTCAAAAAAAGATTGCAGATGATCTTTCCAGTCAAAAAAAACTTAGACTGCAAAATAATTATTTTTTCTTAAAATGAAAACAATTCTGAATTTGCATCTTGGATTCACTGGGCAGAAGATGCAGCAAGTCCTGAGATCGCCAACTCTCTTTCCTGTACCAGTTCAGTCATTTTGACCAAAATGCACTGGATTATGAAGAAGTGTCCAGATGAAACAAAGTTTGTTCATATGATTGAAAGCTTTGACTATAAGAGGATGCAGATGTACTGGTTGAAAAATGACGAGTGGAATTTAATCCGGTGAAATGCAAATTAATGTTCTTGAGGAAGTTCAACAAGGCAAGAGAAGATACAGTAAATGGCAGGATATTGAGTGATGTGGAAGAACTGAGAGTCCTGCAGTACACAAACACACACTAAATCGGAAACAGGCAGTAAACCTTTTAAAAAAATTTTTAATTAAGAACGTTGATATATCACAACAAACGATTCACACTTTTACCTGGGTTAATACGATTAGCCCAGGGCGACACGGTGGCGCAGGGATAGAGTTGCTGCCTTACAGCACAGGAGACCCGGGTTAGATTCTGACTACGGGTGCTTTCTGTAGAGTTTGTACGTTCTCCCCGTGACTGTGTGGGCTTTCTCTGAGATCTTCAGTTTCCTCCCACCCTCCAAAGACGTACATATTTGTAGGGTAATTGGATTGGTATAAGTGTAAATTGTCCCTAGTGTGTGTTGCTAAGGTGCGGGGATCGCTGGCAGTGCAGACTCGGTGGGCCGAAGGGCCTGTTTCAGCACTGTATCTCTAAACTAAACTATCTGGACTCAACTAAAAGGTGTTCCCAAGTGCAAACTATTGAACAAGGTCAATGTGGTATTAAAAACACATACATACCTGTTTTTGTCTCTTCCAGTGACGAGTTTTTTCCCTGCACCTTTAAACATACAAAACGAGTCGTCAAATCTGTAGTTTTTACACCCACATCGTCAATCTTTCGCTTCCAATCCTTTCCAGCAAGACCTCCCTCCCCCTCCAAAAACAGTTTTGTTCCGATTTCATCTTGCATAAAATCTATTGGAAAAAAACTGCTTCAGATTTCCACCCCATCCCCCAAATAATTCTGGACAAGTGTTCAAATCTACAGGCTTCTCTCCACATTATCGATCTTTCACCTCCAACCTATTTCCAGCAAACCAACACCCCTACTCCACACCACCCCCTCCCCCTTCCAATAAAAATCGATCGGTCAGTTCCGATTGCGTCTTTTATCTTGCACAGAATATACCGAATCAAACTCCCATTTCAGATTTCCAGCTCACCCCCAATAAATTCTGGGCCAAATGGTCATTAATCTCCCAAACTCAACCTCAAGAGAGAAGGGTTTGGCAGCACACTTGCCCCAGAACAAAGAAATGGCAAAATGCTCAAATGCATGGCTACTGCTTGGGTACAACTGAACGTTTATGCAGCGGATCAGCAATCACAATGGTCTTCACCACCCTGCACAATTCCAGTTCACTCAACCACTTAGTTCATATAGATTTCAGTCAAGCTTTCTTCTTAGGGTGATAGATTGAGACATAGAAAGGGTAGTCAAAATTTGCTTCCCCCAGTATTCAAATCAAAAGGACAGTTTTAAGGCGAGAGGTGGAAGATTAAAAAAGGGATCGTTGAGGTAATTTTATTTTAAAATATATATAGACAGAGCACAGTTGACATCTGGAATGTGCAGCCAGAGGTGGTGGTGGAACCATATATAATAACATGTTTAAGAGGCATCGAGACAAACGTTTGCAATAGGCAAGGCACAGAAGGATAGTCCTGATTTGATCAAATGGGATTTAGATGGGCAAAAACTGGGAAATTCTGAGAAAGGCCAAAGACGTACAGGTTTGTAGGCTAACTGGCTTGGTAAAATCGTAAACTGTCCCTAGTGCATGTAGGATAGTGTCAGTGTGCGGGGATCGCTGGCCGAAGGGCCTGTTTCTGCGCTGTATCTCTAAACTAAACCTGATGCGAGTTACAGGTTTCTGTTAAGTTCTGGAAGAAACAATACCACAAGAAAAGGAGGAACGTTGGGCACGACCACATTAATGAAAAATCGCAAAATTTGAATCTGATGTTAAGTTCCTGGAGATAGTACTTTATACATTGATAATAACTTCAGCAATGCTGCAAGGAACAATCCAAAGCGACAGTTTTGGCTTAGTGGTTAAAATCTCATAAAAATAGTCCAATTTGCTGAGACACTACAGGGAAGGAAATAGTTAATCAGTCCAAACGATAGCATCTTCAGAACCACAGCAATGTGGTCGACTCTCAATTAACCCCGACATGACCCAGTGACATTCCTGTTTGTATTCTTGCTCAATCAGGTATAAAACCACAGATAGACACAAAATGCTCGAGTAACTCAGCAGAAAAGGCAGCATCTCTGGAGAGAGGGAATAGGTGATGTTTCGGGTTGAGACCCTTCCGAAACGTAACCCATTATTTCTCTCCAGAGATGCTGCCTGTCCTGCTGAGTTACTCCAATATTTTGTGTCTATCTTCGATTTAAACCCGCATCTTCAGCTCCTTCCTACAGGTATACAAGCTCACTGCACTGTTCCAGCTTCATTACAGGGACTGCAGCAATTCAAGGTGACACCTTCGGGCGGCACAGTGGCGCAGCGGCAGAGTCGCTGCCTTGCAGGGTCAGAGACCCAGATTCGACCTTAACTACAGGTGCTGTCGATAAGAAGTTTACTTTCTCCCTGTGAACACGAGTTTTCTCCGGGTGCTTCTGTTATCACCCACGCCCCAAAGATGTGCAAGTTTGTAGGCTAATTGACCTCTGTTAATTGCCCCGCCCATTGTGTGGCAAGAGGTAGAATCTGAAGAGAGTTATCGTCATACAGCGTGGGAACAGCCCCTTCAGCACAACTTGCCCACACCAACCAACATGTCCCTTCTACAGCAGTCCCAACCGCCTGCATTTGGCCTATATTGCAATAGGCAATACGAGTTGTGAAGGATGGGGGCAGAGTTAAATGTAGGATGAGCGTAGCTAGACCGTTGATGGCTGGCACATATTCAGAAGGCCGAAGAGCCCGTTTCTGTGCAGTAAGACTCCGACTCTATTGAATAGTGATAAATAATGCCCCAGCTTTACATTGCATGTATACATTTCTTGAACCCTTACCAGCAACTTTTTCTTTTTTTCAAGCTTCTCTTTCCTTTTCTGTTCCTGTTTAACAAAAAATGAATAATCGTTCCAGTAATTGAATATGACAGGATTATTTTAATCTTTTAAATACCTCAGTGTATTTTTTTTTTAACCAATTAAAATGCTTAGTCAACAAAGGAAGGAGCAACAACACGTGACTCTTCTCAGGCTAAACAATTGATTTCCTTCTGAAGTCCACACCCAAAGCTTCAAACAAATTCCCTTTGAATGCTGATTCTCATGTACATACCGTAAGAGTAGAAAGAAAGCACAACTTGGCTCTGCTTTAAACACACTTTGCAAGTGGGGGCACTGTACATTAAACAGAAATAAGGGCCTGGCTAATTGTTTCTTGGTCTATTCAAGCAGTACAAAACTAACTACCCAATTCTGCAAAAGCTTGGCACGACAATGCTTATTAGCCAGCAAATGCAAAAGGGCTCGGTGGATTAGACAAAATAAAGATAAGGAGTCCTGAAACAGTAAATTATTCCACCTAACGACTTAAAATTAAAGTAATTATCGGACATCTGCGAGGGGTGCACAATGGTGCTTTCAATGTAGGTGTGTACAGACATGAACAGGCTGCTTGAGCACCTCAGCGGGTAGGTGGCATCTATGGAAGGAATGGATGGCCGATGTTTCCAGTCGGGACACTTCTTTAGGCCCGAGTCAGCAGAACTCGGAACCAATTTACTCCAGCACTTAGTACTTAGCTCAAGATTACAGCATCTACAATTACTTGCGTCTCCATTCAACAGACTGCGTTGTCCCTTCAATCTGCTCCTTCAGTCCGTGTACACATATTCTTCCCGTGGTCTCTAGCCTTCCACTTAATTCACATAATTCATATGTTGACGGAAACAACATCAATAAGGGCGGCACTAGCACAATGGTATTGCTGCCTTACAATGCCAGAGACCCAGGTTCGATCCCGACTACAGGCACCGTCTATACGGAGTTTGTACCTTTCCCCCGTGACCTGCGTGGATTTGTACCGGGTGCTCCGCTTACCTCCCACACCTCAAAGACATACAGGTCTGTAGGCTAATTGGCTTGGTAAAATTGTAAATTGTCCCTAGTGTGTGTAGGATAGTGCTAGTGTGTGGCGATCGCTGGTCGGCGTGGACTCGGTGGGCCGAAGGGCCTGTTTCCGTGCTTTATCCCTAAACTAAACTAACAAACTGTAGGATATGGAAACATAGGAAGCATTACTTGACCTGTCATAAGAGTACATGCTACACATTGGCTAACCATTCAGGTGTGATCTTTAGCATTTCAGTTTGAGACAAAACACTTATTATTGAACATTTCACTTCATGTTCCTCCCCAGTGACAATGTGCCCTGAAGGCTAATAAAATAAAACAAGAATTCTTACCTGCAGCTGCTGCTGCTCCATCTTCATCAGCAAGAACTTGGAGTAAACATTGCTCTTCTCCAGCAAATGCTGCAATCGCTTATAACGCATTTCCCGCGAATCTTTTTCCCAAAACATTTTGGCCTGAAAAAAGTGTCAGCAAGAGATTTAAGATAAAAAAAGATAAATACGTCAATGCATTAAATCATTTCTAGTTTTACGCATCGCTAAAACAGTAATTAAGTCACATGATTAATTTATGATTGTACGACTCTTTTTGTACATAAATCTCTCCGCAGATCGGAGCTACCACCAAATCTCGAGCAAAACACAAATTTCTGAAGTGATTCAGCAGGTCATTTATTCCAGGTTCTCAGTGGCCCACTGAGTTTCACCAGTACTTTGTGCTTTTTTCTTAAGATCCCAACATCTACGGTTACTTGCATCTCCGTAGCATCAAATCCCGTCTAATGAACAAGGTTGAAAGTTTCCATTAAAGGAATGATGGGCCAAATCACCCATGTTTTGCAGCAGCAACTTAAACTATCTGTTCCATCATAGTCCACTTGGGTAATCTACAACCCAACGATGTGAACACTGAATTCTCCAAGCAAACCAATCCACCATCTACCACCCACTCCCATCCCCATCATGCACAAATTTTTCCCACTGCTCGTCACCCTGTTACCGCCCCTCCTGCTCATCTCCCGTCCCCATTTCCCTTTCATCGTTCCCTCCAGCTGTACACTTTACTCCATTCTTTCTTTCTTTCTTTCCATTGCACCTCTAGTCTTTGTCATTATCGCCATCCATTTGCCTATCAACCCTCCGCTCCCCACCTATCACTTGCTAGTCTTTGCTCTACCTCTTCCTTTCGTTTCCAACTTTCTTCGCACTTCATCAGTCTGAAGGGGGATTCTAACCCGAAACGCCGCCTGTCTACTTTGTCCACAGATGCTGCCCGACCTGCTAACTTCCTCTAGCACTTGCTCAGTATTCCAGCATCTGCTGTCCATTGGATATGAAGAGGATGTTTTCACGAGTGGGAGTCTAGGACTAGAGGTCATAGCCTCAGAATTAAAGGACGTTCTTTTAGGAAGGAGAGGAGGAGGAATTTCTTTAGTCAGAGGGTGGTGAGTATGCCACAGAAGGCTGTGGTGGCCAAGTCAGTGGATATTTTTTAAGGCAGAGATAGATTCTTCATTAGCATGGGAATGGGGTTAAGAGGGAGATATAGATCAGCCATGATTGAATGGCGGAGTAGACTTGATGGGCCGAATGCCCTAATTCTGCTCCTATCACTTATGATCTTGTGTCTCCATACCTGTTCCATCAGCTTCTTCACTTCTTCCTGACCTTCCTCTTCCAGCTGCCTCTCCTCCTCCAGCATGCTGGCTGTAATGAGCTCATTCAGGTCATGCATTTCACCGTTCCTGGCTCCGGCCATCTCACCGTTCCTTGGCCCGGTGGCCTCACCATTCCTCAGCCCGGCCATCTCACCGTTCCTGTGCCCGGCCATGTCACCGTTGATGAGCCCGGCCATGTCACCGTTCCTGAGTCTGGCCATCCTGGACGCAGCCACCTCACCGTTTTTCATCTCCGCCACCTCACCGTTCCTGGTCTCGGCCATCTCTCCGTCCCTGGAATTTACAGGAAAATACAAAGGGCAGGAAGTTCATATGGACTGCTGTAAATGAACCCGATTGCTCAGCAACATATTTTTTGCTGATCATTCCAGCAAATTATCCCTCTTTTGATCTTAGGTTGTGGCCCCAGGCTAGGAAGGGAATCACATTGTAACCAGCCGACTGTAAATAACGGATGGCTATGATTTCCACAACTCGCTGCACCTGACTAACTTTTGAAAAACGAGTACCGAATTTGCAAAAGCTCATTTCCCTTCAGCCGAGTCATGGAGATGGCAAGATGACAGTGATAAATGACCGACAATGTATATCCCAAAGCAGAACAAGTGGAGCCTATTAAGGCCTCGGGGAATGTGTCAATCAGCCCCAGCCTCCAACCTTTACAGCAAACTGCAATGCCTTCTGCGATCAACTCTCGCAGGTACATGGTGCAACACGATACAATATAACTTTATCCCAGGAGGGAAATTGATCTGCCACCAGTCATCATACACAAAATACATGGAACATGAAATTAAAGTAACGAGCGGAAAGGATTGGGGATGTGTAAAGATTGGGGGGGGGAGAAAGAGTCCGTCTACGCCACGACAGAGGGGGGAGAAGTTGCACAGTTTGATGGCCACAGGGAAGGAGGATCTCCTGTGGCGTTCTGTCCTGCATCTTGGTGGAACCAGTCTGTATTCCTCAGGCTGACCAGTGTGTCCTTGTGGGGGCGTGCTGCATTATTGCAATAATTATTAGTGCATTTCCATCAACCTGGTTTCACTTCAATTTACAGCATGGTTTATTTTTGTATATCTCATAAACATCACCATGATTCTCTTCCTTTTGATTCCCCAGGAGGGCATCGTTGCAAAAAAATAAATATTAAAATAATTTCAAGCAGAGACCTCGAAATGCTTAATAGCCCGAGTAAAATCAGAACCTTCTACGGGGCTGATCATGTCAAACAGTGGCAATGAGCTGCACAGCGGCACAGCTGGTAGAGCAGCTGCCTCACAGTGCCAGAGACCTGGGTTCAATCCTCACCTCAAGTACTGAATGGAGTTGCATGGGTTTCCTACAGGTGCTCTGGATTCCAGCAACATCCCAAAGTGCGGGTTTATAGGTTAATTGGCCTCTATAAATTGCCCCTAATATATGGAGAGTGGATGTAAAAGAGGGATAACATGGAACTAGTGTGAACGGGTGATCATTGGTCAGCATGGACTCGGTGGACCGACAGGCCTCTTGGGTCCTGACCTGAAACATCACCTATTCCTTTTCTCCAGAGATGCTGCCTGACCCGTTGAGTTACTCCAGCACTTTGTGTCTGCCTCTCCATGCTGTAACTCTAAACTAAAATGCCAATTTCTGGCTAGTAACACAAAATTGGAGAATTCAATGTTCATACAGTTGTTATAAATTACCCAAGCAGAACACGAGTGCAGTCCCTCCAGTTTGTGTGTGCCCTCACACTCACAATGAAGGCAGCAAGGTCAATGGGAATGGGAAAGGAAGTTAACATGGTTCGCAAACAGGAGGTCCAGTAGGAATTGGTGGATTAATTGCAAGTGTTCTGCAACGGTCTCAGAAGCTACACTTGATCTCACTGATGTAAAGGAAGCCACATCAGGAACACCAGATGCATTAGATGAGGCTAGAGATGCACGTGAACTTGTGTCTCACATGGAAGGGATGCTGGGGTCCCTGGATGGATGCCCCAACCTGAAATCTCAACTATCCATGTTCTCCAGAGATATTACCTGACCCACTATTTTTTGTAAACCAGCACCTGCCGTTCCTTCATTCTCTGCTGCTATTTCACCTGTTTGGCAATTTCTACGATGCAGGATGGTTCCCCTACTCTTTCCCACTCAATCACTATCAAGGGGCTTGTAAAGACATTCCACTGAATGAGGAAGCAAATAACGAACTGTATTTCTGCCATCAACAAGAAAAAAACAAATGTGCATTATCACTGTGAAATATTTCAACAAGCAGCCTATAGCAAGAGATTTTGATAAAATAGCTCAACCGGTAAGGGGACTGCTCATACTTTTAAGCCCAAGATCTCAAATTCTTGACACCAAAGATTTCACCAAGCATGGCTCTGGAGAAGTTCAATAATTTGCATTAAATCACCTGTATCTCACCCACATGGCTTTAATATTTAGAAACAAGGAACTGCAGATGCTGGTTTACAAAATATGACACAGAAGTGCTGGAGAAGCTCTGCAGATCAGGAAGCATCTAAGGAGAACATGAATTTCCATGTTCTCCTGAGATGCTACCTGACCCACACAAGCACTGTGTCTCTTTTCTGGCTTTAATATTCCTGTACTTTACAGAATAAGGATAATGCTGGCAATGCAGCAGTTATTGTCCATAGATAACTGCCTTTCAGAAGTTGGTGATGAGTCCACAGGGATGAAACCTGCATTTTTATCAATCCATTAAAGTATGCAAAGATATCCTAGAGAAATAGAAACTATCCTCTAGAGAGGTTATTGAACTGGAAACAACAAGGTGAAGCACAGTTGGACACAGGTTCATACTTGGCAGGTGTAGTGGCAAGGGCATACAGTGCTCTCCATAATGTTTGGGACTAAGACCCATCATTTATTTGCCTCTGTACTCCACAATTTAAGATTTGTAATAGAGAAAAAAATAATCACATGTGATTATAGTGCACATTGGCAGATTTTAATAAAAGCCATTTTTATACATTGTGGTATGTAGAAATACCACCATGTAGAAATTACAGCTATGTTTATACATAGTCCTCCCATTTCAGGGCACCATAACGTTTGAGACACATGGCTTCACAGGTATTTGCAATTGCTCAGGTGTGTTTAATTGCCTCCTTAATGCAGATATGTGAGCTCTCAGCACCTAGTTTTTCCTCCAAAGAAAGAAACCTTTATTGCTGTTTATCAACATGAGGACCAAAGTTGTGCCAATGTCAAAGAAGCCATTGTGAGACTGAGAAACAAGAATAAAACTGTTAGAGAAATCAGCCAAACTTTAGGCTTACCAAAATCAACTGTTTGGAACATCATTAAGAAGAAAGAGAGCACTGGTTAGCTTACTAATCGCAAAGGGACTGGCAGGCCAAGAAGACCTCCACAGCTGATGACAGAAGAATTATTTCTATAATAAAGAAAAACCTCCAAACACCTGTCCGACACATCAGAAACACGCTTCAGGAGTCAAGTGTGGCTTTGTCAATGACCACTGTCCACAGAGGATTACATGAACAGAAATACAGAGGCTAAACTGCAAGATGCAAACCACTGGTTAGCGGCAAAATTAGCCAAAGCCTCTGTTGCCATGCTGTGAGAATGGAGAGGATGAGAAGGAGTTTCTTCCCAGAGGCCATTAGGACTGTAAATTCCTATCTCACCAGGAACTAACTTTACTGTACCACAATACCGCCCACAATATTTAATATGTAAAAGAACACGTGATTCTGTTCCATTCTGTTTGTCGTTTGTTTGTTTGTTTTTTTGCACAAAGTCCCTGAGGATTGCCACTTTTCATTTCACTGCACATCCCGTTTGTATATGTGACGAATAAACTTGATTTGACTTGGATGGCCAGGTTTGTTTGCCAAGAAGTACTTAAAAGATCAACCACAGTTCTGGAAAAAGGTCTTGTGGACAGATGAGGCAAAGATTAACTTATATCAGAGTGATGGCAAGAGCAAAGTAGAGGACTTTGGCCCAAGATCCAAAGCATACCACCACATCTGTGAAACACGGTGATGGGGATTTTATGGCATGGGCATGTGTGGCTGCTGAATGTACTGGCTCACTTACCTTCATTGATGATACAACTGCTGATGAATTCTAAGCAGTTGGTGTATAGACACATCCAATCTGCTCAAGTTCAAACAAATGCCTCAAAACTCATTGGCCAGCAGTTTATTCTACAGCAAGACAATGATCCCAAACATACTGTTAAAGCAACAAAACAGTTTTTCAAAAAAATGGTCAATTCTTGAGTGGCCAAGTCAATCACCCAATCTGAACACAATTGAGCATGCCTTTTATATGCTGAAGAAAACTGAAGGGGACCAGCCCCCCAAACAAGCAATAAGCTAAAGATGGCTGCAATACAGGCCTGGCAGAGTATCACCAGAGAGGACACCCAGCAACTGGTGATGTCCATGAATCGCAGACTTCAAGCAGTCAGTACATGCAAAGGATATGCAACAAAATACTAAACATGACAACTTTCATTTAAATGTCCCAAACATTATGGTGCCCTGAAATGGGGGACTATGTAATGACTGCTAAAATTTCCACATGATGAAAATAAAATGTATAAAAATTACCTTTATTAAAATCTGACAAGGTGCACTTTAACCGCGTGTGTTTTTTTCTATTACAAATCTCAAATTGTGGAGTACAGAGGCAAATAAATAATTGTTGTCCGAAACATTATGGAGGGCATAATCCCCAAAACACAACTGGCCATCCAATATCTCATCCTTTCTCACTACATCAAACTCACAATATGCCCAAATACAAAACACAAACTCCCACTGCACAAACATGGGGCACATCTTTTTATTTATTTACTTTGAAACAAAGCAGGCCATTCGGCCCATAGGACTCATGCCAGCTCCCAACAGACGGCCCACGTCAGTCTTCGTCCACTCCTTACTCATTCTTGTTGACAATCAATTTCGATTATTTTTGCTTGTCATTTATCTCGACTAAAGAGCAAATCACAGAAACCAATGACCCCACGAGGTCAAAACACAAAGTGCTGGAGTAACTCAGCGGGTTAGGACTGAATCTTAAATGATCCAACCCGAAACGTTGCCCACCTATTCTCTCCACAAATGTTCCCTGACCCGCTCTGTTCCTCCAACATTTTGTTTTGCACAAGATTCAAACAACTCCAGGTCTTTCTGTCTCCGGCCCTGATGCCCTCGAAGACAAGCTCACAAATGTCCACTCGGACCACCCTGCCGAGTCCAGTGCTTCAGCCTTTTGGACATCTCTCCTCCCCTGACATATCCGTCATTCTCGCCCCAAAGTTTGTGCTCCCTCCCACCCTCTCCCCAGCACCATTGTGCCCAGCCCACTTCCCCCACACCCGGTGCTGTACCCACTCGGTGCCCGGCGTTGCACCCAGTGTTGCACCCACACACACTCGACGTTGCATTCACCGGCATCCCGCTTTACACCCACACGCACAACGTTACTCCCAGCACTGCAACTGGCATTGCACCCACACACACACACACACATCCGACGTTACTCCCGGCGCTACACCCACCAACACTCAGCTTTACTCCCGGCGCTGTACCTAGTCGCACCCTCTCGGCACCAGAGGTTACTCCAGGCGATGCACCCTCTCGCCACCTGAAGTTACTGCCGGCGTTTTCACCTACTCGGCACCTGAAGTTACTCCCGTAGTTGCACTTGCCCGTACCCGGCGTTATACTCCCCGCACCGGCGCTGTTGGCAGCGATGCACTCCCCGCACCCGGCGCTGTTGCTAGCGTTGTACTTCCCGCTCTCGATGCCGCACCCGGCGTTAGTCCCAGCTCTGCACTCGCGCCGCTCTCAGTTTTCGCGCCGTTTACCGGCGAGTCCAACGGAGCAACCGAGGGGCGCACTTGCGGCCCCTTCTGGTTTTTTGGAGTTCAATCTGAAGTCCCCCCTCACTTGCTGCGTGCACTGCAGCAGCGCCAATGGGGTGCAAAACTAATATTCAAATCCTATACCTGACACCGTGTGTTCCTCCGAGAATGCAAATCAACTGGGCATTCTCAACCTTCCCCGTCTGTGAGTTGCGAATGGAAACTCCTCCGCGCGGCGCCGGGGTGAGCGGGAGCGCGCACGGGCGACAACAGCGTGGCGAGCTCCTCTATAATCTTTGGCGGCGACCGGCCGCGGGGGGGGGGGGGGGGCGCGCGCGATCCAGGCGCCGGGCGGTTCGAAGGGGAAGCGCGAGAGAGAGAGAGAGAGAGAGCGCGCGGAATCCGGGGCGCACGTGCTGCGGACGATATGGAGGTGCGCGCGAGCGCGACGGTTGGTGGCACGTGCGCCCGCGGGAGGGGGGAGCCGTCGCCGTGCCCGCGCAAAGCTAAACCAGTCATGGGGGAGGCTATGTGAAGCAAAGATCCTATAGCTCCCGCTATAGATCCCATAGGATCTTTGATGCGAAGGTAGGAACTCGAACACACACCCACAGACAGACAGAGACACATAGACAGGCACACACATACAGGCACACACACAAACAGAAACAGGCACACAGACAGAGACACATAGACAGGCACACACATACAGGCGCACACACAGAGACACATAGACAGGCACACACACACACACACACAGAGACACATAGACAGGCACACACACACACACACAGGCACACAGACAGACAGAGACACACAAACAGGCGCACACACACATACACAAACACAGAGGCACACAGACAGACAGAGACACAAACAGAAGCACACACACACAGACAGGCACACACACACACACACCCAAATAGAGGCAAACATATAGGGGCACACACACAAAGACAGACACACATAGAGACAGACAGACACATGCATACACAGACATGGCGACACACACACACAAATGATTTGGATCATCTGTCAAAGTTTGGCTCAAGTCAGCATTGAAATAAAATAATGCAGTTCATGGTTAATGCACAAAAGGACACAAAGTGCTGGAGTAATTCAGCGGTTCAGTTATTTAATTTATTATTTGAACCAACATACAGTGAAAAGTATTTTTGTTGCATGCTAGCCCAGTCAGCAGAAAGACTGTAAGTGATTACAATTAGGCCGTCCACAGTGTACAGACACAGGATGAAGGGAATAACGTTTAGTGCAAGGTAAAATCCAGTAAGGTTTGATTAAAGATAGTCCGATGGTCTCCAATGAGGTTGAGCTCAGGACCGCTGTCTAGTTGGTGTTTGGGTCAAAGATCCTATAGCTCCTCTATAGGATCTTTGGTTTGGGTGATCCAGTTGCTTGATGATAGCGGGGTCAGGAAACATCCCTGGATGTTATGATGGTCATATACAATAGTGGTAGGAGCATTAGAGCAGAACAGCCCCCTTCCACCTAAATCCCTTCTCTAGCTTCAAATTTCCGCCATCTCTCTTTCCTGTGCCCCACCCATCCCAATGTGCACCCAGTTCTCCCACAATCTCCCAACCCTCCTCACCACCAGAGCTCTATTCCTTTCCCCTCTTTCGGACACATATCTTCTATCGCTCAATCCCTAATTTCTACTTTGTCCCCTCCCCCCTCTCCCTTTCCCCTTCCACTTGCATCCCACCCTCCGGCTTTACATTTCACTCCTCTTCGCTCCTTATTGGACGTGTCTCCATTTCATCTCTGGCCTTTGTCCACCCAACTGCCAACCAACCACCCCCCCCCCCCCCCCTCACATCTATCACTTGCCTGGCTTTGTCCAGCCCCCAGCCAATTTCCAGCTTTCTTCCCCCTACAACAATAAGTCTGAAGAAGCAACCAGAAACCTGTTATTCCCATTCTGCCCCCCTCCCCCTCGTGGATGCTGCCTGGCCCATTGAGTTCCTCCAGAAGTTTGTGTTGTAATATAGACCAAACAACCCTTTGTCTGCATTACCCTGCATAAAAATAGTGGCTATTCTGATCTCAAGAGTTTATTTAAATGTCATTCAAACCAACAATCACATTCTTACTGTTAACGAAGAAACTGCAGATGCTGGAGAATCGAGGGTTACACAAAAAGCTGGAGAAACTCAGCGGGTACAGCAGCATCTAAGGAGCGAAGGAGATAGGCGACGTTTCGGGTCGAGACCCTTCTTCAGATCTGCAGTTTCTGCAGTTTCTTCAGAAGAAGGGTCTCGACCCGAAACGTCGCCTATCTCCTTCGCTCCTTAGATGCTGCTGCACCCGCTGAGTTTCTCCAGCTTTTTGTGTAATCACATTCTTACTTACAGAAGCATAACAGGCTTGTAAACACAAAATGCTGGAGTAACTCAGCAGGACAGGCAGCATCTCTGGAGAGAAGGAATGGGTGACGTTTTGGGTTGAGTCTGAAGAAGGGTCTGGACCCGAAACGTCACACATTCCAGCATTTTGTGCCTTATTTTCGGTTTGAACCAGTATTGCAGTTCCTTCCTACACAGGCTTGTAAACACGATACACACAGGTATAATAATCAAAAATGCATGAAATTAATTACCACAATTATACAAAAAAACCTCAGTCGTTTGTGCAATCAAAGACAGTCCATGTAAATTCATAGTTGAGGTAAGTGTTGTGCAGTTCAAGATCCTGATGGTTATTGGGAAGAAGCTGTTCTTGAACCAGGTGGACACAGTTTTCAGACACAATGCCTTCTTCCTGATGGTATAAGTGAAATGGAAGCAGAGCCAGGGTGGTATGCCTTTGATGATATTGGCCGCCTTCTTGAAGCAGCACTTCTTTTAGATCCAATATGTCACCATGAGTCTCCAGAAAGTTCACCTACCCATGTTCTCCAGAGATGCTGCCTGACCTACTACGTTACTCCAGCACTTCATGTATTTTGTTCCTCTTACGGATTCCTTTGATGGAAGGGAGGTCAGTGCCTGTGATGGAGAGGAACACACAATAGAAAACAGAAACCTGCAAATATGTATCTTAGTATTAAGATAGTATTACCAAAAAGTATTACCAAAACCAAATTACTCACCAGGATGTATAGCTATAGTTACAAATATAGCTTTTTATAGGCACATAGATATTCAGGGAATGGAGGGATAGTAGTACGGGTGTCAGTGGTTAGAGGGAGAAAACAGGAGAATAGTTGAGAGAAAAAGATGGATCAGGCATGATTGAATGGCGGAATAGACTTGATGGCCACAATGCCTAATTCTGCTCCTATAAGTTATGAATTTATATGGATCACGTCCATGGAGAGGGGATTATATTTGATACCATTTTGTCACCTTTCCATTTCTAGCCTTCGCTCACCCATGTACTACCTCCCCCCACGTATCCACTTATCATTTGCCAGGCCTCGTCGTGCCCCCACATCTCTTTTCTCCCTGCTATAATAATCAGTCTGAAGATGGGTCCTGACACAAAGCATCACCTCCAGAGATACTGCCTGACCCACTGAGTTGCTCCAGCAGTTCGTGTTCCAATTAAAAATAAATAAATTGGTTTCCTTTTATTTTCTAATTTAATGTTTGAATGTCTGGTTGTTATAAACATTGGATCATGCTGGAATATGTGATTGCAAAAGAAAATAAGGTGGAATCTGAGTTCATTGTTGTCCTGTTGCAGTTCGCTATCTGATCGTGGTAAATATACACCAATGATAGCTGTTGCTATCACCAAATTGACAGAAATGTTGAAACAAGGAACTGCAGATGCTGGTTTATGCAAAAGGCTAAACAAAGTGCAGGAATAGCTCAGTGGGTCATGCAACATCTCTGGAGAACATGGATAGGTGACGTTTCGGGTCAGGACTCTTCTTCGGACTGATTGTGGGGTGGGGCAGATAAAGTTGGGAGATAAGCGACCCGAGCTTTGTCCTATATCTCTTCTCTTCCAACTTTTCTCCCTCCCCAATGTCTAAAGAAGGCTCCCTACTCGAAACATCACCTATCCAAATTCCCCAAAGATGTTGCGTTACCCACCGAGCTACTCCCCCTTCTTGACAGAATTTTTGTTGTATTAAGTATCACATTGGGCGTGAGGCTGCAGTGCTAATCTGGAACCACTAGCAGACAGCAAAGTCATTGTAATTTGCACCACTCACCACAACATTTGGATTGGGGAATGCTGGTTTCTCGCTGATTCGCATTATTTACATCCTAAAGCACTTCACAGATAATAAAGTGCCTTCTGATCATTTATTGTGGTTGATGAAATGGAATTGAAATTCAGCTCTACAAAACTTCCACACACAACAATGTTATAATGAGCAAGTAAACTAACCTAGTTTAGAAATCTTGATTGTGTGATTAAATATTGACCAGAATACTTGAGATAACACTTGATGCAGTACCTCGTTAGCCTGAAATCAAGGACACCTGAGTTCAATCCACCACTGTGAAGAGAATTAATATGGATGGCAACGACTGGAGGGTATGGTTTTAAGGTGAGAAAGCCAAAGTTTAAAGGCGTTGTACAGGCAAGTATTGGCTGGAATGCACCACCATGGATGATGGTGGAGGCAGATACAGTAGTGGCATTTAAAGAGCCTTTTGGATAGGCAATGAATATCGAAGGAGGTGGATCATTTGCAGAGGAGATTAGTTTAACTTTGCATCAAAAGCTGCATAGGAATTGTGGGACAAAAGGCTTGTACCTCTACAAGAGCTTGGTGCTAGCTGGTCTCTGCTCAAAAATGAGTGGTAGCCTCTCCTTAAACAAAGCAGATCTGTGGCACCTGAACACAGTGGGATGCAGCAAACCATGCAACAGGATACAAATCTGTCTGGTGATCTGGACTAAGATGTGCGGGATGTTAGTCTAGACATTGTAGTAAGGAGTCGTTGAATCACTGGCAAGTTAATGTTCTAATGTATGGTAATTCTGCCAGATTTAGAACTTTTATTACTTTCTCAGAAGCAGGTGATAGGTGAATTATTTTGGGAGCAGAGTCTATTTTTGGGATGACACAAAGCAACACTGTCTGCAGAATACCATTTCAACATTAGCATGAACTGGAGGTCAAAATTACATTGAGTGTAATGGGTAGCATTACAGCTGTATAAAACTTGTGTTAGCCTGCGTTTGGAGTATTGTGTGCTGTTTTGGTTGCCCCATTATATAAAGGGTGTTGATGGTTTGGAGAGGTATAGAAAAGACTCACGAGAATATGCCCAAATTAGCTGTAAGGAGAGTCCTACAGTGTGGAATTGGGCCCTTTGCCCCAACTTGCGCATAGCGACCAACACGTCCCATCTACACTAGTGCCACCTGCCTGCGTTTGGCCCATATCCATCTAAACCTGTCAATCCATGCACCTGCCTAATTGTTCCTGCACCTCTCCAAACCTTCAACATCCTTCTCAGAGGTTGAATAAACTTAAATTGTTTTCTCTGGAGCATCAGAGGCTGAGATGTAACCTGAGAGAAGTATATAAAATGATGAGAAGCATAGATAGTCTTTTTCCAAAATGTCAAATATGAGAGAGCATGGCTTTATGGGGGGGAAATGTAAAGGCGATTCACGAGGCAAGTTTTTTAATGCAGAAGATGAGGGGTCCTGGAATGCATTGCCTGGGGAGATGGCGGAAGCAGATACGATAGATACATGTGAGACAGGAAGGCGATGGTTCATAAGTTAAAGGAGCAGAAATAGGCCATTCTGCCTAGCATGTCTACTCCACCATTCAATCATGGATGATCTATCGTTCTTTCTCAACCTCATTCTCCTGCCTTCTCCCCACAACCCCTACCACCCTTGCAAATGAAGTATCTGTCAATCTCCGTTTTAAAAATATCCATTGACCTGACCCATCAGTGGTAATAAATTCCACAGATTCACCATGCGCTCCCTAAACAAGTGGGATAAACCATGTTTGGGGAAATGGATAGGAAGTATTTAGAGGGATATGGGCCAAACGCAGTCAAGCGGATCTAGCGTATATGAGGCATCTTAATCGGCATGGACAAGCTGAGTCAAAGGGCCCGTTTCTGTGTTGTGTGACTCTATGATTAAATGGGATTAGTTTAAATTGGCACCGTGACCAGTATAGACATTGTGGACCAATGAGTCCAGTGTTCCTGTGCTGTACTGTTCTATACTTTGTGCAGTAAATTTTAAAGTGACTGGACAATAGTGACTGAATGCAGGGTCTGCTTATCACACCCACCTCAATCTGTCTTCTTTACTGCCTGGAATTATTCTTTGAAGGCCCAATGGGCTCAATGCTACAGCACTTTTCCATTGCTTCCCACTGGAGGTGAATCAGACAAACGGTTTGGGATTCTGGAATGTGTAAACAGATATGTTCTGGGTGTGTGATGGATGAAGATGATCAAGCAGCTAGAAATGTAGACTGAAGGCCTGTTTCACTGTTGATGCAATAAGAATTCTGAGTGAGAGTGGCAAGTATTCTGAGTCAAGGCAACTATGTAAACACTCAGTGGGCGGAGAGGTATTCTGAAGGGCACTACAGGACTCTGTGGTAGGTGTGTGAGAGGAAAGGCAGATATCTTTTGTTACTTCCATGTTTAGGTCTTAGAGTATAGAGATACTGAGTCCACGCCGACCATCGGATGATCCGTTTACAATAGTTCTATGTTATCCCACTTTTGTATCCACTTTCTATGCACTAGGGGGAATTTAGAGAGGCCAATTAATTAACTAACCCGCATGCTTTTATAATTTTGGAGGAATCCGGAACACCCAGGAGAAACCCTGGCGGTCATAGGGAGAATGTACAAACTCCACACAGACAGCACCTGAGGTCAGGATTGCACTGGGTCTCTGGCCCTGAGGCAGCAACTTCTACCAGCTGAGGCTTACCTGGATCGGGAGCTGCTCCAGTACTTTGCACGTTGGGACTTTGGACGTCTGGAAATGGACAATTTACAGAAGTCAATTAACCGACAAACCCGCACGTCTTTGGGATGTGGGAGGAAACCGAAGCACCTGGAGGAAACCCACAGGGTCACAGTTGAGAATGTGCAAATTCCATCCAGAGAACATCAGAGGTCAGGATCAAACCTGGGTCTCTGGCGCTATGAGGCAGCAGCTCTACCAGCTGCACCACCGTCCTGTTTTATGAGATAACTGCCAATTAATTTTGTTTTATAATGAAACCCTTATCAGACTTTGTGTGGATTATTACATTAGTAGCAAATAATGTCTACCATAAATATTTAAAGAAAATATCACATTCCTGGAAGGTCAACTGCTCCGATAAGCATATCAGTCAAAAGATAAAGCAAAACTTTGAAATAAAAATTGTATCAAGGAGTCTTCATATTGAAGCAAATTGTGATTAAATCTATAGAAAAAGATAGTCAAGAGTTACAATTGTTTCGTGGTACTGGATTATACAAAAGCAAACAGCCCAGAGGTCAAATGTTAATTCCCTGACACAGGCTGCAAAAACACGATGTTGATATATTAAATTCTGGCCAGACAGGAACACATGAACACAAAATCACTAGCTGGAATTTCCTACTAAAACTTTCTTCCCTCCTTTTTACAGATGCAGTGCCCTCTTTGATCAAGGTTATGGCCTCAATAATACTTTGCATGGTTCAATGTCAAATTTTGTTTGGTCAGACTCTCATGCAGTGCCTTGGGGATTTTACCACATGAACAGCACGATTAAATACAAATCGTTTTTTACTCGGGGAGAGATAATCCTGAAAGCTTATGTCGGAATGAATAAATGCCCGCTCACATTAGTACATAAATTGGAAACTGAGGTCAGGATTAGCAAAGTAAAGGACGCATACATCAAGCAGAATGCAAGATAACTTAGGAGAGTGCATTTACTGAAGCATTTGGTTTTCATTGGAAGTCTGTGGGCATCAAAATCAGTCTGTCAAGTTAGTAGGCAAACTACAGTACATCCATTCTATCTGGGAGATGAGTTAATGTGAGCCATGACTAGCCTTTCAAAGCACTTCTTGATGGTAGACATCAGAGCTGCTGGATAGTAGTCATTTAGATGCACTACCTTCCTCTACTTTGGCACTGGAATAATAGTGGTCTCATTAAAGCAGGTGGGAACCTCAAAATGACATTGGGAGAGTTTAAAGATGTATGTAAATACTCCTGTCAGCTGGTCTGCGCAAGCCCTGTCAAGGGTGATGCCATTAACTGTATATGTTTCCCCGTACATTTGACCGCCAAAGTCCAACACCTCGCACTTGTCCAGATTAAACCCCATCTGTGATTTCTTGACCCAAATCTGCAATTGACCTATATCCTACAGTATACTTTGACAGCCTTCTTCACTGTCTGCAGCTCCACTCATTTTTGTGTTATCTGCAAAATTCCCAACAAACCCATCTACATCGTAGCCGTCCCAATACTGATCCCTGAAGAACATCAGTGGTCTCAGACTTTCAACCTGAATGACACCCTTCCACCACCACCTTCTGTCTTTGATACGTAAATCCGTTCAGAATGCAAACTGCTACGTCATCGTGGATCCCATGCCTCTTAATCTTCTGGATTAGCCACCATGAGGGACCTTGTCAAATCCCTTACGCATGCCTGACAGAAGTTTCTTGTGTTTTGCGTTTTGTAATTGTTGCTTGATTTAGTCACTGTTTAGTTTATTATTGTCATGTGTACCAAGGTACAGTGAAAACCTTTTTAGGGTATGGTACGGCAATAAGTTTTACCCTGTCTTGCACCAGCCAGGAAATCAGACAATTTGACCAGAGCCTGTTGAGCTGAGTTATTTCAGCATTGGAACAAATAGATTGTGGTGAATCTGCGGAAACACTGCCGCAGACGGCTGTGGTGGCCAAGTCAATGGATATTTGTAAGGCAGAGATAGATAGATTCTTGATTAGTACGGGTGGCACGGTTATGTGGAGAAGGCATGAGAATGCGGTGCGGAGGGAAAGATCGATCAGCCATGCTTGGATGGCGGAGTAGACTTGATGGGCAGAATGGCCTAATTTTTCTCCTATCACTTGTGAAGTCCATGGACCCACATCCACGACCCAACACTCATCACTTTTGTCACCTTCTCAAAAAACGGAATCAAGGTTTTAAGACATGACCTACCCCAGACAAAGCTACGTGAGCTGTTCCTAATCAGCCTGTACTCTTCAAAATGGAAATACATCCTACCCCGAAGGATCCTCTCCCTTAGCTTCCCTACCATTGATGTGAGACTCACCAGCCTATAATTTCCTAGAATATAATTTTTTTTTTAACTATAGGAAATCATTGGCTACTCTCCAGTCCTTGTGGCTAGAAATGATACAAAGATCTTTAACAAGGCCCTGGCAATCTCCTCTCTGACAATAATGGGATATATCACATTAGGCCTGGGGACTTATCCACCTTGAAGCTTTTCAATAGATCCAACACCCACCTCTTGATCTCAGACGACCCTCGCATTTTAGTATACCCCACACTGATCTCGCTATCCTCCACGTGTCAGTCAGGCAGCATCTCTGGAGAACATGGACAGGTGATGTTTCAGATTGGGACCCGTCTTCAGTGTAGGGAGGAGGGGGGGGGGGGGAGGTGATAGGCAGATGGTTGAACAAAGACCAGAAGGAAAAAATGAATATGGGACAAAAGGATTGAAGAAGTTGCAAATTATGAAGCCAGAGGAAGGAATGTAGGAGTGGAGAAACAGGTGCCAGTCCAGGTGGGACACAGGAGGGGGGTTGTTAGAAATACCTAAAATTGGAGAATTCAACATTCATAGAAACATAGAAAATAGGTGCAGGAGGAGGCCCTTCGAGCCAGCACCGCCATTCATTGTGATCTTGGCTTATCGTCCGCTATAAATACCCCGTGCCTGCCTTCTCCCCATATCCCTTGACTCCACTGGCCCCTAGAGCTCTATCCAACTCTCTCTTAAATCCATCCAGTGATTTGGCTTCCACTGCCCTCTGTGGCAGGGAATTCCATAAATTCACAACTCTTTGGGTAAAAAAGTTTTTCTCACCTCAGTCTTAAATGACCTCCCCTTTATTCTAAAGCTGTGGCCCCTGGTTCTGGACTCACCCAACATTGGGAACATTTTTCCTCCATCTAGCTTGTCCAGTCCTTTTATAATTTTATATGTTTCTATAAGATCCCCCCTCATCCTTCTAAACTCCAGTGAATACAAGCCTAGTCTTTTCAATCTTTCCTCATATGACAGTTCAGCCATCCCAGGGATCAATCTCGTGAACCTACGCTGCACTGCCTCAATCACAAGGATGTCCTTCCTCAAATTAGGAGACCAAAACTGTACACAATACTCCAGATGTGGTCTCACCAGAGCCCAATACAAGTGCAGAAGAACCTCTTCACTCCTGTACTGAAATCCTCTTGTTATGAAGACCAACATTCCATTAGCTTTCTTCACTGCCTGCTGTACCTGCACACCAACTTTCAGTGACTGGTGTACAAGGACACCCAGGTCTCGCTGTACCTCCCCCTTACCTAACCTAACCCCATTGAGATAATAATCTGCCCCCTTGTTTTTGCCGCCAAAGTGGATAAGCTCACATTTATCTATATTATACTGCAACTGCCACGCATCTGCCCACTCACTCAACCTGTCCAGGTCTCCCTGCAATCTCCTGACATCCTCTTCACCGTTCACACTGCCACCCAGCTTTGTGTCATCCGCAAGCTTGCTAGTGTTGCTCCTATTTCCCTCTTCCAAATCATTAATATATATGGTAAACAGTTGCGGCCCCAGCACTCGCCACTGCCTGCCATTCTGAAAAGGACCCGTTCACTCGTACTCTTTGCTTCTGGTCTGCCAACCAATTTTCTATCCATGACAACACCCTACCCCCAATACCATGTGCTCTAATTTTAGTCACCAGTCTCCCATGCGGGACCTTATCAAAGGCTTTCTGAAAGTCTAGAACCATACCATTAAACGGAATACAAGGTGCTGTTCTTCCAGTTTGCATGTGGCCTCATTCTGGCGATGGAACAAAAAGGTGATGTGATTCACTGCATTTAAGGGTGATGTTGAACAAACTGTTATTGTTTTACGGTTTGTTTAACATTATTCAGTAATACCTAATTTAACAATAACAAAACAAAAAAATAAATACATTTTATGCATTGATGGGAGTTAAAAGATAGTTGCTGAGAACAGCATGTTCTTGAGTCATTCAGAGAGCAGGATTAACTGGACTTGGTGTTGTGAAGTGAGATTACATTAATTAGTGACATGGTGTTCCAGAGTAGCAGCAGTTAGATAGAGCTCTTAAAGGTAGCGGAGTCAGGGGATATGGGGAGAAGGCAGGAACGGGGTACTGATTGTGGATGATCAACCATGAACACATTGATTGGCGGTGCTGGCTCGAAGAGCCAAATGGCCTACTCCTGCACCTATTGTCTATTGTCCGTCATTATATGATTGAATTTCACATTCAGTTTGTGGAGAGAATAGCTCCAAGATCAGTATTTGAAGCTTAAATATGAGCAATGACAAGGGCAATGACAAGTTGCCTCCCTGGTGCCAGGGTCTCGCATGTGTCAGAACGTGTCCAAAAGATTCTGATAAGGGAGGGAGAGGAGCCTGATGTTGTGGTACACATAGGTACCAATGACATAGGCAGAAAAAGTGACGAGGGCCTGAAGGGAGAATTTAGGGAGTTGGGGGGGAAAGTTAAGGAGAAGGACCAAAAGGGTAACAATTTCAGGATTACTGCCTGTGCCGCGTGACAGTGATAGTAGGAATGAAATGAGGTGGAGGATAAATGCGTGGCTGAGGGACTGGTGCAGTGGGCAGGGATTCAAGTTTCTTGATCACTGGGACCTCTTTTGGGGAAGGCATGATCTGTACACAAAGGACGGGTTGCACTTGAGCCCGAGGGGGACCAATATCCTGGCAGGGAGATTTGCAAAGGCTACTGGGGGAGACTTTAAACTAGAAAGGCTGGGGGGAGGGACTCGGGTAGAGGGGGCTAGGGGTCAGGGTGTGGGGCAAGAGGCAGAGAAGGGAAGCACTCGGATCCAAAATGTAGGCGAGAAAGATGAAAAAGATAATAGACAGAGAATAAGGATGGTGGGTTTCTAAAATGTGTATATATTTTAATGCTAGGAGCATTGTAAGTAAGGTGGACGAACATAGAGCCTGGATTGACACCTGGAAATATGATGTTGTGGCAATCAGTGAAACATGGTTGCAGGAGGGCTGTGATTGGAAACTAAATATTCCAGGATTTCGTTGCTTCAGGTGTGATAGAATTGGAGGGACCAGAGGGGGAGGTGTTGCATTGCTTGTCAGAGAAGATATTACAGCAGTGCTTTGGCAGGATAGATTAGAGGGCTCGTCTAGGGAGGCTATTTGGGTGGAACTGAGAAGTGGGAACGGTGTAGCAACACTTTTAGGGGTGTATTATAGACCGCCAAATGGGGAGCGTGAATTGGAAGAGCAAATATGTAAGGAGATAGCAGATATTAGTAGTAAGCACAAGGTAGTGATTGTGGGAGATTTCAATTTTCCAAAAATAGACTGGGAAACACATTCTGTAAATGGGCTGGATGGTTTGGAGTTTGTAAAATGTGTGCAGGATAGTTTTTTTGCAGCAGTACATAGAGGTATCGACCAGAGAAGGGGCAGTGCTGGACCTCCTGTTAGGAAATGAGGCAGGTCAGGTGACGGAGGTATGCGTTGGTGAGCACTTCGGGACCAGTGATCACAATACCATTAGTTTCAATATAATTATGGAGAGAGTCAGAACTGGACCTAGGGTGGAGATTTTGATTGGAGAAAGGCTAACTTTGAGGGAATGCGTAAGGATTTTAAAGGAGTGAATTGGGACACTTTGTTTCATGGGAAGGATGTAGAAGAGAAAATGGAGACATTTAAAGGGGAAATTGTAAGAGTACAGAATCTTTATGTCCCTGTTAGGTTGAACGGAAATAGTAAAAATTGGAAAGAGCCATGGTTTTCAAGGGAAATTGGACACTTGTTTCGAAAAAAGAGAGATATCTACAATAATTATAGGAGGCATGGTGTAAATGAGGTGCTAGAGGAGTATAAAGAATGTAAAAAGAATCTTAAGAAAGAAATTAGGAAGGCTAAAACATAGAAACATAGAAATTAGGTGCAGGAGTAGGCCATTCAGCCCTTCGAGCCTGCACCGCCATTCAATATGATCATGGCTGATCATCCAACTCAGTATCCCGTACCTGCCTTCTCTCCATACCCTCTGATCCCCTTAGCCACAAGGGCCACATCCAACTCACTCTTAAATATAGCCAATGAACTGGCCTCAACTACCCTCTGTGGCAGAGAGTTCCAGAGACTCACTACTCTCTGTGTGAAAAAAGTCTTTCTCATCTCGGTCTTAAAGGATTTCCCCCTTATCCTTAAGCTGTGACCCCTTGTCCTGGACTTCCCCAACATCGGGAACAATCTTCCTGCATCTAGCCTGTCCAACCCCTTAAGAATTTTGTAAGTTTCTATAAGATCCCCTCTCAATCTCCTAAATTCCAGAGAGTATAAACCGAGTCTATCCAGTCTTTCTTCATAAGACAGTCCTGACATCCCAGGAATCAGTCTGGTGAACCTTCTCTGCACTCCCTCTATGGCAATAATGTCCTTCCTCAGATTTGGAGACCAAAACTGTACGCAATACTCCAGGTGTGGTCTCACCAAGACCCTGTACAACTGAAGTAGAACCTCCCTGCTCCTGTACTCAAATCCTTTTGCTATGAAAGCTAACATACCATTCGCTTTTTTCACTGCCTGCTGCACCTGCATGCCTACTTTCAATGACTGGTGTACCATGACACCCAGGTCTCGCTGCATCTCCCCTTTTCCTAATCGGCCACCATTTAAGTAATAGTCTGCTTTCCTGTTTTTGCCACCAAAGTGGATAACCTCACATTTATCCACATTATACTGCATCTGCCAAACATTTGCCCACTCACCCAGCCTATCCAAGTCACCTTGCAGTCTCCTAGCATCCTCCTCACAGCTAACACTGCCCCCCAGCTTAGTGTCATCCGCAAACTTGGAGATATTGCCTTCAATTCCCTCATCCAGATCATTAATATATATTGTAAATAGCTGGGGTCGCAGCACTGAGCCCTGCGGTACCCCACTAGTCACTGCCTGCCATTGTGAAAAGGACCCGTTTACTCCTACTCTTTGCTTCCTGTTTGCCAGCCAGTTCTCTATCCACATCAATACTGAACCCCTAATACCGTATGCTTTAAGTTTGTATACTAATCTCTTATGTGGGACCTTGTCGAAAGCCTTCTGGAAGTCCAGATATACCACATCCACTGGTTCTCCCTTATCCACGCTACTAGTTACATCCTCGAAAAATTCCACAAGATTTGTCAGACATGATTTACCTTTCGTAAATCCATGCTGACTTTGTCCAATGATTTCACCACTTTCCAAATGTGCTGCTATCCCATCTTTAATAACTGACTCTAGCAGTTTCCCCACTACCGATGTTAGACTAACTGGTCTGTAATTCCCCGTTTTCTCTCTCTCTCCCTTCTTAAAAAGAGGGGTTACATTTGCTACCCGCCAATCCTCAGGAACTACTCCAGAATCTAAAGAGTTTTTGAAAGATTATCACTAATGCATCCACTATTTCCTGAGCTACTTCCTTAAGTACTCTGGGATGCAGCCTATCTGGCCCTGGGGATTTATCGGCCTTTAATCTATTCAATTTACCCAACACCACTTCCCGACTCATCTGGGTTTTACTCAATTCCTCCTTTGACCCACGGTCCCCTGCTATTTCCGGCAGATTATTTATGTCTTCCTTAGTGAAGACGGAACCAAAGTAGTTATTCAATTGGTCCGCCATATCCTTGTTCCCCGTGATCAACTCACCTGTTTCTGACTGCAAGGGACCTACATTTGTTTTTAACAATACTCTTTCTCTTCACATATCTATAAAAACTTTTGCAGTCAGTTTTTATGTTCCCTGCCAGTTTTCTTTCATAATCTACTTTTCCTTTCCTAATTAAGCCCTTTGTCCTCCTCTGCTGGTCTCTGAATTTCTCCCAGTCCTCTGGTATGCTGCTTTTTCTGGCTACTTTGTACGCATCATCCTTTGCTTTGATACTATCCCTGATTTCCCTTGTTATCCACGATGCACTACCTTCCCCGATTTATTATTTTGCCAAACTGGGATGAACAATTTTTTGTAGTTCATCCATGCAGTCTTTAAATGTCTTCCATTGTATATCCACCGTCAACCCTTTTTAGAATTAATTGCCAGTCAATCTTGGCCAATTCACGTCTCATACCCTCAAAGTTACCTTTCTTTAAGTTCAGAACCATTGTTTCTGAATTAACAATGTCACTCTCCATCCTAATGAAGAACTCAACCATATTATGGTCACTCTTGCCCAAGGGGGCACGTACAGCAAGACGGCTAACTACCCCTTCCTCATTACTCAAAACCCAGTCTAAAATAGCCTGCTCTCTCGTTGGTTTCCTCTACATGTTGATTTAGATAACTATCCCGCATACATTCCAAAAAATCCTCTTCCTCAGCACCCCTGCCAATTTGATTCACCCAATCTATATGTAGATTGAAGTCACCCATTATAACTGTTTTGCCTTTGTCGCACGCATTTCTAATTTCCTGTTTGATACCATCCCCAACTTCTCTGCTACTGTTAGGTGGCCTGTACACAACACCCACCAGCGTTTTCTGCCCCTTAGTGTTTTGTAGCTCTACCCATACCGATTCCACATCCTCCAAGCTAATGTCCTTCCTTTCCATTGCGTTAATCTCCACTCTAACCAGCAACGCTACCCCACCTCCTTTTCCTTCTCTCTATCCCACCTGAATATTGAATATCCCTGGATGTTCAGCGCCCAGCCTACGTCACCCTGGAGCCATGTCTCCGTGATCCCAACTATATCATAATCATTAATATCTATCTGCACGTTCAACTCGTCCACCTTATTACGAATACTCCTTGCATTGAGACACAAAGCCTTCAGGCTTGTCTTTACAACGCACTTACCCCGTATACAATTTTGCTGAAAAGTGGCCCTTTTTGATTTTTGCCCTGATTTTGTCTGCCTGCCACTTTTACTTTTCACCTTGCTACCTATTGCTTCTACCCTCATTTTACACCCACCTGCCTCTCTGCTCTTGTACCCATCCCCCTGCCACATTAGTTTAAATCCTCCCCGACAGCACTAGCAAACACTCCCCCAAGAACATTGGTTCCATTCCATTCCAGGTGCAAACCGTCCTGTTTGTACCGGTCCCACCTCCCCCAGAAGAATAAAAGAAGATATGAGGTTGCTTTGGCAAGAAAGGTGAAAGTAAACCCAAAGGGTTTCTACAGCTATATTAATAGCAAAAGGATAACGAGGGATAAAATTGGACCATTAGAGAACCAGAATGGACAGCTATCTGCAGTCAAAAGAGATGGGGGAGATATTGAACAATTTCTTTTCTTCGGTATTCACCAAGGAGAAGGATATTGAACTCGGTGAGTTAAGGGGAAAAAGTAGCTATGGAAACTATGAGATTCAAAGAGGAGGAAGTACTGACACTTTTGAAAAATATAAAAGTGGATAAGTATCCAGTTCCTGACAGGATATTCCCTAGACATTGAGGGAAGTTAGTGTAGAAATAGCAGGAGCTATGACAGAAATATTTCAAATGTCATTAGAAACGGGAATAGTGCCGGAGGATTGGCGTACTGCGCATGTTGTTCCATTGTTTAAAAAGGGTTCAAAGAATAAACCTAGCAATTGTAGACCTATTAGTTTTGACATCAGTGGTGGGCAAATTAATGGAAAGGATACTTAGAGATAATATATATAAGCATCTGGATAAACAGGGTCTGATCAGGAACAGTCAACATGGATTTGTGCTGGAAGGTCATGTTTTGACAAACCTTCTTGAATATTTTGAAGCGGTAACTAGGGAAATTGATGAGGGTAAAGCAGTGGATGTTGTCTATATGGATTTCAGTAAGGCCTTTGACAAGGTTCCCCATGGAAGGTTGGTTAAGAAGGTTCAATCTTTGGGTGTTAATGGCAGAGTAGCAAGATGGATTCAACAGTGGCTGAATGGGAGATGTCAGAGAGTAATGGTGGATGGCTGTTTGTCAGGTTGGAAGCCGGTGACCAGTGGGGTGCCTCAGGGATCTGTGTTGGGTCCACTGTTCTTTGTCATGTACATCAATGATCTGGATGATGGGGTGGAAAATTGGATAAGTAAGTATGCAGATGATACTAAGATAGGTGGTGTTGTGGATAATGAAGTAGATTTTCAAAGTCTACAGAGAGATTTGGGCCATTTGGAAAAGTGGGCTGAAAGATGGCAGATGGAGTTTAATGCTGATAAGTGTGAAGTGCTACATCTTGGTAGGACAAATCAAAATAGGACGTACATGGTAAATGGTAGGGAATTGAGGAATGCTGTGGAACAGAGGGATCTAGGAATAACTGTGCATAGTTCCCTGAAGGTGGAATCGCATGTAGATAGGGTGGTAAAGATAGCCTTTGGTGTGCTGGCCTTTATAAATCAGAGCATTGAATATAGGAGTAGGGAAGTAATGTTAAAATTGTACAAGGCATTGGTAAGACCAATTCTGGAGTATGGTGTACAATTTTGGTCGCCTAGTTATAGGAAGGATGTCAACAAAATAGAGAGAGTACAGAGGAGATTTACTAGAATGTTGCCAGGGTTCCAGCAACTATGTTACAGAGAAAGGTTGAACAAGTTAGGTCTTTATTCTTTGGAGCGCAGAAGGTTAAGGGGGGACTTGATTGAGGTCTTTAAAATGATGAAAGGGATAGACAGAGTTGACGTGGATACGGTTTTTTCCCATTGAGGTAGGGAAGATTCAAACATGAGGGCATGACATGAGAATTAAGGGACAGAGGTTTCGGGGTAACGTGAGGGGGAACTTCTTTACTCAGAGGGTGGTGGCTGTGTGGAATGAGCTTCCAGCAGAAATGGTGGAGGCAGGATCAATTTTAACATTTAAGAGTAAAGTGGATAGGTATATGGACGTGAAGGGAATGGAGGGGTATGGTCTGAGTGCAGGTAGATGGGACTAGGGGAAAACAAATGGTCGGCACGGACTGGAAGGGCTGAGAGGGCCTGTTTCCGTGCTGTAATTGTTATATGGTTATATGGCATGAAAGCTGAGCTAGCTAATATGAATTAGGTTATGGCATTAACTCAGCGTGTTAGGCGGCATCTCTGGAGAATATCGATCGGCAACGTTTTGAATCGGATCCGACTCCAGACATTGACAGGTGACTCAAAATAGAGAGGGAAAAATGGTTTAAATTATTTTATTTTTCAGTTTAGTTTCGAGATACAGCGTGGAAACAGGCCCACCGACCAACGAATACCCCAACCCTATCCTACACACTCTGGGTGATTTACAGAAGCCAATAAACCTAGATAAATAAATGTGAGAGAAAACCGGAGCACATGGAGAATACCCATTCAGTCACAGGGAGAATGTGTAAACTCCAAACACACAGCACCCATAGTCAGGACAGAACCCAGGTCTCTGGCGCTATAAGGCAGCAGCTCTACTGCTGTGCCACCGTGCCATCCAATGTAGGACTGGCCTCTAAAGCATATCATTACACAAGGACATGGGCATCAAACAATTGGACAGAATACAATACACGCAAAGAATGACTACAATATTAATGAGGAAGGAAAAATGAAAGTATGGAATAAAGTCAGCGAGAAATCTAGAATCTTCTAAAAACAGATCAGAAGAGTTTCTGTAGATGTTTAAAATATAAAATAAAAGATAAAACAAAGTAAGTAGAGTACTGGAAAAAAATCCTTATCTCCTCTTTCAGCATAGACATTTAATCTATGCAGGCTCTTGGAGCCCTCTCATCAGAAACTCCCCCACCTTCTGACATGTACCCTATTCTCTGTCACATCCATATTAACTGGAGCAGATGTTTCCGGTAGTGGGAGAGTCTAGGACCGGAGGGCACAGCCTTAGAATAGGACACACCTTTAGAATGCAGATGAAGAGGAATTTCTTTAGCCAGAGGGTGGTGAATCTGTGAAATTAGTTGCCATAGGAGGCCATTAGGCGTTTTTAAAGCAGAGATTGATAGGTTCTTGATCAGTAAAGGCATCAAAGTTTATGGGGAGAAGGCAGGAGAATGGGGTTGCAAAGGAAAAATAGTTCCTCTCAATCTACAGCCGTCTGTCTACAGCAATGAATTCCACAGATCTCCACCCTGTGGTTAAAGAAATTCCTCCTCATCTCTATTATGAAGGTACATCCCTTTATTCTGAGACTGGATCCTCTAGTTCTCGACTTCTATAAACTGGAAACATCCTACCCACGCCCCCACCATCTGGTATGTTTCAATGAGACTCCCCCCCCCCCCCATCCTTCTAAACTCCAGCGAGTACAGGCCCAGAGACTTTTAAAACTCCTCATACATTAACCTAAGTATCCCCTAGATAATTCTCATGAATCACCTCTGGACCCTCTCCAAAGCCAGCACATCCTTCTTCAGATATGGAGCCCAAAACTGCTCACAGCGTTCCAAATGTGGCCACACCAGTGCCTGATAAAGCCTCACTCCTACTGGTTACTTTTGCTCCTATTTTCTGTGTCGTTTGTAGCATGGAGTAGGTTGCTGTCTTTTGGTGACACTCAAAGCAGTAAGTCTTTGCAGATACCTGCTGGTTAGATTAATTCTTGTCCCGTGTTCTCCAACTTGACCACAGAGATGCATATCGAAGGAAAGTATTGCAGAGAATCAGTGAAATGTTGCTTTTCTATTGCCGTATTTCAAACTTGCATTTCTCAGCAGTTGCAGTACTGTATAAAGACGATGCAGTCCAACCACAGTCAAATAATCTGATGGGACAGCAGCAATGGAGGCAACACTGACTAAAACTTTCCAATTCTGATCTCAGTCAAGTAATACCAAGGACCACCCACAGATCTCAATGATCCTTTCATCCACTCTTTTGGTATAGGTTTATTATTGTCATGTGTCCCAAAGTACAGTGAATATCTCTCCCTACCTCCCCTCCCCCTACGTTCCATCCTCTGGTTTATCAATTTGCAACTCTTCAGTCCTTCTGTCTCAGACCTTCTGCTTTAATCTCTGGCCTGTTCTAACCATCTGCCTATCAAAAAATCTGCCTGCCACACACTTTATCCTACCCCTCCTCACTCCCAGCTTTCGTTCCCATCGTTTGTAGGTTAATTGGCTTCTGTAAATTGTCCCTAGTGCGTGTAGGGTAGAACTAGTGTATGGGTGATCGTTGGTCCGTGGAGACACGATGGGACGAAGGGTGTGTTTCCACGCTGCATCTCCAAACTAAACTAAATTGTAGATAGACACAAAAAGCTGGGGTAACTCAGCCAGTCAGACAGCATCTCTGGAGAAAAAGGAACAGGTGATGTTTCGGGTCAAGATCCTTCTTCAGATAGTCAGGGGAAAGGGAAATGAGAGATATAGACAGTGATATGGAGAGATATGGAACAAATTATTGATTGATATGCAAAAAAGTAATGATAAAGGAAAGGCCTTTGTTAGCTGTGGGCAGGATGTCATTTCAATAATGGACTTTAAAGTACGGAAAGTTATTTGGAAGTCTGAAAGTAAAAGATAAATTGCAGGATTATGGGGAGAAAGCAGGGGCAATGAAACAATATCTACTCTGCAAGGCGCCAGCCTAGATTTGGTGGGATGCGAAGCTTGCTTCTTCCTGTAACAATTGTATGACTCTGATTTTATACATTACATCCTGGCACGGAGCTACTGATTACTGAATGTTTCAATTTCTGGACAGGATTGTGTTTTAAAAGTGTGCTCAAGTGACTTCCTCTGTAATCTTATCACAAAATTCCAAACGTACAAGCCATTCTTTTTACTTCTTACAGTGATTGACACAAAGTACCTCAGTTTTTTCTCCACATGTCCACACTCTTTTTTTTCCCTCAACTGAGATCATTCTGTTTTCCCGCATAAAGAAGAACATTGGTTTGATTAGAAAGTAAAGCTCTCTCTACAATGATCTCGGAGCAGGTTAATACCGATATCAACTTTTCCTTTCCCCCTGACTCTCATCTGAAGAAGGGTCTCGACCCGAAACGTCACCCATTCCTTCTCTCTGGAGTTGCTGCCTGTCCCGCTGAGTTAGACCAGCATTTTGTGTCTATCTCCGGTTTAAACCAGCATGTGCACTTCCTTCCTACACATTTCCTCAACTATTTATTGACACGTGTACTGAAGTACATTGAAAAAATCTAGTTGCGTGCTAACCAGTCAGCGGAAAAACAAGACATGATTACAATCGAGCCGTCTGCAGTGTACAGATAAATGGTGAAGGGAATAATGTGAATAAAGTTTAGTACAATATAAAGTCCTGTAAAGTCAGTTTAAAGATAGTCCAAAGGTCTCCAATGAGGTAGATAGTAGCTCAGGACTGCTCCCTAGTTGTTGGTACTACCTATACCTCCAACTGTACTACTTATCACTTGTCAGGCTTTGTCCCACTCCCACCTCTTCCCCAGTTTTCTCTCCCCCACTGCAATCAGTCTGAAGATCCCAACCCGTAAGGTCACTTCAATGTCCGCCAGAGATGCTGCCTGGCCCTCTGAGTAATTGCAGCACATTGTGCTCAGAGCAGGTAATATAAGGGTCAGATGTTAAAAAGAAAGAATGACATACATTGCCTTTCATGGCCTCCGATATTCCAAAAGTGTGGCACAATGGCTAATGCCTCTCGAGTAAAACAGTTGTTATTCTGATTTCTCTTGCTACCTGCATGGAGTTTGCAGGTTTTCCCTGTGACCTCACGGATTTTCCCCAGGTACTCCGATTTCTTCCCACATCCCAAAGGTGAATGGCTACTGTAAATTACCTCTGGGGTAGGGGAATCAGAGTGGAGTGGATGAGCATGTGAGAGAGAACAGTTTACCAGGAAATAAGGGAATGCATAGCTGACGGGAATGCATGGGGTGAAGATCCAGCATGGATTCAATGGATGAATGGCCTCCTCTGCGCTTTAGACTTTAAAGTTACAGCGCGGAAACAGGACTTTTGTCCCACAGAATCCGCTCCGATCAGCGAATACCCCGTACACTAACACTATCCTACACACTGGGGACAATTTAGAATTTTGAGGAAGCCAATTAACTTACCAACCTGTAAGTCTTTTGAGTGTGGGAGGAAACCAGAGCACCAGGAGAAATCCTACGCAGTCACAGGGAGAATGACCAAAATATTGTGTATATGGAACGGAATCGCTGTTACTTTTCGCTGTACCTCAGTACACATGACAATAAAGTAAACTCAAATCAAGAACCAGAGGACATAGTTTAAGATGAGAGGGGAATGATTTCAAAGGAACCTGAGGGCAACTTTGTTTCACACAGAATGGAGGGTATAAGCTGCCAGAGGAGGTAGTTAAGCCTCATACTATAACAGCATTTACTATTGGCCCTCATAATTTCGTAAACCCTTTAAAGTCGCCCTTCAGCCTCCTTTGCTCCAGGGAAAACAATCCCAGCCTATCTAGTTTCTCCTTGCAACTGGAGCTCTGCAGTTCAGGCAACATTCCTGTGGATCTTTTCTGCGTCCTCTCTGGCTTAATCACATCCTTCCTCAGGCCTGGTAATCGGAACTGCACACAATACTCCGAGTACGGTCAAATTAGGGCAACTTATACAACTGCAACATGACATTACAACTCGTACCCAGTGCCATATGCCTTCTTCGCCATCTACCTTTATTTCCACTTTTAGGCAATTATGTACTTGTACCCCAGCACAATGTAAATTGTCCCTAGTGTGTGTAGGAGAATGTTAATGTGTGAGGATTGCTGGCCGGTGCAGGCTCGGTGGGCGGAAGGGTCTGTTTCCACGCTGTATCTTTAAACAAAAAAATTAAAGTGGTGGACTCAGTTCATCGCGGACGCAACGCTCCCCTCCGTCGAACAGCATCTACACTGCGCGCTGCCTCAAGAAGGCAGCATCTATCATCAAGGATCCCCACCATTTGGCCCATGCCCTCTTCTCACTGCTATTATTTGGCAGGAGGTATAGAAGCCTGAAGTCCCACACCCTTCAGGTTCAGGAATAGATACTTGATGTAGGAGCGATCTTTTGGAGGTGCAATGGCGATTTACAGTATTTTATACATCAATTTTTTGGCCAGACCTGACTTGCATTGAAAACATTGTTGCCTTTTGCAAGGTATTTTGGAATATGCTTTGGTCTATGCTGGGAGTGCAGGTAAACTCGAACAACAATAGTACTTCCAGGACACCAGCAGATTTAAACTAAGGGTGTGCACTTTATTCTGATCTAGCAGCAAGTAACAACAACACCTGATGCTTATTTCAGTTTTAGTTTAGAGATAGAACATGGAAATAGACCCTTTGGCCCACCTAGTCCACACTGACCATTGATCACCTGTTCAGACTGGTTCTATGTTTTGTATACACTTGTGTATGCACTCCCTACACACTAGGGGGCAATTTAACCTCCAAACCCATATGTCTTTGGAATGTGGGGGGAAATCGGAGTACCTGGGCGAAAGCCACGCGGTCACAAGGAGAACGTAAAAATACCATACAGAGAGCTCCCGTGGGCAGGATTGAACCCGGGACTGACTTAACTAATCCTGCTGCCTGAGATTTATGATGAAGGGCCATTAACCTGAAACATTAACTCTATATCCTTTTAAGGCAGGCAGGTAAACATCCTAAAGTTTAAGAAAGAACTGCAGATGCTGGTAAAATCGACGGTAGACACAAAATGCTGGAGTAACTCTGTGGGTGAAGCAGCATCTATGGAGAGGAGGAATGGGTGATGTTTCAGGTTGAGACCCTTCTTCAGACTGCAGCTCGATGTCTAAACATCCTAAAGTGCTAAGTTGGAGAACAATCAGACAAAAAACAGAACATACATGAAGAGATAACACCACAGCCTCTGTTGCAAGGATTTTCTTCTTCCACTGACATTAGGAAAATCTTTAGATAAAGTAAAGGTTAAGAGTAAGATATTGTTTCCTAATGCTACTTGATAGTACCACCACATTAAAAGACATTTGGAGAGGTACATGGGTAAGAAAGATTGAGAGGGATATGGGTCAAATGTGTTCAGGTGGGACTAGTGTAGATGGGGAATCTTGATTGACATAGGCAGGTTGGGCTGAAGAGTCTGTTCCTGTGCTTTATTACTATGTATACCCAGGTGTCTTTGACCTGCTGAGTATTTCTAGCCTAGTCTGGACTTTTCTATTCCAGATTTCCAGCATCTGCTGAGGGATCGGGTCAAATCTTTCCACTTTCTGCCAGTTTTATTTGAAAGATACTGGGTTATGAGGGGAGGGAGGAGGCGGTAATAGGGAGAGCAGGAGGAACTGTGAATCATTCTCAATGTTGGCTGAATCAGCCCCTTTTCAACACATGTCAGGGATCAGCAGAACAAGTAGCAGGTGTGCCGTGATGAGATAACATCACACAGGCTGATCAATGCTTGGAGGAGGTCTGCTTGAATTTAGCCAGAGGGATCCAGGCTAAAGGTCAGAGTCCAGTGGAAACGGTATACAGCAAGAATTAGTGCCAGCATTGGAAACCTTCCAAAATTACATATCAATGTGAACGATGCTAAAAGTAACCCAAAAACAAAAAATAGTAGGATATTTTTAAAATCGTGTGTAGGAAGGAACTGCAGATGCTGGTTTAAACTAAAGATAGACACAAAATGTTGTAGTAAATTAGCGAGACAGGCAGTATCTCTGGGGAGAAGGTCCTCAGCAGAGGTCTTACCTTTGTTCCCTCCGTGCCCACCTCAATGAGTTCCGCGCCCACCACGACTTGGAGCTCTTCAACAGTCGCCTCCGCCTCACCGCGTTCTTTCACGGGAAGGAGTTCTCGCCCCCCCCATTGATGATCCCTTTTCCCGTCTCCAACGAACCCCCTCCTCTTGGACCCCCCCTCGTGGCCCTCCGGCTTTAGAACTTTTCATCGTCGCGACATCAACCGCCTCAACTTCTCCACTCCCCTGTCTCACTCCAATCTCTCTCCACCCCCCCCCCCCCCGAACGTACTGCCATCGACTCGCTCCGCAACAACCCAGACTGGGTTATCAAACCCGCCGACAAGGGAGGTGCCGTGGTAGTCTGGCGCGTCGATCTCTACAAAGCTGAGGCCACGCGTCAACTCTCGGACACCTCCTCCTACTAACCCCTGGACCATGACCCCACTGACGAGCACCAAAAAACATCAGTCTGAAGAAGGGTTTCGGCCCAAAACGTTGCCTATCTCCTTCGCTCTATAGATGCTGCTGCACCCGCTGAGTTTCTCCAGCATTTTGTGTACTCCCTGGGGAGAAGGAGTGGGTGACATTTCGGGTCGAGTACCTTCTTCAGACGGATGGATTGCAGATTAGTAGGAAGGAACTGCAGATGCTGGTTTGAACCGGAGAGATACAAATCTACTCCACAAATGTTGCCTGACTTGCCGAGTGACTCCTGTACTTAGTATTTTACTCAAGATACTGGAAAAATGCCTGCCATTGTTTATTGCTATATTGACACAAAAAGCTGGAGTAAGCTCAGCGGGACATCCAGTATCTCTGGAAAAAAGGAATAGGTGAGGTTTCGGGTCTAGACCATTCTTCAGACTGAAGAAGGGTCTCGACCCAAAACGTCACCTATTCATTTTCTCCAAAAGAACTGCAGATGCTGGCTTATACCAAAGAGAGACACAAAGTGCTCATGCAACTCAGCAGATCCTACAGCACCTCCGGAGATAAAGGATAGGTGATGTTTTAGTCGGGACACTTTTTCAGATTGAAATTAAGCGGTGTGTGGGGGGGGGGGGGGGGGGGGGGGGGCAGGTGGAAAGATCAGGACTGTCAACAGATGACCTCAAGCAAAATTGTATGTTGTTTAGAAATTCTTTGAACATTTTGTCCATTATAATTGGAGGTGGACAAAAGGGTTGTTCAAATGAATTAAGTCATTGGAAATGGAAGTTCTTATAATGAGATCTCCAAGATCCGGTCAACTGGGACTGTCAAACTTTGGCTTGAGGCAAAAAAAGAAGTGTGAGTGCATTACATTCTCACATTGTACAAAAATTACATCACCTTGAATTTAGCCCCAGGATTAGGACTGTCAACAGGAATCCATAAATGGAGATCAAGCTCAACAAATCTGTTGACACAAGGAACTGCAGATGCAGGTTTTCAAAACAAAAGACGCTAAGTGCTAGAGTAAATCTCCGGGTCAGGCAGTATCTCTGGAGGACACGTATAGACACCATTTTGGGTTGTGACTTTTTTTTCAACAAACCTGTTAGTTTTATTAACACTATCCTACAGGGAGGGAGGCTAGGGAGGATACATCTTTGGAGTGTTGGAGAAAACCAAAGATCTCAGAGAAAACCCACGCAGTCGTGCGTTGCAGCAGGTATGTATTTTGAGTTTCCAAAAGCCCACGTTAAGGTGCTACACCAGATTATTGAAAAAATTAGAGCACACAATATTCGGGGGTAAAATACTAGCTTGCATTGAATTTGTTGATGGATGGAGTAGGAATAGGTTAGTGATTATTAGTAGGTGATGATTTGGTTGTCCAGGATATCAATCCTGGAGTGCCAGCTGATCACATTTGATATTCATGATTTGGATGAGAGAACAACTATAATATAACTGGTCTCCAAATCTGAGGAAGGACATTATTGCCATAGGGAGTGCAGAGAAGGTTCACCAGACTGATTCCTGGGATGTCAGGACTGTCTTATGAAGAAAGACTGGATAGACTCGGTTTATACTCTCTGGAATTTAGGAGATTGAGAGGGGATCTTATAGAAAACTTTCAAAATTCTTAAGGGGTTGGACAGGCTAGATGCAGGAAGATTGTTCCCGATGTTGGGGAAGTCCAGGACAAGGGGTCACAGCTTACGGATAAGGGGGAAATCCTTTAAGACCGAGATGAGAAAGACTTTTTTCACACAGAGAGTGGTGAGTCTCTGGAACTCTCTGCCACAGAGGGTAGTTGAGGCCAGTTCATTGGCTATATTTAAGAGTGAGTTGGATGTGGCCCTTGTGGCTAAGGGGATCTGAGGGTATGGAGAGAAGGCAGGTACGGGTTACTGAGTTGGATGATCAGCCATGATCATATTGAATGGCGGTGCAGGCTCGAAGGGCTGAATGGCCTACTCCTGCACCTAATTTCTATGTTTCTATGTTTCTAATATATCTAAGATGTAGACATAAGGAATTGCAGATGCTGGCGTGCATAAAAAGACACACAGTGCTGGTGTAACTCAGTGGGTCAGGCAGCATCTCTGGAGACATGGATATGCGACGTTCCGGGTCAGGTTTCTTCAAGGGTCATGTCCCATATTTGGCTATTCATGTTCTACAGAGATGCTGCCTGACTCATTGAATTACTCCAGAACATTGTGTCTTTTTTTAAAATAATATATCCAAGTTTGCTGATGATACAAATCAGGAATGGCAGTTTGAGATGCGAGGAGGATGCAGGCAATTTCCTGGAGACAAAAGCATACCAAGAGAATGCAAAAAAAAAGTCAAATATATATAGTTTGGTAGAATGAAATCGAAATAATGAAATGGAGTATAGTGCTTCTACTCAGCGGCTGTGGAAAGCATCTTGTCCGGAAATATTACAATCTGGTTTGGGAATTGCTCTGCCCAGGACAAGAAGGCTCTGCAGAGACTAGTGCGTTCGGCCAAACGCACGATGGGAACTTCACTCACCCCTCTGCAGGAACTATACATCAGGAGGTGCAACTCCAGAACCAATAAGATCATGGGAGACCCCTTCCACCCCTGCTATGGTCAGGCAAACGCCCCCGTTGCCATGCTGTGAGAACGGAGAGGCTGAGAAGGAGTTTCTTCCCAGAGGCCATTAGGACTGTAAACTCCTATCTCACCAGGGACTAACTTTACTGTACCACAATACCGCCCACAATATTTAATATGTAAAATAACATGTGATTCTGTTCCATTCTGTTTGTAGTTTGTTGGTTGTTTGTTTGTTTTGCACAAAGTCCGCGAGCATTGCCACTTTTCATTTGATTGCACATCCCGTATGTGTATGTGACGAATAAACTTGACTTGACTTGAAGGCAGAGTATTTCATTAATGTTAGAAAATTGAGATGAGCTAATGTTCAGAGGGATCTAAGTATCCTGCTACATAAAGTGCTGAGGTACAGGTTCAGTAGATAACAAATGGTATGTTGGTATTCATGGTACAATGAATACCAACTTACAAAATTCTTAAGGGGTTGGACAGGCTAGATGCAGGAAGATTGTTCCCGATGTTGGGGAAGTCCAGGACAAGGGGTCACAGCTTAAGGATAAGGGGGAAATCCTTTAAGACCGAGATGAGAAAGACTTTCTTCACACAGAGAGTGGTGAGTCTCTGGAACTCTCTGCCACAGAGGGTAGTTGAGGCCAGTTCATTGGCTATATTTAAGAGTGAGTTGGATGTGGCCCTTGTGGCTAAGGGGATCAGAGGGTATGGAGAGAAGGCAGGTACGGGATACTGAGTTGGATGATCAGCCATGATCATATTGAATGGCGGTGCAGGCTCGAAGGGCTGGCTGGCCTACTCCTGCACCTAATTTCTATGTTTCTATGTTTCTATTTAAGAAGATTAGAGTGCAAAAGTAAAGAGTCTCCAATTTCTATAGAACCCTGATGAAACCACATCTGGAAAATTGTGTGTACGAAGGGATTGCGGATGCTGGTTTACACTGAGGATAGAAACAAAATGATGGAGTAACTCAACGGGTCAGGCATCATCTCTGGAGAAAAGGAATCAGTGATGTTTCGGGTCGAGACATTTCTTCAGACTGAGAGTCAGGGGAGATGGAAACTAGAGATATGAAGAGGTACAAAGAACAAATGAATTAAAAGTATGTAAAAGGACAAATCAAAGCCAGCAACGATAATCAAGGAAAGGTGGAGCACAGGTGGAGCAACAGTGGTCTGTTGTTGGCTATGGTGTAGGGCTGGTCTTACTACCCAAGGGATGATGTACTTGCAATGGAGAGAATCCAACAGATTTATTCCTGAACTGTGGTGTTTGTTGCACGAGCAGAAATTATACAAACTGGGCTTTGAGTATAAAAATGAGAGGTGATCTCATTGAAACCTGCAACATTCTTACAGGGTTTGACAGGTAGATGTTGAGATTGATTAGCAACAATAGTCACTGTTGCAAAATAAGGGATGGGCAGTCAGGACAGAATGAGAAGAAGGTGGCGAATCTTTGGAATTCAGTGCCCAAGAGGCTCCATTTCTGACATGCTCAGCATAGAACAGCACACCACAAGAACAGGCCTTTTGGCCCACGATGTCGGTGCTGAGCAAGGGGCCAAATTAAACTCATCTCCTCTTGCCTGCACCTGAACCATATCTCTGTTCCCAGCAAAACCATGTGCCCATCCAAAAGCCTCTTAAACACCGCTGTCGTATCTCACGTATTCGAGGCAGAAACTTTTAGATACGAAGGGAATCAAGGGTTTAATGCTGGAAAGTGCCGCGTATGATATGTAAAGAATTAACCGTGATTTTACTGAATGGTGAAGGAGGCGTCATGGGGCCAAATGGATCTCGACCCGAAACGTCAACTATCCCTTTTTTTTCCAGAAATGGTGTCTGACCCGCTGATTTGATCCAGCCTTTCTGTGTCTATCTTTAACAAATGACCCACAACCTGCATCTCTTTCTTATATTTCGTCGGACTCAGCAGTTCTGGAAGCAGACATTAGCATCAGTCAGATAGATCAGTGATCAGAAAAAAAACTGACTTTTCCAGTATAGCTGCTTGAAAAGACTTGAGTTCACTGCAAGCTCTTGCACAAGACATGTCATAAAAACATTTCGAGAAGTATTCAACAAACATCGCATACCAGTGGGCAGCCCTCTCTGCAGCCTGATAGAAGTGCATTCCTTTCCAGCTCTCTCGGCGCTCGCTGTGCGCTCACCAAGGGTGGTTGAAATATGTGCTCATTATCTGAAATATCAAAAGGTGCAACAGAAGACTTTTAACGTCTGCCAAGAAACCGGCGGAGGAACACGGGGGGGGGGGGGGGGGGGGGGGGCTTGAACGGGACCTTTCTCACCCCACCTGCCTTCGGAGAAGAGCAACCAAACAACCAAAAGGATACAGATGTGCCTCGCAGAGCAGAAAAAAGCAACTTTACAATCGTTCCTGTCAAAAGAGATACGCCACAGTGAAAAATGAGGAGTTTTTATTTATTTTTGGGTTTCGCCAAATGATCACATCTTTCTGTCTTTCAACCTTGCTTCAGAGCACCCCACCTTGCGAGTGCTTGCTGGAGCCTCTCCTACCCTGTGGCTGGCGTGAGAGGGTGCTGATTAGCTGAGCTGCCTGTGCTCTCCTCCCCCCGACCCCCACCCCCCTTAACTTAATCAGGAAAGGAGCTCTTCCCTCCAGTAAGTGATTGCTGGATGTCTGCCTTGAGCAGTGGGAAGTACAGCCCGTGACCCAGCTTTGCTCACACCCAGCTTCCTTCCTTCGCTGCAAGATTCATCCAGGCAGAGTGTGACCCGAACACATCTCCGCTTGGTTGGGAGAGTAAAAAAAACCTCAAGCATGTTGCCAGCGGACATGGCTGTGTGCGCGGAGAGAGCTGGATACTGAAGCCGAGCAGCAGGAGCTCCCGTTCCCAACACAACCGAGCGATGATGTTTGGCAGAAACAGCATCTTCGGAATAGGAAACTCCTGGAAAAAAGGTAAGGATTAGAAGCGCGTCGCGTCGTAACTGTTTTCAACGCGTCCAGCTTTTTAGTGAGTTAACTTGGGTTGCACCGAAACACCTTCTAAACCTGCCAAATCTATAGCTGTCAGATAGACACAAAACAGCTGGAGTAACTCAGCCTGGCAGGCGGCATCTCTGGAGAGAAGGAATGGGCGACCTCGCGGGTCGAGACCCTTCTTCGGACTGAAAGTCTGAAGAAAGGTCTCGACCCGAAACATCGCCCATTCCCTTCTCTCCCGAGATGCTACCCGTCCCACTGAGTTACTCCAGCTGTTTTGTGTCTATCTTCGGTTTAAAACAGCAGGATCTGCAGTTCCTTCCGACACATCTAGCTGTTATGTCTTTTCAATCCCATCCCCCTGTCCAGTGAAACCCTGCAGGTCACAGAGTCAGGATTAGAACAGAGTTGACCCGTTAAGTGCCCTCTGAGTTAATCCTGCGTATAAATCAGTTCGGCAGCCCTGCCGTGGTGCTGAGCACGGTGCTATTCCGAGAGGCCTGGCTGAACCTTTCAAAACCATCAGGTTTGGATTTATGACCAAAGTCGCAGACAGCCAGGAGTTTGGGTCAGAGAAAACCCGTGGTGAAAGTGCTACTGGTTCCAACCTCTACCCCACCCCACCCCACCCCACCACCCTCGAACCTCGCCCCGAGGCCAGCGATCAATAAGCAGAGGACAAGTCCTTTAAACGGCGGAACTAAAAGGAGTCGAGGGTGCAGCGACCCAGAAGCATGATTTAAAAACAGGGCAAGTTGATTAAGCTGCTCAGAAATGAGATCCTGAACAGGGAGGTGCAGGGCACAACAGCAGGATGTGGACTTCAGCTGCTGATGCCGGCATTTATTTATTTTCCTTCTCTAATTGCCCCTCCACTGAGTGGCAGTGAAGACCTCATTTTGCGTGTCTGGAGTCCCGCAGAGTCCACTCCGGGAAATGAAACTGATTTACTTCTGCGGAGGATATTGATGAAAAGTTTGTGCAACGATCCAGTCGTGTCATGGTTCCTGTTACTTTTAACACTTGGGGGTTTTTTTTCTCTCTCTCTTATAACAAAGTCCAGATATTTTTCATTTCGTGAATTTATATTCCCTTGCTGCTAGGGTGGGATTCAGACTTGTATCATGATCAGTAATTCATACCAGAATGCAGAATGATACAGTAGTTTCTCAGTATTGTGGCCTAGATAGTGTGCTTTCTATGATGCATCAGTCTCCGGAGGAAATAAAGGCGTTGATGTGATATTTTTTATTTTTTTTGGCTGTGGCCTCAGTGTGGCTGAACCAGGACAGATTGGTAATATTTAAGCCTAGGAACACAAAACTCTCACCCATTTGGGCGGCATGGCGGCGCTCAAATGACGGGCAAATGTCGCGCCAACAGCGTACAGGCAGCGCGCGGCGAGGCATGGTGACGGACGTTGACGCACGGTGACGCTTAATAAATTAGCATAGTTCGTGGTTCACCGTGGGCAACCATAAGTACATCAGCATACGCCATCAGTACGTCAGTGCGCGCAAAGGAATACGTCACGTAGGTGGCGCGCGAGGATTTTGAACATTCCAAAATCCTGGGGCGATAGGGATGCACCGCGCGTTATTGCATACGCCCCCACGCGCCACGCGCACGTCACCATGCGCCAAACAATTTTTAGGATGTTGCATAAATGACATCCAAATGACTCCCAAGTGGGACAGGCCCTTAAGCCTGCACATCTGATAAGGCAATAATATCCATGCAATTGCTGGTCTCCCGCCTCTGGAAGCCTGTCTGACTCACAAATACTTTACCATAGATTCCGCACTTCGGGTGCCAAGACTTGACCAAGAACGTAAGACTTGACCAAGAGCGTTGGCCATCTCGCCCTCAACCTAATTATTCAGCCTGATTTTTGGCTGCAGCGCCATGTTCCTGTCTGAGCCCCTCGTACTTCTTAGTCTAATTTGGATTTTGAAAGGTTTAGAAGGATATGGGCAGGTGGTCCTAGCGTAGATGGAACATCGTGGTCGGCACGGACAAGTTGGGCCGCAGGGCCTGTTTCCGCGCTGCATCGCCATGATTCTTTCACACAGAGAGTGGTGAGTCTCTGGAACTCTCTGCCACAGAGGGTAGTTGAGGCCAGTTCATTGGCTATATTTAAGAGTGAGTTGGATGTGGCCCTTGTGGCTAAGGGGATCAGAGGGTATGGAGAGAAGGCAGGTACGGGATACTGAGTTGGATGATCAGCCGTGATCATATTGAATGGCGGTGCAGGCTCGAAGGGCTGAATGGCCTACTCCTGCACCTAATTTCTATGTTTCTATGTTTCTATGATTCTCTGGACTTTAGGGATACAGCGTGGAAATGGGCCCTTCGGCCCACCGAGTTCGTGCCAGCCAGTGATCACCCCATACACTACCTGTACCCAACACACAAGAGAAAATTTACGATCTTACCGAAGCCGACTAACCTCCAAACCTGCTTGACTTTGGAGGGTGGGAGGAAGCTGACGTACACCGGGGAAACCCGTGTGGTCATGGGGAGAGTGTACGAACGCCGCACGACAGCACCCGGAGACGTCTGGATCGAAGCCAGGTCTCTGGCGCTGTGAGGCAGCAACTCTGCCGCTGCCGCTGCGCCACCGTGCCGCTGTGATTCTATAATCTCGTCATCAGTTGGTTTATCTGCATTCCATTCCTGCATGTGGCCGACCAGCGACGCCTCATTAATGGGTCGGCCGTAGGGAGATAGTGCAGCACATGCTTCCTCTGAGTGTCTTGAATGACGTGACCTGCAATAGGATAAAAGGGCAGGAGGACATTGCACGGACTCGGAGAATCACACAGTGTAAGTGCCTGGCAGCGCTAATCTCCGTTACACTGTTTATTTTTGGCACAAAAACAGGCCAGATCACTGAAATTCCCCCTTCAACGTTTCTATCTCTTAGCTGAAGAAAAATTGCAAGCTGCCTCAGGAATTTGCAAAGAGAGTAACAAAGTGTCACGACCAATGATGAAGGTAACACAGCTGACCACCAAAAGCCCTTTTGAGTGTGAATTACCTCATCTGTCAGAAGCCTCCATGGGCCTCCATTAAAGTGAAATCCAGATGTAGAAATGATTACTTTAAAGTAATAATAATGTTAAAACAAAAGCCCTAAAGGAAACTCACTGACTACATACAGTACATTGATATCAAGTAATCGGTCTTTAGTTTTACTTTTGTGAGGGCCATTACTAATTGGAGTCATGGAGTGATACAGTGTGGAAACAGGCCCTTCGGCCCAACTTGCCCACACCGGCCAACATGTCCCAGCTACTCTCCTCCCACCTGCTTGTGTTAGATCCATATCCCTCCGAACTTATCCTATCCATGTATCTGTCTAACTATTTCTTAAATGTCGGGATAGTCCCAGCCTCAACTACCTGCTCTGGCAGCTTGTTCCATGCACCCGCCACCATTTGTACGAAAAAGTTACCTTTCAGATTCCTATTAAATAATTTTACCTTCATCTTGAATCTATGTCCTCTGGACCTCGATTCCCCTACTCTGGGCAACAGATTATGTGCATCTACCCGATTCATTCCCATCGGGAGAATGCTGGTCCCATTATTTTCATCATTTCATAATTAACAATGCCGCTGGATATCCTAGGACCAGACAGGCCGTGTGCTCCACAAAGTGCTTAGTTTAGTTCAGGGAATCGGTGCAGAAACAGGCCCTTCAGCCCACGGAGTCCATGCCAACCAGCGATCACCCTTTACACACTAACGCTCACCAGAGACAATGTACAATTTTACCAGAACCAGTTAACCTGCAAACCTGCACATCTTTGGTGTGTCGAGCACCCGGAGAAAGCCCACATGGCCGGTCACAGGGAGAAGGTACACACTTTCTACAGACAGCACCTGCGGTCAGGATTGAACCCGGGTCTCTGACGCTGTAAAGCAACAACCCTACTGCTACTCAACCGTGCCGCCCTTTGTACTTGAGTGCTAGACACCAGGATCTGCAGATGCTGAAATCTTTAGTAATGCACAAACTGCAGATGCTGTCTGAGTGCTTTCTTTTTGATCCAGATTTTTTTTTTTAAACTGTTGATTCGTTAAAACCTCTCGACCTGTACATGCAGTGAGCCTGCACTGATAGCCCATTGCTTCAACAGCACAGATAATAGAGCAGTCTGAAACTCCATTGAAGAAAGAAGCATGCAGGTACAGCAGACAATGAAGAAAACAAATGGCATGTTGGGCTTCATAGTGAGAGGATTTGAGTACAGGAGCAAGGAGGTCCCACTGCAGTTGTACAGGGCCCTGGTGAGACCGCAACTGGAGTATTGTGTGCAATTTTGGTCTCCTGATTTGAGGAAAGACATTATTGCCCTCATTGAGCGAGTGCAACGTAGGTTCACCAGGTTAATTCCCGGGATGGCGGGACTAACATATGATGAAATGTGCCCCGTATCAGAGGAACAGGTGTAATTTTGGAAGGAACATTAGTTTAGTTTAGCTTATTGTCACGTGGACCGAGATACAGTGAACAGCTTTTGTTGTGTATTATCCAGTCGGCAGAAAGACTGCACGTGACACAATCGAGCCGTCCACGGCGTACTGGTATATGATAAAGGGAACAAAGGGACAAAGGGAATAAATTTAGAACTTTGGGGAGATAGGTTTGACTGAAGCAAAAATAGAAATCCCCAGGGATGCACCGCAAACGCAAACAGTGCAGAGTTGAGGCTCTGCAGCTTGATAACAGGGCTCTGGAAAATTGTAAGCACTTAGGACTAAATAGGGAGGGACAGTCCATCAACTAAAGTGCCTTGAGGACTTGATAATCAAAGTGAAGCTTGTGAGAGCAAACAGTTATTTGTGGGCAACTTTAGGGTTGGAACCGTCCTTCAGACTGATTGCAGGTGGAGTTCTCTGTCCAGCCTCATCTCTTTTCCAGCTAACTTTCCTGCCTCCCTCCGCCCTGCAATCAGTGGTGGTGGGGAAAGCTGGAGGAGAGGTGGGGGTAGTCTGGGATGTGATAGCTGGATACAGGTGAGGGGGAGGGGTTCGATTAGCAGGTTATTGCACAAAGGCCAGAGATGAAATGGCAAAGAGCATTGAAACATATACGATTGTTAAGGGCTTGGGCACACTAGAGGCAGGAAACATGTTCCCGATGTTAGGGGGAGTCCAGAACCAGGGGCCACCGTTTAAAAATAAGGAGTAAGCCATTTAGATCGGATACAAGGAAACACTTTTTCTCACAGAGAGTGGTGAGTTTGTCAAATTCTCTGCCACAGGTGGAGGCCGGTTCTCTGGATGCTTTCAAGAGAGAGCTAGATAGGGCTCTTAAAGATAGCGGAGTCAGGGGATATGGGGAGAAGGCAGGAACGGGGTACTGATTGGGGATGATCAGCCATGATCATATTGAATGGAGGTGCTGGCTCGAAGGGCCAAATGGCTTACTCCTGCACCTATTGTCTATTGAGATGAGGATAGAAGAGGCACAAAATGTGAAGCCAGAGGAAGCAAAGTAGATGAAAGAGAATGGGTAAGGAGAAAGGGAGAAATGGATGTGCATTCTGATGGGGCACAGGGAAGAGAGGGGGTTAACGTGTGGGAGGGTATTTGTAGATTAGTTACCTAAAATTGGAGAGTTCATTGTACATACCGTTGGATATTTCTGGATGTCCTCATTCAGGCTTTTTAAGATAGGTTAAACCAGACAATTTACTCTTCATGAGACAGAATGCTGGAGTAACTCAGTGGGACAGGCCGCATCTCTGGAGAGAAGGAATAGGTGACGTTTTGAGTCGAGACCCATCTTCAGACTAGTCACGGGAGAGGGAAACAAGAGACATTCAAGGATAGGATACAAAGGACATTTATTATCACATACACCAATTGGTGTAGTGAAATTTGACTTGTCATTGCAGCACACAAATAAATATGACACATCATGAAAGAATTTAACAATAAACATAAAAACATGGACAGTGATGTGGAGAGATATAACCATATAACAATTACAGCACAGAAACAGGCCCTCTCGGCCCTTCCAGTCCGTGCCGATCATTTGTTTTCCCCTAGTCCCATCTACCTGCACTCAGACCATACCCCTCCATTCCCTTCCCGTCCATATACCTATCCACTTTACTTTTAAATGTTAAAATCGATCCTGCCTCCACCACTTCTGCTGGAAGCTCATTCCACACAGCCACCACCCTCTGAGTAAAGAATTCCCCCTCACGTTATCCCTAAACTTCCGTCCCTTAATGTCATGCCCTCTTGTTTGAATCTTCCCTACCCTCAATGGGAAAAGCTTTATCCACGTCAACGCTGTCTATCCCTTTCATCATTTTAAAGACCTCAATCAAGTCCCCCCTTAACCTTCTGCGCTCCAGAGAATAAAGACCTAACTTGTTCAACCTTTCTCTGTAACATAGTTGCTAGAACCCAGGCAACATTCTAGTAAATCTCCTCTGTACTCTCTCTATTTTGTTGACATCCTTCCTATAATTAGGCGACCAAAATTGTACACCATACTCCAGAATTGGTCTTACCAACTGCCGTTGTACAATGTAGACTTGTAGATGTAGAACAAATTAATGAAAAATATGCAAATGAGGGGCTCAACCTAAAACATCATCCATTTCTTCCCTCCAGAGACGCTGCCTGTCCCGCTGAGTTACTCCAGCATTTTCTGTCTGTCTTCAGTTTAAACCAGCATCTGCATTTCCTTCCTACACATTTTGTCTTACCGTGCATGAGGTTATTGAGACCTCCCATCTGTGCTGGTGTGGGAGAGAGGTCAGGAATGGAATCGTTGGCTGTTCTCTTTGCTCCCATTCCTTAGTCAAGGCTACAGGAGATAATTGCAAAACACAGAGCAAAAGAAAATGCCAAAACCGAAAGTCAGAGTAAAAAACAGGAAAGCAAAGCTCCTGATGATAGACGCGCAAAGTGCTGGAGTAACTCAGCGGGTCAGGCGGTGATTCAGTCTGAAGAAGCGTCCTGACCCAAAACTTTCACCGATCCTTTTTCTCCAGAGATGCTGCTTGGCCCGCTGAGTTACTCCAGCGCCTTTTTGTCTATCTTCAGTATAAACCAACATCTGCCATTCCTTTCTACACAAATAAAACTCCTGGAAGCATGGAGCAGTAGAGTTGCCAAGCCTGCAGGCATATCCTCCCGTTTCCAGACACATACCAACCTGAAAGAAAAACAAAGTGGGCATTGTAAAAGTGAAATTAATATTGCCTTTAAAGTAATGCTACAATAAAGTCCCAGCGCGGACTGGCAGTTTTTTTTCCAAACAATTGATATTATTCCTTTTCATACTCCTAAAATACCTTTAACTCATTTTGTAGAAGTCATATAGTGGCATAATGAATGTTACAGTGGACCAAGCAACTTTAAAAGGAGCCAGAAAGAACTGCAGATATTGGTTTAAATCAAGGGTAGATACAAAATGCTGGAGTAACTCAGCGGGACAGGCAGCATCTCTGGAGAGAAGATATGGGTGACGTTTCAGGTTGAGACCCTTAACGCCACCCATTCCTTCTCTCCAGAGACGCTGCCTGTCCCGCTGAGTTACTCCAGCATTTTGTGTCTCCCTTCAACTTTAAAAGGAGCACAGAAACCGGACCCCAGTGAGTAAGTGTGGAAACGGGGCTCCAGGACGTTTAAATGGGGTGCACAAAGTGGGGCCCTACCGGGTTTAAAGGGGCTGCAGGAAATGGAGCCCTGCTGAGTTTGGTGTCAAGGCAGAAAATGGAGCCCCGCGCAGTTTAAAAGGGGTGCAGGAAATGGTGTCTTTCTAAGACGGGAGGGGCAGGAAACAGAACCGAAGGAGCCAAAAGCACATCCATTAGGATTTCACAGTGGAAACAAACAACTGCAGATGCTGGTTTACACCAAAGATAGACACAAAATTCTGGAGTAACTCAGTGGGTAAGCAGCATCTATGAAGGAAAAGGACGTGTGCCGTTTCGGGTCAGGGTCCTTCTTCAGTCAAAAAAAAGTAGGGGATGAAGGGAGAGGTGAAGAGCTGGAGGGAGACAAAACACCCGTTCCTGCCAGGTACTGCCCTGCCTGTGGTCATTTGTGGCCTCCCACAAATATGATCATCGTTGATTTTTGCATATCTTGCATTAATTTGTCCTATCATAAGATCATGTGATAGGAACAGAATTATGCCATTCGGCCCATCAAGTCTACTCCGCCATTCAATAATGGCTGATCTAAGTAAGTAAGTAAGATTATTGGCCAAGTATTCACATACAAGGAATTTGCCTTGGTGCTCCACCCACAAGTAACAACATGACATACAATGATAGTTACGAATGACTCAGAAAACACTAACCATTAATAATAATAAGACATTAATGATAAAACACCATTGATCAAGCATGTGAACCAACAAAATACTATCTCTCTTTCCTCCATTCTCCTGCCTTCTCCCCATAACCTCTGACACCCGTATTAATCAATAATCTATCTATCTCTGCCTTAAATATATCCACTGACTTGGCCTCCACAGCCTTCTGTGGCAAAGAATTCCACAGATTCACCGCCCTCTGACTAAAGAAACCCCTCCTTATCTCCTTCCGAAAAGAATGTCCTTTAATTCTGAGGCTATGACCTCTAGTCCCAGTCTCTCCCACCAGTGGGAACATCCTCTCCACATCCACGCCCTCTATGCCTTTCATTATTCTGTAAGTGTCAATGAGGTCCCCCCTCAACTTTCTAAACTCCAGCAAATGGAGGCACAGTGCTGTCAAACACTCATCATATGCTAACCCACTCATTCCTGGAATTATTCTTGTAAACCTCTTCTGGACCTTCTCCAGAGCCAGCACATCCTTCCTAAGATATGGGGGCCATATTTGCTCATAGTACTCCAAATAAGGCCTGATAATCTCAGCATTGCATCTCTATTATTTTTGTATTCCAGTCCTCTTAATATAAATGCTAGCATTGAATTTGCCTCCCTTACTACCGATTCGACTCGCAAATTTACATTTTGTGTGTCCTGCACCAGCACCAGCACTCCCAAGTCGCTTTCCACTTCTGATTTTTGGATTCCCTCTCCATTTAGAAAATAATCTTCGCCTTTATTCTTATTACCAAAATGCATGACTCTGCAATTTTCTGCAATGAATCTCATCTGCCATTTCTCTGCCCACTCTCCTAACCTGCCCAAGTCCTCCTGCGGGAGTTACTCCAGCTTTTTATGAAAGAAGGAACTGCAGATGCTGGAAACTCGAAGGTAGACAAAAATGCTGGAGAAACTCAGCGGGTGAGGCAGCATCTATGGAGCGAAGGAAATAGGCAAGTTTCGGGTCGAGACCCTTCTTCCTTCTCTCCATAGATGCTGCCTCACCCGTTGAATTTCTCCAGCCTTTTTGTCTACCAGCTTTTCGTGAATACCTCCTTTGGATCTGTTTTCTGGAATGTAGCTCTGACAGAGGTGTTTGGCTTCTTGCAGCTTAACTGCAAAAAAAAACTCAACAAGTGACTGTTCAAGTAACTGGACCTAACAATGTTTGTGTTTTGCTTTTGTCTCGGAAGTGGCGAAACAGGAATCGTCCAAGAAGAACGTGGTGTTGACCAAGGTGACAGCCCTGAGAAATGGCACAGAGTGTGAGCACAGTTCGCCCCATCCAACAGCAGCCAGGACCAGCAGCAACAACCCAACACCACTAACGAACGGCGGCGCTGATCTCGCCAAGTCCGGGTACCACAACGTATTCTCGGGGCTCGCCGGCAGAAAGGGATCGGCAAACTGCACCGTCCTGAAGCTGTATAAATCCGAATCGGAGGACTCTGGTGCCGAATTTCCAAGCGGTGCTAATTCTCCATTGACTCCCTCAGGCTCCGAGCAAAGCCTCGTTATACACCGAAGAGTTTCATCCTGTGACTCTGGGATGGCGCTGAGCATCACTTCCACGTCCCCTGCAGTTCAACACTTACCTCTAGCAAGCCCCTGCTCCAACTCTGGTGCGGCGAGCATCAAAGAAGATCGGGAAGAGCAAGATGCCACGGCAGAGGTCGGGGAACAGCCGACGGCGTCTACGAATTGGAGAGAGGACCACAGCTCCAGCGGTCACTTCAGCCCCAGTCCACCACCCGTGGACGAAAGAGCGAAGCAGTCCAGGCGTGTATCGCTCGTTGAAATAGTCATTGCCGACACCAGTTCTCACCCAGTGTCAAAAGGTGGAATGGAACGTCGAGATGTAGCTCAGTTAGTTCACGAACCATTGAAAAGGGGGCAATCAAACGAAAGTCTGGATAAATACATGGAGAAGTGCTGCAGATTAAGCGAGGTAAGAGATCATAAAATGTTTTAGCATTTACAATTTAATCCCAGATTCACACTATGGTGACTAAATGGAACTCTGAGATGTTTCTCAAGGAGGTTTAGTTTAGTTTAGAGATACTGCGCGGACACAGGCCCTTTGGCCCACCAAGTCTGTGGAATATGGGGAAGGGAATATGTCAGGGGATATGGGGAAAAGGCAGGAACGGGGTACTGTGTGTGGATGATCAGCTATGATCACAGTGAATGGTGGTGCTGGCTCGAAGGCCGAATTGCCTGCTCCTACACCTATTGTCTATTGTCCATTGACCAGCGATCCCCGCACACTAATAACACTATCCTACACACACAAGGGACAATTTACAATTTTACCAAGCAAATTGACCTGCAAACCTGTCCGTATTTGGGGTGTGGGAGGAAACCGGAGCTCCCGAAGAAAACCCACAGTGGTGACGGGCCGGAAAACGCACAAACTCCACAAAGACAGCACCTCAGGATAATACCCGGGTCTCTGCGTTGTCAGGCAGCAAACTTTATCGCAACGCCAATGAAATCTTCAAAGGCATTTGAAGTGATGTTGCAAAAGGGACCAAGTGCAGTATAGTGGCACACTGCTAGGGTTGTTGCCTTACAGCGCCAGAGACCCAGGTTCAATCCTGACTATGGGTGCTGTCTGTATGAAATTTGCACATTCTCCCTGTGGACCCTGAGTTTTCTCCGAGTACTCCAGTTACCTCCCACATTCCAAAGATGTACAGGTTTTGTAAATTGTTCCTGGTGTGCGGGGTAGTGCGAGTGTGAGGGGAGATTGCTGGTCGTCCCGGATTTGGTGGGCCGAAAGGCCTGTTTCCACGCATTTGCAGTTCCTTGCTTCTGCTCCCTCATACAGCTTGCTCCGTATGCCCGTCACCCTGTGAGATTCATTTGGGCACATCTGATTTTTTCCTGGTATCTTTTGCACACTTACAGATAGAACAACTTGTGTACAGCACGTTTCCTCCCTTAAATGCCATTGAATCTTTCCCCAACGCTGATAAGTGTTGGCAGTACAACTAGAAAAGTTACTTTTCAGCAGTTGCTACAAAGTATTTACGCATGTCTAACCTCTCATTTATCTTTTTTTTTTAACTGTCCTTGCATTGAACCACATAGCAATTAAAAAAATGACAGGCTTTCTGCATTATTCCTGTATCTGTCGTCTTAAGGGGCTGCAGATGCTGGAAACTTGAGCAAAACACAAAATGCTGAAGTAATACTCAGCGCGTCAGGCAACATTTGCGGAGGAGATTTCCACAGTCTGAAGAAGGGTCCCGACTGGAAACGTCACCTAACCAAGTCCTCCAGAGATGTTGCCTGAGGCGCTGCGTTTGACTGCAACGGGCCTCTCTACTCGCTGGAGTTTAGATGGTTGAGGGGGTGTACCTCATAGAAACTTACAGAATAATGAAAGGCATAGATAGAGTGGATAGAGTAGAAAGGATGTTTCCACTGGTGGGAGAGTCTAGGACCAGAGGTCATAGCCTCAGAATTAAAGGGCGCTCTTTTAGAAAGGAGGTGAGGAGGAACTTCTTTAGTCGGAGGGTAGTTAATCTGTGGAACTCATCGCCACAGAGGGCTGTGGAGGCCAAGTCAGTGGAGATTTTTAAGGCAGAGATAGACAAATTCTTGATTAGAACAGGTGTCAAGGGTTATCGGAAGTAGGCAGGAAAATGGGGTTAGGAGGCAGACATCAGCCGTGATTGAATGGCGGAGTGGGCACGATGGGCCAAATGGCCTAATTCTACTCCTATAACTTGTGAACGTGTGAGTTACTCCAGCAATATGTGATGGGAATAGACAGGTGACATTTCAGCTCTGGACCTTTCCTCTGATCAGAGTAGGGGGGAGAAAATTGAAAACGAGAGGTGTGGGTGGGATGAAGCCTAACGAGTGATTGATGATTGAAAGGCAAGAGAGCAGCAGGAATCACAGAGGGCGAGAGGGTCTTGCAGAGCTCCCGCCAGAGAGAGGAGGAGAATTTTCTCAAAGTTGGCATACTTTGAGGGGATTCTTTTAGTGGGCCTGTACTTCAGCACTTTGTGTATTAAATAATAACAGTTAATTTGTTGTTTCTTTGCTAACGTTTGGAACAGCGTGTGTTCATGTGGTTGGGAAAGAGATTTTACTGAATGTCTTTGGAACGTTGTGTAGGAGGAACTGCAGATGCTGGTTTATACCGAAGATGGACACAAAAAGCAGGAGTAACTCAGCGGGACAGGCAGCATCTCTGGAGAGAAGGAATGGGTGACATTTTGGGTCAAGACCCTTCAGGCAGTCTTTCTCTCCAGAGATGCTGCCTGCCCTGCTGAATTAGTCTGTGTCTGTCTTTAGAACATTCATTGAGAGGCTCAATGATCAGCCAGAACTTCTGATGCTTATTGCTGCCAATGAAAATGTAATGACAAGACTGTGCTCATCATAATTTTCCACATCTGTCCTTCCACTCTTCCCACCTTCTGTTGCATCTCCTCTTGGTCTGTGACAATTTAGTTTAGTTTGGAGATACAGCGTGGAAGCAGGTCCATCAGCCCACTGAATCCACACCGAACACATTCGACAATGGTCCACATGGTAGGCTGCTCTGGAAGGTTAGATCGCATGGGATCCAAGGAGAGATAGCTGAATGGATAGCAAATTGGCTCCATGGAAGGAAGCAGAGGGTGATGGTGGAAGGTTGCTTCTCGGACTGGAGGCCTGTGACTAGTGATGTGCCTCAGGGTTCGGTGTAGGGCCCGTTACTGTTTGTCATCTACATCAATGATTTGGATGAGACCGTACCGGGAAAGATTAGCAAGTTTTCTGATGATACTAAAGTTAGTAGTTTTATGGACTGTGAAGGTGGTTGTGAACGATTGCAGCAGGATCTGGATCGATTGGCCAGGTGGGCGGAGGAATGGTTGATGAAATTTAATACAGAAAAGTGTGAGGTGTTGCATTTTGGGACATCGAACAAGGGCAGGACCTACACAGCAAATGGTAGGTCTCTGGGTAGTGTCGAGCAGAGGGATCTAGGAGTACAAGTGCATGGTTCCATGAAGGTCAAATCGCAGTTAGATAAGGTGGTCAAAAAGGCTTTTGGCATTTTGACCTTCATCAGTCAGAGTATTGAGTATAGAAGTTGGGAGGCCATGTTGCAGTTGTATAAGATGTTGGTGAGACCGCATTTAGAATATTGTGTTCAGTTCTGAGCACCATGTTATAGGAAAGATATTGCCAAGCTTGAAAGGGTTCAGAAAAGATTTACGAGGATGTTGCCAGGACTAGAGGGTGTGAGCTATGGGGAGAGGTTGAGTAGGCTGGGTCTCTATTCTATGGAGCGCAGGAGGATGAGGAGAGATCTTATCGGGGTATACTAAATCATGAGAGGAATAGATCGGGTAGATGCACAGAGTCTCTTGCCCAGAGTAGGGGAATCGAGGAGCAGAGGACATAGGTTCAAGGTGAAGGGGAAAAGATTTAATAGGAATCTGAGGGGTAACCTTTTCACACAAAGGGTGGTGGGTGTATGGAACAAGCTGCCAGCAGAGGTAATTGAGGCTGGGACTATCCCATCGTTTAAGAAACAGTTACACAGGTACATAGGACAGGTTTGGAGGGATAGGGACCAAGCGCATGCAAGTGGGACTGGTGTAGCTGTGTAATTGTTGGCGGTGTGAGCGAGTTGGGCCGAAGGGCCTGTTTCCACACTGTATGACTCTGAACTTGTTTGGCAAATACAGAGTCAAAGGTTTCTGCAGTTTCCTCAACTTCCCCTGCAATAGAGAAGAATGAGAAGGTGTCCTGAGCTTGCAGCGAATGTTGCTTTAATGAACCAAGAGCAACCCGGAGTTCGTCAGCTTTACTCTGTTGATAATCGCCAGGTTTCACATAAATCTTCACTACGCTGTCCTGAAGCAATGCGCCAAAGCTTCAGGAATTCTGAGGAGTTGACCAGTTTTCTTCTTCACAACAACCATAAATAGTTGACATTCCTTGCATGCTCTTCAGAGAGATAAGAGCGTATAGGCATCATATCCATTGCTAACACAACTAACCAACCTGTGAGGACAAAACCAATGTGCATTTGCGCAGATGTGGATGTATTGGTATTACATCTGTATCTCTCATTTCCGTTTCCCCTGACCAGTCTGAAGAGGGGCCTTGACCAGAAACGTCACCCATTCCTTCTCTCCAGAGATGCTGTCTGTCCCACTGAGTTACTCCAGCTTTTTGTGTCTACATTGGTATTGGTTTACTAATGTGACTTATACTGAAATACAGTGAAAATATTTGATTGCCTGCTATCCAGTTAAACCATATTGTACATGAGTACAATCAAACTATACACGAACAACAGGTGCTGAAAGGTGAAAAATACCAGAGTTCGGAATATAGTGTCACAAAATTACAATTATTTATAGAGAAAGTGCTGATTTTAAAAAAAGCGCAGGGGATCCAATGTGGTGGCATGGAAGATTGGGATTACACCCACAGTTATGAGAAGAATGTTAAGCAGTCTGATAACAGTAGGAAATAACCGTTAGATTTTACACATACAGTGTGGAAACAGGCTCTTTGGCCCAGCAAGTCTGTGCTGACCAGCAATCATCCCGTATGAGACACACAAGGGACAGATTACAATTTACAGAAGCTAATTAACCAACAAACATGTACGTCTTTGGAGTGTGGGAGGAAACCGGAGCACCGGGAGGAAATTCATGTGGTCACAGTAGGAACGTGCAAACTCCATACAGGACCTAACCCGGGTCCTATAGTCAGGACCTAACCCGGGTCTCTGGCATTTTGAGACACTAGCTCTACCACTGTACCACCCTGAATGTATAGCATGATTGTTAAACAAGCAATTTATCTGATTTCATCGTGGAATAATGTATTTAAAAGGGTGAAGGACAAAGTGGTTAATGACAGTAAGGATCTGAAATTAATGAATGTCAGTAAAATTAACCGACTGGAGAAAATAAGAGGTCTAATTTCAATTAAACCCTTGGAAGTGATGGCCTGCATGTTGGAGTTTCCATTAACAAACTACATTCAAAGTGGATGCAGTGATTATGATCATCTAAAATTCCTTAGATTCTGGAATGTTTCTAGCAAGTTGGAAAGTAGTAAATCTATTCAGGAAATAGAGAAAATAAGGAATACAGACTATTTTATCTGTCTTTAAGAAATTGATATATACATTATTATCGTTGCAAGACACATACAAACCATCTGTTTAAGCAGAGTCTTAAAAAAGCAGCTTGTAACAGATTAATATTAGGTTCTGAGAGTCATGCAGCCGAGAAAAAGGCCTTTCTACCCACGCCAACCATCAAGACGTTGTTGTCGAGAATGTAACAGCATCGTAGATGAATAGATCTAGACTTGTAAAAGACCAGATGTTGTCCAGCCCACCACACAGACCAGACTCCCCACCAATGACTCCATCCACACTTCATGCTGCCCCGGGAAGGCAGCCAACATAATCAAAGACTTGTCCCACCCCAGTCATTCCTACTTCTCCCTGCTCCCATGAGGGAAAAGGTCCAGAGGCTTGAAAGTGCGCATCACCAGCCTCAGGACAGCTTTCCCCCCCCCCCCCCCCCCCCCATTGTTCTTGGGTTTGTGAACGGTCTTTCCATGAGCTAAGGCAATGTGTGAGTCATCTCTGCCCCACTGCGGACATTATACTTGACCTATGGAATTTTCTGCACTACAATGCTGCATTCTACATTCTGTATCTTCTCCTTTGCTCTACCTATTGTACTTCAATTGGACGATTGTATTTATGTATATTACTTGACCCAATTGGATAGCAAGCAAAACAAAGCTCTTCACAGTAACCTTAACCTAAAGCTAAACCTTGGATGAGGTGCCACACCAAAGGCAGCTGTACAAAGGAACACTTGATGCGATTGAACATAATATGATAGAGCGCATGCAGGATTAATCCATGCTTCTAGATGACTGACAATTTAAAACATAGAAACATAGAAATTAGGTGCAGGAGTAGGCCATTCAGCCCTTCGAGCCTGCACCGCCATTCAATATGATCATGGCTGATCATCCAACTCAGTATCCCGTACCTGCCTTCTCTCCATACCCTCTGATCCCCTTAGCCACAAGCCACATCCAACTCACTTTAAATATAGCCAATGATGAACTGGCCTCAACTACCATCTGTGGCAGAGAGTTCCAGAGACTCACCATTCTCTGTGTGAAAAAAAGTCTTTCTCATCTCGGTCTTAAAGGATTTCCCTTATCCTTAAGCTGTGACCCCTTGTCCTGGACTTCCCCAACATCGGGAACATCTTCCTGCATCTAGCCTGTCCAACCCTAACAATTTAAAACCCAGGGGGACGTAAGTTTTAAAGGTTATATTGAAGGTACATGTAAGGAGTAGAGGGATATGGATCACGTGCAGGCAGAGGAGATTAGATGAACCTCTTTATCATATTGTCAAAGATAGACACAAAATGCAGGAGTAACTCAGCGGGACAGGCAGCATCTGTGGATAGGAGGAAGGGGTGACGTTTCGGGTCGAGACCCTTCTTCAGACCATATGTACATTTGTGCGTATGACATTAAACACTCATGACTCGTGACTCTTTACATCATGTTTGACAGACATTGTGGGCCGAAGGACCTGTTGCTGCGCTGTAAGGGTCTATGTTCTATGTATTTAGATAGGATTGCCCATCATCTTACTGATGAAAGGAACAGTCTTTAAGCTGCAAGATGAGGGTGCTATTACAGAGACCACTTCTTACATAGAAACATAGAAAATAGGTGCAGGAGGAGGCCATTCGGCCCTTCGAACCAGCACCACCATTTATTGTGATCGTGGCTGATCGTCCCCTATCAATAACCTATGCCTGCCTTCTCCCCATATCCCTTGATTCCACTAGCCCCTAGAGCTCTATCTATCTCTCTATTAAATTCATCCAGTGATTTGGCCTCCACTGCCCTCTGTGGCAGGGAATTCCATAAATTCACAACTCTCTGGGTGAAATCGTTTTTTCTCACCTCAGTCTTAAATGACCTCCCCTTTATTCTGCTATCTGATGGAGATCTAACTCAATTAATCGATCTCTCTCCCTTGAGTTCTGTCACACCTTCTGCCAGATACGATCTATGGATAGGTAGAGTTGCTGCCTTGCAGCACTTTCAGTTCCAGAGGCCTGGGTTTCGATCCCAACTACGGGTCCCTGTCTGTACGGAGTTCATTCGTTCTCCCCGTGACCTGTGTGGGTTTTCTCCGAGTTCTTCCGTTTCCTCCCACACTCCAAAGACCTACAGGTTTGTAGGTTCATTGGCTCGGTGTAAATGTAAAGTTGTCCCTCGTGTGTGTGTGTGTGTGTGTGTGTGTGTAGGGTGGTGTTGGTGTGCGGGGATCGCTGGTCGGTGCGGTGAGCCGAAGCACCCGTTTCCACGCTGTATCTCTAAACTAAACTAAACCACTGCTCACCTCTGAAGCCGGATTATGACATGATTTCAGGCCAATGTCTCTGCCATTCCTCACAGCCCCCAGCAAGACATCAAGAACAGAGTCAAAAGCAAAGGCCATTTTGTTTTCTGTTTTGCAGCCAACACCAGACACCAATAAATATCGACAGGCAAACAAAAGAATGTGATGCTCAATATCGGGAAATAGAAATGAGAATGCTGGGGATAACAGGCCAATGATTAACACCCTGGAACAGTAATAACTGACTTTTTTCTCCGTCTATTGTTGCCGCCTAACCGGCAGAGTATCCTCAACATTTTCTATTTTCAATCCCTTGGGCATCATGCTTTCAATCAATCAAAAACAGTTGTTTTTAAATAGCTGTTTCGGCATTTGGCCTTGTAAAAACTCATAACCGCTCCATCTCATCTTATCCCAACTCTGGCCCCAGAGACCACATTTAGAAATGTAATTGGCGGAGTTTGTTTCCGAGGGTTGTGGCGATGACCTGTCCCCACATCACTCCGATCCTGGCCTCTCTCCACTGGCTCCCTGTGCGGTTCCAAATAAATGTCAAGATCCTCCTTTATGTCTACAGAGCCCTTAATGGGCTTGCCCCCACCTACATCAAAAGTCTGCTTACTCACCACACCACCTCCAGGTCCCTCGGATCGGCCGACTTGGGGTTGCTGAACATCCCGCGGTCTAGGCATAAGCTCAGGGGCGACCGAGCCTTTGCGGCTGCAGCTCCTAGACTGTGGAACAGCATCCCTCTTCCCATCAGTACTGCCCCCTCCATCGACTCCTTTAAGTCGAGACTAAAAACTCATCTCTACTCCCAAACCCTTCTTGACGTCCTCTGAACGAGGGCAATATGTATGTAGTGATGTTTGTATTTAACCTATGAACCACTGTTGTTTGTTATACGATTCTCATACCAATGTAAAGCACTTTGGCCAACGAGAGTTGTTTTTTAAATGTGCTATATAAATAAAAGTGACTTGACTTGACTGAGCACAAGGCATGAGTTGTTCAGCGATGGGAAGGAGATGAGGAATATAGCGATACTGGATGAAGTCTGGAATGTGCTCGACGGAAGTTCGGAATTTTTTTTTCAGGACAATGAGTTCCCATTCCCACAGGTGCATGCATCGCACAGGCTGCGTGGGAAAGTACAGGAACGGGGGAAATTCTCCAATGGACTCCTGTTCTTTCTGAACAATGGAACAGAGCAGAGGGCAAAGCTGTTGTGAGATTACAGAGAACAATTGGTGAAAGTGCAGAGTGGACATGTATTCGGAATGCTCTCATCGAGTTACGGTCCTGAGTGAAATTCTCCAGGAAACGCAGTGATCCTTTGTTGCTGTTCCCTTGTCCGTGACACAGTGATAGAGTTGCTGGCCTGGACACGGTGGCACAGCGGCCGAGTTGCGGCCGAGTTTGTACCGTCTCCCCGTGACCTGCGCGGGTTTTCTCCGAGATCTTCCGTTCCCTCCCACACTCCAAAGACATGCAGGTTTGTAGGTTAATTGTTGTGGTATCAATGTACTGGATGGATTTAATTGTGAGTTAGATAGAGCTCTAGGGGCTAGTGGAATCAAGGGATATGGGGGAGAAGGCAGGCACGGGTTATTGATTGGGGACGATCAGCCATGATCACAATGAATGGCGGTGCTGGCTCGAAGGGCCGAATGGCCTCCTCCTGCACCTATTTTCTATGTTTCAAACCGTTCCGAACCGTTGAAGCTTGAAGCTCCAAGCTGTGTCAGTACAAGCGGAAGAGTGTGTTCAATTATAAAGTATGATTAAAGATAGTCTGAGGGTCTCTAACGAGGTAGATGGTAGGTCAGGACCGTTCTCTAGTTGTTGATAGGATGCCTGGTGACAGTTTGGAAGAAAATGTCCCTGAATCTGGAGTTTTCACACTCCTGCGCATCTTACCTGATGGGAGAGAGGAGAAGAGGGAGTGACCAGGGGTGAGACCTTGTCCTTGATTATGCTGGTGGCCTTGCCGACGCAGCGGTGAAGTGCATATGGAATCAGTGGAAGAGAAGTTAGAAAAATATGTGCCGGAGTAGGCCATTCGAGCCATTCAATATGATAATTTAAAATCAGTACCCCATTCCTGCTTTTTCCCGTCCGATTGTGCGGTGGTCCGGGCTGCGCCACAATTCTCTGCATTGTGGAGTGTGTATTGCAGTTCTGCAATTCTGCAGCTGAGATAGAACACTCTCTGTAGAACAACAACAGGGTGTGCCAGGTTGCGGCTTTTAATTATTAATTGAAGGAGCTCTTGACTGATATTGGGAGACCTGATAGAGCAATTTCACTGGGCTTTCGCTTGCACATTCATTCTTCCAAAGTCCGTGAGTATGCTGGCTCTTTCTGGGAATGTTTTGCTATGCTGGGATACCTCAGGCGTGGCATCAGTGGCGACACGCCAGTGCTGGAGGCCACATCATTATGGTTGCGCCAGGCACTCAAACAAGGGCTTGGTACTGTGGACTAGGAGGCCGAGACTCAGGTGCTCACTTCCCAAACGCTCTTCAGGTTAAATCACATCCCGTGCAGAGCTCTCCGACCAACAATGCATTTGTAAGCTCAGGATTCCCAAGGCCAGCGATGGACCAATGGTTCAGTGATGCTTTTATTGACAAGTGCAAACTGCAAACGCACAGCGAAATTTATTTCATACAAACACTCCAGTCGGGTATTGCTATGCCTAAGCATGTTGGCGCAGCAGTAGAGTCGTTGCCTTACAGCACCAGAGACACGGGGTTCAATACTGACTATGGGTGCTTGTCTGTGTGTTCTCCCCGTGACCTGCGTGGGTTTTACTCCGGTCTCCTCCCACACTCCAGGTGTACAGGTTTGTGGGTTAATTGGCTTGGTAAAATTATAAATTGCCCCTAGTGTGTGTAGGACAGTGTTAATGTGCAGGGATCACTGGTCGACACGGACTTGGTGGGCCGAAGGCCTGCTTCCACGCTGTATCTCTAAACTAAACTAAACTAAACACACCCCCGATTAGCAAGTCTACAGAAATAGTTCACTGAGCCCACATGTAGGAGGCAACATGTTTTGGTGCCATTTTCAAAGTCCAGTCCGCGCTCTAGTTCTTATGAGGGGTGCCTGATCCAGGCGAGCCCTAGGCTGCTGCAGGGCCTCCAGCCATCGCCTGCCGAGGGCGCGACATCCCTTTCCTTGCCCGTCTACCCGTGTTCCCCAGGGGCACCTCCCACAGCCGACCGTGAGGGTGCATTGTACCAGACCCCGGATCCCTCCCCTCTCCCACCGGCCTCACTCCTTGCCCGTCATCGCTGGCTCCATCCCCCCCCCACCCCGGCTGTGATACATCCCGATAAAATGCTTTCTCCAGCACATCTGTAGAAGTTGGTGAGAATTGCTGAGGACGTGCCCAACTTCCTGAGCCTCTCTAAGGAAGCAGAGGCGTCAGTGTGCTTTCTCCAAGCCTGTAGCAGATGGACACAAAATGCTGGAGTAACTCAGCGGGTCGGGCAGCATCTCTGGAGAAAAGGAATAGGTGACGTTTCGGCTCAAGTCCCTATCTGATGAAGTGTCTCGGGCCAAAACATTACTTTCTTTTCTCCAGAAATGCTGCCTGGCCCGCTGAGTTCCTCCAGCATTTGTGTCTATCTTCGGTGTAAACCAGCATCTGCAGTTCCTTCTTACACTGATTACATCTACAGGGTCTACATCTGTTCTTCATCTAGTAAGGATCAAATAATGAAGATGAGCTCTAACAATAACCGCCCCTGTGCTCCATTTTGTAACAGCTAATATCTCCTTCCCTTCAGGCAAACCAGGATAAGACAGTCGACCGGAGTTCAGGCCTGGGATATCTGGAGCATATCTGCCAGTTGATTGAAACCATCGGGCAACTCCAGGAGCAGAACAAGCAGCTCCAGAAGCAGGTGTGGATCGTTGAGAAAACGGTGAAGGTGAACAGGTTGAAAGAGGTAAGAAGCTGTGATGGAATAGATCAAGATTCAAGAGCATTTAATTGTCTTGTGTACCATCTCTCTCACCCTCCTCCACCCCTCTCCCCCCTCCCCCCCCAATCTCTCTCTCTCCCCTCTCTCTCCCCTCCCCATCCCACTCCCCCCTCCCCTCCCACCCCCCCCTCCCCTCCCCTCCCCTCCCCTCCTCCCCTCCCCCCCCCCCTCTCCTCCCCCCCTCCCCTCCCCCCTCTCTCCCCCCTCTCTCTCCCCTCTCCCCCCCTCTCCCCCCCCCTCTCCCCCCTCCCTCTCCCCCCCTCTCCCCCCCCTCCCCTCCCCCCCCTCTCCCCCCCTCCTCCCCCCCCCTCCCCCCCCCCCTCCCCCCCCCCTCTCCCCTCCCCCCCACTCCCCCCCCCCTCTCCCCCCCCTCTCCCCCCCCCCCCCCTCTCCCCCCCTCCCCTCTCCCCCCCCCTCTCTCCCCCCCCCCCTCTCCCTCCCCCCCCTCTCTCCCCCCCCCTCTCTCCCCCCCCCCTCTCCCCCCCCCTCTCTCCCCCCCCCCCCCTCTCTCCCCCCCCCCCCCCCCCTCTCTCCCCCCCCCTCTCTCCCCCCCCCTCTCCCCCCCCCCCCCTCTCTCCCCCCCCCCTCTCTCCCCCCCCCCCCTCTCTCCCCCCCCCCCCCTCTCTCCCCCCCCCCTCTCTCCCCCCTCTCCCCCTGTGTGACACCTGCAAGTGTCTCTGATGCAGTTTCTATCTGCCAGGAGTGATCCCTTTATCCACTGCAGTCAGGAATAAGGCCCCTGGAGCTTCCTGTTGAACTGAGTGTCACTCATTTCTTCAGCTGCTTTGCTCCAGGGAGAAAGGAAATCCTTTGAATTTTTGCAGCATATTTTTCATGCCAAGGAACCACTAAATGAGAACAATGTGTAAATTCCCTGGCTTCCCTTTTCTCCAGTGTTATACTCGTCCTTTCCTCTCTCAATACATGACCTTGAGAATCTTTAAACTTGGAACAACATTTTTGTAATTCTGCCACGCTTCAAAATCGCTAACCAATTGCCACCCCACTCCTCCCAGCCAGCTACTCCCACTGATCAGTCACGGTAGTTTAGTGCGGAAACAGGCCCTTCGGCCTACCGAGTCTGCACCGACCACCGATCCCTGTATATTAACACTATCCTACACAGTCTAGGGACAATTTATGTGGGAAAGAACTGCAGATGCTGGTTTAAATCGAAGGTAGACACAAAATGGTGGAGTAACTCAGCGGAACAGGCAGCATCTCTGGGGAGAAGGAATGGATGACGTTTCGGGTCGAGACCCTTCTTCAGTCTGAAATGTCACCCATTCCTTCAGCATTCCAGCATTTTGTGTTTACCTTCTAGGGACTTCTTCTTCTTCTTCTTTTCGTGTCCATCTTGTTACAAATGTTGACCTCGCTGTCGTCGTCTGTCCTGAAAAGGACGCAAGCTTCCGGCGGCAATCAGTGGAAGCCATCACTTGTCGCAATCAAGATGGTGGTAGCAGAATTAGCTCAAGATACTTCCAGTTTCCAGCCCCGCGACGAGGACACTTCTGCTATGGGGCCCCTTCTAGGGACAATTTACAAAAGTATTCATACCCCTTGAACTTTTCCACATTTTGTCACGTTACAACCACAAACGTAAATGTATTTTATTAGGATTTAATGTGATAGACCAGCACAAAGTGGCGCATAATTGTGAAGTGGAAGGAAAATGATACATGGTTTTCAAATCTTTTTACAAATAAAAAACTGAAAAGTGTGGCGTGCAAAAGTATTCAGCCCCCTTTACTCTGATACCCCTAAATAAAATCCAGTGCAACCAATTGCCTTCAGAAGTCACCTAATTAGTAAATAGAGTCCACTTGTGTGTAATCTCAGTATAAATACAGCTGTTCTGTGAAGGCCTCAGAGGTTTGTTAGAGAACATTAGTGAACAAACAATGTTCCTTGGGCATCATGAAGCCCAAGGAACACACCAGACAGGTCAGGGATAAAGTTGTGGAGAAGTTTAAAGCACGGTTAGGTTATAAAAAAATATCCCAAGCTTTGAACATCTCACGGATCACTGTTCAATCCATCTCCGAAAATGGAAAGAGTATGGCACAACTGCAAACCTACCAAGACATGGCCGTCCACCTAAACTGACAGGCCGGGCAAGGAAAGCATTGATCAGAGAAGCAGCCAAGAGGCCCATGGTAACTCTGGAGGAGCTGCAGAGATCCACAGCTCAGGTGGGAGAATCTGTCCACAGGACAACTAATCAGTCGTGCACTCCACAAATCGGATCTTTATGGAAGAGTGGCAAGAAGAAAGCCATTGTTGAAACAAAGCCATAAGAAGTCAGGTTTTCAGTGTGACACAAGCCATGTGGGGGACACAGCAAACATGTGGAGGAAGGTGCTCTGGTCTGATGAGACCAAAATTGATGTTTTTGGCCTAAATGCAAAACGCTATGTGTGGTGGAAAACTAACACTGCACATCACCCTGAACACACCATCCCCACTGTGAAACATGGTGGTGGCAGCATCATGCTGTGGGGATGCTTTTCTTCAGCAGGGACAGGGAAGCTGGTCAGAGTTGATGGGAAGATGGATGGAGCCAAATACAGGGCAATCTTGGAAGAAAACCTGTTAGAGTCTGCAAAAGACTTGAGACTGGGGCGGTTCACCTTCCAGCAGGACAACAACCCTAAACATACAGCCAGAGCTACAATGGAATGGTTTAGATCAAAGCATATTTGTGTGTTAGAATGGCCCAGTCAAAGTCCAGACCTAAATCCAATTGAGAATCTCTGGCAAGAGTTGACAATTGCTGTTCACAGACGCTCTCCATCCAATCCGACTGAGCTTGAGCTATTTTGCAAAGAAGAATGGGCAAAAATGTCAGTCTCTAGATGTGCAAAGCTGGTAGACACATACCCCAAAAGACTTGCAGCTGTAATTGCAGCGAAAGGTGATTCTACAAAGTATTGACTCAGGGCGGCTGAATACTTTTGCACGCCACACTTTTCAGTTTTTTATTTGTAATAAACATTTGGAAACCATATATAATTTCCCTTCCACTTCACAATTATGCAACACTTTGTGTTGGTCTATCACGTAAAATCCCAATAAAATACATTTACGTTTGTGGTTGTAACGTGACAAAATGTGGAAAAGTTCAAGGGGTATGAATACTTTTGCAAGCCCAAAATATACTTTTGTATATCCAATTCACCTACAAACCTGTACAATGGGGAAGATACAGATTATAGTTCTAAGCAGTGATGCGCAACGGTTCCACAGACAAAGTCCAATGTTCGCAATGGGGTAGAGGCGAATCCGGCAGTACTCCCTCTTATGACCATTGAGAAACCTGATGACAGACGGGGAGGATCTGTTCCCGAGTCCAACCATTTCCATGTTGGCATCATTGATGCTGATCGGGACCCCACCACGTTGGCAGAGATCAATAACTAGCTCCTCCGTCTTACTGCTATTAAGGGGGAGATTGTTGTCCTGGCACCATATCACTAAGCTCTCTATCTCCTCCCCTGTACTCTGTCTTTTCATTATTTGTGATTTGGCCCACCACGGCGGTGCCATCTGCAAACTTCTAGATGGAGTTAGGGCAGAATTTTGCCGCACTGCGTATAGGCACCAATTAATGGGGAGTTGGGAGAGAGCCCTGCCAATGGGGAATTAGGAGAGGGCAGCAGTTTGTTCGTAAGTAAGTATTTTTTATTTATATAGCACTTTTAAATCAAAGCATGTTGAAGCCAAAGTGCTTTACAGAGAAAAACAATTAGATTACCGTACATCCATATAAAATAAAAAAAAATAAAAATAAAGACACAATACACATGAATGTCCCCCCAACAGCAGAATCAACACTTTCCACTGTGAGGGTAGGCACCAAACAGTCCAATTACTCTTGTCATTTTGGAAGAATCAAGGCTATCTTTTCCAGAGCATGGTCGCACAAATAGCACAGCGCAGTGTATTGGAAGTCTCGTAAAGAAGGTTAAAATAGTCCGACGTTAACCCACTTTCTCATCCACTCACTACACATGAGGGACAATTTTTCAGAGGCCGATGAACCTCACACAAACCCGCACATCTTTGGGATGTTGGGGGAACCCGGAGCACCCGGGAGTAAACCCATGCGGTCACAGGGAGAAGGAGAAGACTCGACACAGACCGCCACCCGGAGTTGGGATCGAAGCCGGGTCTCTGGCGCTGGGAGGCAGCAGCTTTGGATTTAAATAAGACAAAATGGCACCAGAAACATGGCAACTTGTGTATTTTCGGTGTTATTTACTATTCCTACACTCTTGTACTTAAGTATAATTGTGCCTATTAATGGTAAGATTGTTACTGATTTCACAAGTTATAGCAGAGTTAGGCCATTCGGCCCATCGAGTCGACTTAATCATGGCTGATCTCTGCCACCTAATCCCATTTTCCTGCCTTCTCCCTTTAACACTTGACACCCGTTCTAATCAAGAACTCGCCTATCTCTGCCTTAAAAATGTCCACTGACTTGACCTCCACCAGCCCTCTCTTGCAATGCGTTCCACAGATTAACTACCCTCTGGCGACAGAAGTTCCTCCTCGCCTCCTTTTTTAAAGAGTGCCCTTTAATTTGTATGCAACGACAGCAATGTCACTGTACCAAGGTACATATCACGGTAAAGTGCCATTAAACCGTTGAACATTTAAGAGACATTTGGCAGGCACGTGAAGAGGAAGGGTTTACAGGGATAGGGACAAACATTGGCAGGTGGGACTAGTGTAGATGGGGTATCTTGGTCTGCTTGGACAAGTTGGGCTGAAGGGCCTATTTCCATCCTGTATGGCTCAATGAAGTGGCTTTGCTTTACATAAACGTCATGCTACGGGCTGTTTACTAGGAACACAACCACTCATTGATGGAAGGGGGTCACCTGAATTTAGTCTGAATCCAGGATCTGAATTTGGAACAAATTCTAAAGATTTCCCACACACTGCTTGTGTCACATTTTGTGTCTATTCTTCTACTGTCTCCTGACTTTACCTGATTACAGTTGCAAAAAGCTCTTTCAAGAGAGAGTTACTGTAGATTTAGCTCTTAGGGCTAAAGGAATAAAGGGATATGGGGGGAAAAGCAGGAACGGGGGTACTGATTTTAGATGATAACCGTGAACTTATTGATTGGCGATGCTGGCTCGAAGGGCTGAATGGCCTACTTCTGCACCTATATTTCCATGTTTCTATGTAACTCCCCTTCCCATTCCCACACTGACCTTTCTGTCCTGGGCCGCCTCCATTGTCAGAGTGAGGCCAAACGTAAATTAGAGGAACAGCAACTCATATTTTGCTTGGGCAGCTTACAGCCCAGCGGTATGAATATTGATTTCTCTAACTTCAAGTAACCCTTGCATCCCCTCTCTCTCTCTCCCACCCTAGTCATTGTACTAGTTTTGCTGTCGTCCTGTTGAGTTCCTCTATCTGTATACTCGTTGTCACCTATACCACAGCCGACAATGGCCTATTGTGTGCCCCATATTTCATTGATTGCTCTTTGCATGTCTCCCATTCATTTCTCTTAAGTACAGACTATATCTCTGGTTCCCCTTTTCCCCCAATTACAGACTATATGAAGAAGGGCCTCGACCCGAAATGTCACCTATTCCTTTTCTCCTGAGATGCTGCCCGACCCGCTGAGTTACTCCAGCCTTTTGTGTCTGGCTCCAGACTTGCCGGCTGTTTTGAGAAAGTTCTCATGTTAGAAACGATGCGTCTTGGTAACTGAGGTGCGCGGAGTGTTGAGGTGAAAGGGAGGAGCAGTTCGCCAGTCCGTGATGGTACTAAATTCCTCTAGTCAGAGGGTGGTGAATGTGTGGAAATCCTTTCCACCGAAGGGTGTGGAGGCCGAGTCAGTGGATATTTTTAAGGCAGAGATAGATAGATTCTTGATTAGTGCGGGTGCCAGAGGTTATGGGGAGGAGGCAAGAGCACGGGGTTAGAAGGGAGAGATAGTTCTGCCATGATTGAAAGGCGGAGGAAACTTGATGGGCCGAATGGCCTAATTCTACTCCTATCACTTGTGACCTTATGACCTCATGGACTGTTCTCACGACACTCCTTCACTGAAATGTCCTGCCCAACGCTGACACCTTTTTTTCCTTTGCTCAGGATTTTTTCTTGAACCATTGTTCCTGTGGGGCCGCTGGTGTCTATCAGACCCTCACCAGCCTTCCCCGTCTGCACAGCGACTCGTCCAGTCCCCACAGCTGCCAGAGAAGCTCATTTATACTGGAGTCCACGTCACAGATCCCGAGAAGCCAAGGTTGGTATCAGCAACAATACAGATAACTTTGCTGTGCGACCTGGCGGTTCGGGCGACGGTGAGAGGGGGCAGTGTGCAGCAGGATATGCGTGTCTGTTCTTCGTAGCAGCCTCTTGGTGGCCAGGATGACTGACTGCCTCTCCACCGCTGAGTTCCGAGCTGGTTCTCGACAAGGCTCCGTGTGCTCCCTTTCACAGATTTAAGGTGTTCAATGCCTTTTCCAGGAGCTCTTCCATTTTGGGGCAATGACAGGGTGGCACAGTGGCGCAGCGGTAGAGTTGCTGCCTCACAGCGCCAGAGGCCCGGGTACAATCCCGACCACGGGTGCTGCCCGTACAGAGTTCGTACATGACCGTGTGGGTTATCTCTGGGAGTTCCGCTTTCCACACTCATTCCAAAGACATACACGTTTGGTAGGTTCAATAACTTCAGTAAGAGTTGTAAATTGCCCCGAGTCTGTAGGATAGTGCCAGTGTACAGGGATCGCTGGTCGGAGCGGATTCTGTGGGCCGAACGGCCTGTTTTTGTGCCGTGTCTCTAAAACTAAAAGACAGGCCAGGGTTTTCCCACGAGCCACTGAGGATATTTTTCCAAGATGACGGAGAATATCCTTATGAAATCTCTTGCTGTGATTGAGTTCAGAGTTGAGTGCTTTGTTTGGGAGTCGAGTACGATACGATACGATAGAACTTTTTTTTATCCCAGGAGAGAAATTGATCTGGCAACAGTCATAAAACACAAGATACATGAAACATGAAATTAAATTGATGAGTGGAAAGGATTGGGGATGTGCAAAGATTGGGGAGGAGGGGGGAGGTAGAGAGGGGGGGGGGGGCGGGCTGTCTCCCCACCACAGAAGGGGGAGGAGTTGTACAGTTTGAAACAACTGTGTCCAGTTGAACATAATCAGAGCATTAGATAGACACAAAAAGCTGGGGTAACTCAGCGGGCCAGACAGCATCTCTGGAGAAAAGGAATAGGTGATGTTTTGGGTCAAGACCCCTCTTCAAACTGAGAGTTATTCTATTCCTTTTCTCCAGAGATGCTGTCTGACCCGCTGAGTTACTCCAGCTTTTTGTGTCTATCTTAGGTTTAAACCAGCATCTGCAGTTCCTTCCTACACATGATCAAGAGAGTCAAGAGAGTTTTCTTGTCATGTGTCCTTGATAGGACTATGAAATTCTTACTTGCTGCAGCACAACAGAATATGTAAACATAGTACATAACGGGAGGTAAAAGTTCAGTGTGTCCATAGACCACAGACCACATATACATAATAAATAAACAGATATAATGCAATAAAAATAATAGATTGTTATTGTTCAGAGCTTATTTGATGTTGTGTTTAATAGCCTGATGGCTGTGGGGAAGAAGCTGTTCCTGAACCTGGATGTTACAGATTTCAGACTCCTGTACCTTCTTCCCGATGGCAACGGTGAAATGAGTGTGTGACCAGGATGGTGTGGGTCTTTCATGATGTTGGCAGGCTTTTTGAGGCAGCGACTGCGATAGATCCCTTCGATGGTGGGGAGGTGATGGGCTGGGCAGTGGTCACAACTTTCTGCAGTCTTTTCCGCTCCTGGACGTTCAAGTTGCCAAACCAGGCCACGATGCAACCAGTCAGCAAGCTCTCTGCTGTGCACCTGTAGACGTTCGAGAGAATCCTCCTTGACATACCGACCCTCCGTAATCTTCTCAGGAAGTAGAGGCGCTGATGTGCTTTCTTTATAATTGCAAGTGTGCTGGGACCAGGAAAGATCTTTGGAAATATGCACGCCCAGGAATTTGAAGTTTTTTACCCTTTTCCACCATCGTTCCGTTGATATAAACGGGATTGTGGGCCCCTATCCTTCCCCGTGCTGGAAAGAGGGATCGCATTGCTGGAAAGATGCGATTGACTTGCTTCAATGTCTTTAACAGCAGCTTCTAAAATTCTCCCAACGATAATTGGCTTTTTACTTCTTTACTTTTGGAGGTGCAATGCGGAAACAGGCCCTTTGGCCCATCGTGTCTGTGCTGACCAGCGATCACTCAGTACACTCAACACACTTGGAACCATTTATAATTTTAGCGACGCCAATTAACCTACTAACCTGTACGTCTTTGGAGTGTGGGAGGAAACTGGAACACCCGGTGGGATCCCTCTCCTGACCCGAAATGGCACCTTTCCATTTTCTCCAGAGATGCTGCCTGACCCGTATGAGTTACACCAGCACTTTATGTCAATCTTTGGCTGATAGTATTGCTGGTTATTTTTCTCATTTTGCAGCAAACCAGGGCAAGTTGACCAAGTATCAACAGGACAGTGAATCTGAGACACAGTAGTCATTATATCATTACCTTTAAAATAGGTGTAAAAAAGGATCTAGACCACTGTTTTGTGGGGGGGGGGGGCACAGTGGTGTAGCAGTAGAGTTGCTCCCTTACAGCGCCAGTCACCTGAGTTAATTCCTGACTGTAGGTGTTGTCTGAACAGAGTTTGTATGCTCTCCCCGTGTCCATTGTGGCTTTTCTCCGAGATCTTTGGTTTCCTCCCACACTCCAAAGACATACAGGTTTGTAGGTTACACAAAAAGCTGGAGAAACTCAGCGGGTGCAGCAGCATCTAAGGAGCGAAGGAGATAGGCGACGTTTCGGGTCGAGACCCTTCTTCAGACTGGTCAGGGATCAGGGAAACGAGAGATATAGACGGTGATGTGGAGAGATAAGGAACAATGAGTGAAAGATATGCAAAGAAGTATCGGTGATAAAGGGAACAAGCCATTGTAAGCTGTTTGTGGTGTGAAAATGAGAAGCTGGTGCCACTGGGGTGGGGGAGGGAGATGGAGATGGAGGGAATGCCAGGGCCCGAGGGCTGAGGGAGAGGTGGGAGGGGAGTAGGTTAATAGAGAGGTTTGTAGGTTAATTGACTTTGGTAACATTGTAAATTGTCCATACTGTACAGGATAGTGTTAGTGTGCGGGGATCACTAGTTGGTGCAGACTCGATGGGCTGATTGGCCCGTTTCCACGCTGTATCTCTAAAGTCTAAAGTCTTAACTAAAAATAGTCAGTTGGAGCAGTGCCAATTGCAATGGAATGAGAACAAACCTGGTCTGAGTAAATTGGAATCAAAGAAGGCAAAGCTGCATTTGAACTATGAAAGGCCTTTAAAGTTGGCATCTTTCAGCTCGAGTCCAATGAGGGAAAAGGTTAGGAAAATTAAATCCAGAGCTTCATAAATGATCAAACAGCTAGAGACTAAAACAGAACAATAAAATATGCGCTTAGAACGTGGAGCAGTACAGAGGAGGAACAGGCCCTTCGGCCCATCGTGTTCGTGCCGAAAATGAATCCAAGTTAAACTCATCTCTTTGAACTGCACGTGATCCATATCCATTCCCCGATTCTTGCTGTTGAGGGAATGCAGCGTAGGTTCACCAGGTTAATTCCCGGGATGGCGGGACTGACATATGATGAAAGAATGGCTCAACTGGGCTTGTATTCACTGGAATTTAGAAGGATGAGAGGGAATCTTATAGAAACATATAAAATTCTCAAGGGATTGGAAATCTAGATTTCCTAGATGCAGGAAAAATGTTCCCGATGTTGGGGGAGTCCAGAACCAGGGGTCGCGGTTTAAGAAAAGGGATGGGCCACTTAGGACTGAGATGAAGAAAAACCTTTTCACCCAGAGAGTTGTGAATCTGTGGAATTCTCTGCCGCAGAAGGCAGTGGAGGCCAATTCACTGGATGAGTTGACCAATTCAAGAGAGAGTTAGATTTAGCTCTTGGGGCTAACTGAATCCAGGGACATGGGGAAAAAGCAGGAACAGGGTACTGATTTTGGATGGTCAGCCATGATCGGATTGAATGGCGGTGCTGGCTCAAAGAGCCAAATGGCCCACTCCTGCACCTATTTTTCTATGTTTCTATGTTATACGTGAGCTTATCTAAAAGCTCCTCGAATGTCTGTTTATGTCCCATTGATGCAAACGAGAGTCTGGAAGTTCAGAGGGAAAATAAGAAAGGAAATAAGATGGTAAAGGGGGAGCACGGGAAAATGAGTCACGAGCCGAGAGTGATTTGTTGTCATGTGTCCCAGACAGAACATTGGCATTCTTATTTGCAGCAGTGCGGAACAGGATTTTTTAACCATAGTTCTCGGTAAACAATATAACAAACAAAGAAAGTCTCGTAGTAAACGTACAGGGGAAACCAAACATATTCACCTGTGTAGGTAGAGTGTTGTAAGAAGTGATATGGGGCTGATCACAGCCTCAAAAGGAAACTTACTCTTGTGGCCAGAGGGTATGACTGAGATACTACATGAGACCTTAACCAAGGAGGAAGATATTCATGAGCAAAATAAGATGTTCTTGAAATTCAAAGATTGAGATGTAATGGATTAGTTCTTCTTCTTCTTTCGTGTGGCGTGCACAGCCTAAAGTTGTTGGACAACTTGTTCTGTTTGATCTTCCGTTTGTGCACGTCGAGTTGATTGCATTAGTCGAAACAGGGCGGACCACGTGAAGGTTGCAATCTTCCACCCCATGGATTGGTTAATATTTGCTGATGAGTGGTGCAGCGGTGAAATTGCTGCCTTACAGCACCAAAGACCCTGGTTGGATCCTGACTACAGGTGCTGACTGTATGGAGTTTGTACGTTCTCCACGTGACCGCGTTTGGGTTTTCCTTGGGTGCTCCAGTTTCCCCCCAGGTTTGTAAGGTAATTAGCTTTGGTAAATTGTAAATTGTCCCCAGTGTGTCGGATCGGGCCCATGTACAGAGTGATCGTTGGTTGGCGTGGACACAGTGGGCCGAAGGGCCTGTTACCACGCTGCATCTCTAAGTCTAAATTCCAAAGAGATTACGAGATGGGCTAGCTGCATAAAGTGGATGTCACCCAGTCCAGACAGGATGCATCTGAGTTTGCCGAGGGAAATCAGAGAGGATGTTGCAGAGGCCCAGACTTAATCTTCGCAGCAGCCACAGATTCAGAGCCATGTCAAAACTGGAAAGTCACTAATTGCAAAATCAGTCCGAAGAAGGGTCCCGGCCTGCAACGTCACCTCCCCAGAAGTTGCCTGACCCGTTGAGTTCCTCCCGCATTGCGTTTTCACGCGGCCACAGGGAGAACATACAAACATTTGGACAGGTGCATGGATAGGGTAGGTTCAGAGGGATATGGGCCAAATGCAGGCAGGTGGGACTAGTGCAGATGGGGCATGTTGGTCGGCATGGGCAGGTTGTGCCGACGGACTTGTTTCCACACTGTATGAATCTGTGACTCTATAACAGAGAGATCTTGGGACGCATGTGAATTGATTATTGAAAGTGGTTGGCAAAGCAAATCAAATAAAGAGAGGTATAGTCTGCAATGCAAGAGCAAGGATGTCATGGTGAGCCAGTACATTGTCCATTTCTCTTTACATTATTTTGGAAATGAAGCCTTTGTAAACGGCACAGTAGAAATTTACTGGGATGATTCCAGGAATGAGGGTCTTCATGGATAAACTAAGGAAGCCGGAATTGTTACAGGCAGCACAATGGTGCAGCAGTGGTAGAGTCGCTGCCTTACAGCGCCAGAGGTCCGTGTGTGATCTTGACCTCAGGTGCTGTCTGTACGGAGTGTGCACGTTCTCCCTGTGACTGCGTGGGTTTTCTCCAGGTGCTCCAATGCTCCAAAGACCTACGGGTTTGTACGTTCATTGGCTTCTGCAAATTGTCCCCAAGTGTGCGAGAGATTGCAAGCGTACGAGGTGGTCACCGGTCGGCGCGGGCTCGGTGGGCCGAGGGGCCTGTTTCCGTGCTGCACCACAAAAGAGACTGTGAGGGAATTCGAATCATGGTTCCAAACCTCATCATGTAAAAATAAACGAGTAGATACAGAGAAGCAGCTGCAACTGGCAGAAGGATTAAGAACCAGGAGATATCAAGTGAAGGTAATTGGCAGAAAAATGAAAGGTTACGCGAGGAAACATTTTTTACACAGCAAATGATTGGAGTCTGGAATGTTCCGCTAGAGCTGAAGAGGAGGCAGATTCAGCTGCAATGTTTAAAAGGGAAATGGACGAGTGTATGAAAGGGACATTTTTCCGGTGGTGCTATGGTGAGATTCACTGGATTTTTCTTACGACGAGCCGGTTGTTGCTCCAGGTGGTAGAAGTATGTGTAAGATTTGCCTGTGGCCATTTGGAAGGTACCTCCTCTCCAAAGAGGATCATCGTTTCCACAAAGCTTTAGCATAGCAGGTGTGGCACAGTGACGCAGCGGTAGAGTTGCTGCCTTTTAGCGCCAGGGACCCGGGTTCCATCCTGACTATGGATGCTGCCTGTACGGAGTTTGTACATTCTCCCTGTGGCCACCTGGGTTTTCACCGGGTACACTGGTTTCCTCCCACACTCCAAAGACGTACAGGTTTGTAGGTTAATTGGCTTCAGTAAAGGTTGTAAATTGTCCCTCGTGTGTAGGATAATGCTGGTGTACGGGGTGATCGCTGGTCGGCGCGGACTTGGTGGGGCGGTAGAACCTGTTTCTGCACCGTATCTCTAAAGTAAACTAAAAGTAAAGCTACTAGAGCGGCTGCCTCATAGTGCCAGAGACCTGGGTTCCATCTTGACCTCGGGTGCTGCCTGTAGGGTGTTTGCATGTTATCCCTGTGGGTTTCCTCTGGACGGTCTGGATTTCTCCCACATCCCAAAAACGTGTTGGTTGCAGGGTTAATTAATCGCTGTAAAAATTGCACATTAAGGTGCACGGACTGGAAGAGAAAGTGAGATAACATCGAACTTGTGTAACGCAAAGTGCCAGAGTAACTCAGCGGGTCTTGCAGCATTCCTGGAGAACCTGGAACAGTGACATCCTGGGTCTGGATTTTATTTTTTTTTTAAACCAGCATCTGCAGTTACTTATTTCTGTGCAGAACTAGTGTCAGTGAGTGAACAATGGTCGGTGTGGACTCAAATGTCCAGTGTCCATGCTGTGTCCCTAAACAAAATTGAACAGAAAAATCCCATATGTCCATGACCACGCCTTGTTCAGCCAGGATTTGGGGCTGAAAGGAGCAGCTTGTGGAATCTTGCGTGATTTAAAAAATAATGATTTTAAGGACAGTATTAGACCATTCGGCCCATCGAGTACACTCCGCCATTCAATGGTAGACAAAAGTGCTGGAGAAACTCAGCGGGTGCGGCAGCATCTATGGAGCAAAGGAAAAAGGCAACGTTTCGGGCCAAAACCCTTCTTCAGACTGATGACTGATTTCTGCCTTCTAATCCCATTTTCCTGCCGTCTCCCCATAACCCTTGACACCTGATCTAATCAAGAATTTGTCCATCTCTGTCATAAAAATATCCACTGACTTGACCTCCACAGCCCTCTGTGGCAATGTTCCACAGATTAACTGCCCTCTGTCTAAAGACATTTTTTTTTTTTTAAAGAGATTCAGCACAAAAGCAGGCCGTTTGACCCACCAAGTCCGAACCGACCAGCGATCCCCACACATTAACACTATCCTATACACACATGGGATAATTCTATATTTATACCAAGCCAATTAATCTACAAACTTGAGGATTTGAGCACAGGAGTAAAGAAATCCTGCAGTTGTACAGGGCCCATGTGCGACCACATCTGGAGTATTGTGTGCAGTTTTGGTCTCTTAATTTGAGGAAGGGCATCCTTGCTATTGAGGGAGTGCAGCATAGGTTCACAAGGTTAATCCCCAGGATGGCAGGACTGTCATATGAAGAAAGATTGGAAAGACTGGGCTTGTATTCACTGGAATTTAGAAGGATGAGAGGGGATCTTATAGAAACATATAAAATTATAAAAGGACTGGACAAGCTAGATGCAGGAAAAATGTTCCCGATGTTGGGGGAGTCCAGAACCAGGGGCCACAGTCAAAGAATAAAGGGGCCATTCAAAACTGAGGTGAGAAAAAACTTTTTCACCCAGAGAGTTGCGAATTTATGGAATTCTTTGCCACAGAAGGCAGTGGAGGCCAATTCACTGGATGAATTTAAAAGAGAGTTAGATAGAGCTCTTGGGGCTAGTGGAATCAAGGGATATGGGGAGAAGGCAGGCGCAGGTTACTGATTGTGGATGATCAGCCATGATCACAATGAATGGCGCTGCTGGCTCAAAGGGCCAAATGGCTTCCACCTGCACCTATTATATGTTTCTCTGTTTCGATGTCTTTGGAGTGTGGGGGGGAAGCGAAGATCTCGGAGAAAACGCACGCGGTCACAGGGAGAATGTACAAACTCCGTACAAACAAGCACCCGGAGTCGGGATTGAACCCAGGTCTCTGGTGCTACAAGCGCTATAAGGCAGCAACTCTGCCGCGGCTCCACCATGCCGTCCTCGTCGCCTCCTTTCTAAAAGAGCGCCATTTAATTCTGAGGCCATGACCTCTGGTCCTAGACTTCCCCATGTGGAAACATCCTTTCCAAATCCAAATCCGCATCCAATATTTTGACATCTCCACTCTCCATACATGGAGCCAATGCCACATCAATGCTGTGCGGCCTCGCATCACGGAAAAGTGTGCTCTCACTGATAACGATTATATCACCCCTCTGAGCAAGCATGACGGAAAATAATATTCATGGTCCCGCAGTTTTTGTCAGATGGAGTTGATAATAATAACAAGGAAATGGAGGGATGTGGTTCACGCACAGGCAGAGAAGATCAGTTGAAATTGGCATCATGATCGGCACGGACAATATGGGCCAAAGGGCCTGCTCCTGAGTTATACCGTTGTATGTATAGGAAGGAACTGCAGATGCTAGTTTTAATCAAAGATTGACACAAAATACTGGAGTACTTCAGCGGGACAGGCAGCATCTCTGTATAGAAGGAATGGGTGACCATTGTTCAGACCCTTCTTTACAGAGATGCTGCCTTCGATTACCTGCTCACACTAGTTCTATGTCATCCCATTTTCTCATCCACTCCCTACACACTCGGGGCAATTTTACAGAGACCAATCAACCTGTAAACCCGCATGTCTTCAAGCAGTGGAAGGAAACCGAAAGAAACACGCACGCTCTCAGGGAGAACATGCAAACTCCACACAGACGAGACGATACGATCAGATAGAACTTTATTTATCCCAGGAGGGACGCAGACTGCACACATATAGTCAGGATTGAATCAGAGGACTCTGGTGCTGTAAACAGCAGCTCTACCAGCTGTGTCAACTGTGCTGCCCTTGTCACTTGTGACAAGGATGAACTATTTACCATCTGTATCAATGACTTTGATCAAAAGGCAGAGTCTCACATTCAATTTTGCTGACAACATAAATTTAGGAGGGAAAATTACTTATGTGGAGGATGTAAATGGTGTGCAAAGTTTCTGCAAAGAGACATATGTGGTTGGAAAATGAGTTGGCGAGAAGTAGGTAGATTTAGTATGAAATGGTAAAGTTCAAAGTTATTTGTCACATACACCAGAAAGGTGCAGTGAAATGAATTTACCATGAATTTACCATGCAGCGTTACATTCAAATAAAATGTGGTGAATGATGAGGAACTTGTAAACGTGGATGATCAGGCAGCTCGTGTGTACGGAGAGTGAACACGCAATTGCAGCTAGTAGTTCAGAAAGTAAATGTTATCAAGTCAAGTCAAGTCACTTTTATTTCTATAGCACATTTAAAAAACAACTCTCGTTGGCCAAAGTGCTTTACATTGGTGGAGGTACTAACGTTATACAACATTGATTCATGGATTAAGTACGTACATAAATGCATACATATAGCCCTCACTCAGAGGATGTCAAGAAAGGCTGGAGAGTTAAGATGAGTTTTAAGTCCTGACTTAAAGGAGTCGATGGAGGGGGCAGTTCTGATGGGAAGAGGGATGCTGTTCCACAGTCTAGGAGCTGCAACCGCAAAGGCGCGGTCGCCCCTGGGCTTATGCCTAGACCGCGGGATGTTCAGTAACACCAAGTCGGCCGATCTGAGGGACCTGGAGGTGGTGTGGTGGATGAGCAAGTTTAGTTTTAATACTTGGGAGAGGACCTTGGAAATGGTGCAACATGAATTAATTTTACTGATGGGAAGAGGGGTTTGGCCAATGAGTAAAACTGCAGATTAGGAAATTGAAAGCTGGACTGACTGATGCACGTAATATTCGGGGGAAATGGATAGAGCAGGTGCTGAAGAGCTGCTTCCTGTGTTGGAGAGTCTAGATCGGGGGAAGCATGGAGTCGGGGTAAAGGGTCAGCTATTGAGATGAGGAAACATTTCTTGAGGTAATTTGAGACGGTCGTTAGAGGCCTCCACCTTGTAAATCTGTGAATGTTCAAACACTGGGATATATTCGAGAAAGGCTGACACCTTTTGGAAACTGAGAGAATTGAATGAAACAGCAGGAAAGTGGACCAAGCGCAGGATATTATTTGGCAGTAATATTTGAGGGCTATAGTCATCGAGTTATACAGAGTGGAAACGGGTCCTTCGGCCCAACTTGACAGAGAAACATAGAAACTTAGAAAAATAGGTGCAGGAATAGGCCATTCGGCCCTTCAAACCAGCACCGCCATTCAATATGATCATGGTTGATCATCCAAAATCAGTACCCTGTTCCTACTTTTTGCCCATTCTCTTGATTCCGTTAGTCTTAAGAGCTAAATCTAACTCTCTCTTGAAAACATCCAGTGAATTGGCCTCCACTGCCTTCTGTGGCAGAGAATTCCTCAGATTCACAACTCTCTGCGTGAAAAAGTTTTTCCTCATCTCAGTCCATGCCGATCAACGTGTCCCATAAACACTAGTCTCACCTGCCTGTGGTTGAGCCATATTCCACTATACCTATCCTATCCATAGAAACATAGAACATAGGTGCAGGAGTAGGCCATTCGGCCCTTCGAGCCTGCACCGCCATTCAATATGATCATGGCTGATCATTCAATCCATGTATCTGTCCAAATATTGTTTAAATGTTGCGATAGTACCTGCATCAACTACCTCCTCCGGCAGCATGCTCCATATACCATCCACTGTGTCAAAATGTTGTCCCTTTGCGGGACTTCTTGGTAATGCATATTTCACGAGTGTGCATCTGTTCAAGGTGAGGAGACAGACCCAGTGGAAAGAGTGTGGCTCAGGAAGTCGGCGCTCAAAGAGATGGGAAGATCTATTGAGATTGAGGTGCAGCAGAGCCTTGATGGGACAAGGAGCCTGAACTGCTCACACCAAGGATTCCAGGAGGTAAGAATGTATTGTTGTGGTACATGCGATAGAGGAGGAGAAGTAGGCACCCCGACCCTGCTCTGCAATGCACAAAGATCAGGGTTGATCTTCCACCTCGCCTCCATTTTCCTGCACTAATCCCATGCCTCTTGTTACTCCATATATCCAAAAATCCTTCTACTTGTGTTTTGAATAAAGTACATGACCAAGGATGGCGACGGTGGCACAGCGGTAGAGTTGCTGCCTTGCAGCGCCAGAGACCTGGGTTCGATGCTGTCTACAGGTGCTGTCTGTACGGAGTTTGTACGTTCTCACCGTGGGTTTTTTCCGAGGTCTTTGGTTTCCTCTCACATTCTAAAGACTCACAGGTATGTAGGTTAACTGGCTTGGTATAAGTGTGAATTGTCCCTAGTGTGGGTAGGGTAGTGGTAATGTGCGGGGATCGCTGGTCGGTGTGGACTCGGTGGGCCGAAGGGCCTGATCCGGGCTGTATCTCTGAACTAAACTAATGTCTTTGGAGATGCAGCGCAGGAACAGGCCCATCGGCCCACCGAGTCCGCACCAACCAGTGATCACCCCATATACTAACGCTATCCTACATACTGAGGACAGCCTACAATCTTACCGAAGCCAATTAACGCACAAACCTGTTTAGAGCGTGGGAGGAAACTGGAGGACACGGAGAAACCCAAATGATCACAGGGAGAACATACAAGCTCCATACAGACTGCATCGATTGTCAGGATCAAACCCAGGTCTCTGGCGCTGGCAACTCTACCGCTGCGCCTATAAAAATCTAAGAATCCTCCAGGATTCTGATTGTAGGTTTTTCACAGCCGGTAAACCGGAGACCCGCGTTAGATCCTGACCTTGGGTGTTGTGCATTGTGCAAACTGCGCGTGCATTTTGCACGCTCTCCTAGTGCCTGTGAGGGTTTTCTCCGGGTGCCCCGGTTTCCTCCCACATCCCAAAGACATGCGGGTTTGTCCGCCAATTATCCTCTGCAAAATTGTCCCGATTGTGCAGGGAGTGGATGAGAAAGCGGTATTAAGATAGAACTAGTGTGAACGGATGGTCGATAGTCACCGTGGACGCAGTGAGCCAAAGGCCCTGTTTCCTGCTGTATCTCTGAAGATTTGTTAATAGCTGAGGAGTAGTGTTCGCTTATGCTCTTGGCTGATTCATTTTACCTTGCAGGACTGGTAAATCCATACTTTTATCCAAGTCCCACCATAACTTTACAAACCTTTTTCATTACCTTAACTACCACATTCTCCTCACCCACATGTGAGTCAAATAATCAATATGTCAACTATTTTTGGTGCAAACTGATCAGCAATCTAGTTCAGAGATACAGCACGGAAACAGGTCCTTCAGCCCACCTAGTCCGCGCCGACCAGTGAACCCCGCATGTTCACATTATCCTACACACATTGGGGACAATTTTTACATTTACCAAGCCAATTAACCTACATACCTGTCTGTCTTTGGAGTGTGGGAGGAAACCGAATATCTCGGAGAAAACCCACGTGGTCACGGGGAGAACGTACAAACTCTGTAGTCGGGATCGAACTTGGGTCTGCGGATGCTACAATCGCTGTAAGGCAAGAACTCTACCGCTGCAGCCCCTTGCCACCTTGGGAGTTCTGGCAGCATTTGCAGTTTATTTTCCTTCCCCTTGTTCTTTGAACCAATGACCCAAACAGTCCTTCCAGGTGAAATCAGAATCCATTTTCACCCCTTCCATTTAGTATCTTGAACCACCATTTTGTGTAGGAAGGAACTGCAGATGCTGGTTTAAACCAAAGATAGACACCAAATGCTAGAGTAGGACAGGCAGCATCTCTGGAGAGAAGGAATGGGTGACATTTCGGGTCGAGAACATTCCTCGGACCTAACATTTTGACAAACAACCATAGTTATTACATCAGACTGATAACTTCCACTTTGCTTCTCAGGTAAAAATGCCACCTGGTGAGAAAGTCAAAGTACTGCTTAGGAATTGCAGCTTAAAGAACCAGGACACAGCTTGTGAAGTATCCAACTGCATAAAGAGATCCTACACTCAGCTTTACAGGTAAAGAACAAACATTGCACTTTATTTGACATGAAAAAATTTGACATGACACAAATCTTTTCACACACAAGGTGGTGGGTGTATGGAACAAGCTGCCAGAGGAGGTAGTTCAGGCTGCGACTATTGCAACGTTTAAGAAACAGTTAGACAGGTACATGGATAGGACAGGTTTGGATGGATGTGGATCAAGCGCAGGCAGGTGGGACTATTGTAGATGGGACATGTTGTCCGGTGTGGGCAAGTTGGGCCGAAGGACCTGTTTCCACCCTGTATCACTCTGTGACTATGTCTCTATGAATGCCCTTTATAGTTTTCTTGGAGCAAGGTAAAAGTTACATGTGTTGGTTGAAGGATGTGTGTGCGTGTGTCTGTGTGTCACACTTACCGCCGGACCGGACCTGCACTCCAACCTTCCGTGGGCCGTGAACAATGACTCCGCCGATCCTCACCTCAATTCACCTGGATTCTAGGCCCAGTTCCCGACCGGGAGTCTGAAGGAGGACTCAGACCCAGAACATCACTTATCCATGTTCTCCAGAGAGTCTGCCTGACATGCTGAGCCACTCCAGCACTTGGTATCCTTTTGTTTAGTTTAGTTTAGAAATACAGCGCAGAAACAGGACCTTCAGCCCACCAAGTCCGCGCCGACTAGCGATTCCCGCACACTTGCATTACCCTACACACATTGGGAACAATTTACAATGATACCAAGCCAATTAGCCCACAAACCTGTCCGTCTTTGGAGTGTGGGAGGAAATCGGGGATCCCAGACAAAGCCCACACGGAGAACGTACAAACTCCATACAGACAGCACCCATTCCAGGATCGAACCCGGGTCTCTGGTGCTGCAAGGCAGCAACTCTGCCACTGCGCCAATGTGCTGCCCTATTGTATATTAACCAGCATCTCCAGTTATTTATGTCTATTACTTATAATCCCTTACTCGATTACAGCCGACAATTGTCAATAACAGACAGTAACTTCCCCCCCCCGCCCTTCCATGGTCCGTTATAACAAGGATTTACTGCATCCGAGAAGAAGGCCGGGAGGGGTATTTGCGACAACAAGTCGTTTTCACGATGTGTGCTCAGGGTGGCGTTTATGTCAGGATTTGACGAATCAGCAACCACCAGGAGGGCTCCAAGGGAAGGGCGATGCTGGCCCGGGTCTAACGTGGAGTAATAGGGCCATGCAGATGGATGAGAAACCAAGGGTTCATTTTAACATGTCTGCTTGAACATCCAGGACAGAAACTGGAGCCTACAATTCACTAATGAAGGAGACCAACTCCACCAGTGCATTGGGCTGCACCAGGAATTACGACTGGGACAATTCTCACTGAGTCTTCAAGGATGTCTGGTAAATAAATTATGTGCAACAATCGAACTATCTATTTAGTTTAGTTTAGAGATACAGCACGGAAACAGGCCCTTCGGCCCACCAAGCCCGCACCAGCCAACGATCCCTGCACATTAACACTATCCTACACATAGTAGGGACAATTTACATTGATACCAAACCAATTAACCTATAGACCTGTACGTCTTTGGAGTGAGGGAGGAAACCAAAGATCTCGGAGAAAGCCCACGCAGGTCACGGGGAGAACGTACGAACAGCCCCCATTGTCGAGATACAACCCGTGTCTCTGGGGCTGAAAGCGCTGTAAGGCAGCATCTCTACTGCTTGGCCCCTGTGCCGCCCGATGTCATATCCATGTTGAAGATAGACACAAAATGCTGGAGTAACTCAGCAGGTCAGGCAGCATTTCGGGAGAAAAGGAATAGGTGACTTTTCAGGCTTTTCTCCAGAGACGCTGCCTGACCCACTGAGTTACTTCATCATTTTATGTCTATCTTCAGTAAACCAGCATCTGCAGTTCCTTCCTACACAAACGATCTATGTTTTCAGGTCAAGAGCCAACCCTCAACTCTTCACCTTTAGACCCAAAGGCAGTAATTTATTCTTTAATAATTACATTATAATACCTGTCAATGTTACATTAGCCCATCCCATAATTCTATGCTCACCTCTGTGGTACCTTCCCTACTGTATAGCTCGATGACGTTACACATAATTCATGCAAGCTATCAAGATTATTTGTCTCACAGACACATGAATGAGCCGACGCAGCTTTTGAAATTTCTCCTCTACATCTTCTTCATGTAATTTTGGAAAACATTCAGACAGATTTTGTTTCTAATTATGACATCACGAGAGGTGCCGAGGTCTTCAAGTTGATTCTCAGGGAAGCAAAAAATGCAAAATGTAAATTATACTGCATGATTGCAAATGCCAGACATAGCTATTTTTTTTATCAAATAGCCATTCCGGTTTGATTATGGATTAAACAGGGTTTGCTGTTAAGAATATTGAAACAGACAACATTAACTAAGAACACACTATATGAATTGGCAACAGGAAGAGGCCACTTGGCCTCTTGTGCCTGCTCTGCTATTCATTGATTGTGCTTGATCTGATGGTAATGTTAATTCTGCATTCCAATCCACCCACACATCTTCTTCTTTCGTGTGGCGTGCACAGCCTAAAGTTGTTGGACAACTTGTTCTATTTGATCTTCCGTTTGTGCACGTCAAGTTGATTGCATTAGACGAAACGTGAAGGTTGCAATCTTCCACCCCCCACCCACATATCATTCCCTAGTTTTTTTTCCACAATCGGCTCAATGGTTCTTCGTTATCACATGTAGCGAGGTACAGTGCCATTTTTATTGCATACAGTCCAGTCAACTATTACTATACATCACCACATCCCAGATTAATTGCAAGTGTACAGACAGAGGACGGCTCAGTCATGCAGCAGTAGAGTTGCTGCCCCGGATTCGATCCCGACTACGGGTGCTGTCTGTGCAGAGTTTGACCGTTCTCCCTGTGGCCGCGTGGGTTTCCTCCGGGTGCTCTGGTTTCCTCCCGCATTCCAAAGACGTACAGGTTTATAGGTTATTTGGCTCCGGTAAAATTGACCTTAGTGTATAGGATAGTGCTAGTGTACGGGATGATCGTTGGTCGGCGCAGACCTGGTGGGCCGAAGGGCCTGTTTCCGCACTGTATCTCTAAAGTCTAGAGATAGTCCACCGAGACAATATGCAAGAGTCGCCATGTTTTGGCGCCATTTTAAAAGTACAAGTTGCTTTAAGTGCAGCTGGCCAGAACACATTGTCCTCGGCCTGGCCAAGCAAAGTTGTAGACATCCACCACCGCTGCTCTGCCACTCCGTGCCGCTGCAGACTCTGCCTTCAATAAAATACTTGCTTCTCCTGCCCTTTGAGGAAGAGCCCTAAAAACTCATGACGTTTTGAAAGAAAACATTTCACCTTCCAATCGTAAATGAGCCTCCCTTCGTTTTAAACTGTGCCCCAACTGTTCTATATTCCCTGTCTGTTCCAGATGGACTCCAACAAAACTCCTTGAGTCTGAAGAAGGGTCTCGACTCAAAACGTCACCCATTCCTTCCCTCCAGAGATGCTGCCTGTCCCACTGAGCTACTCCAGAGTTTTGTGTCTATCTTCGGTTTCATCCAGCATCCGCAGTACTTTCCCACACACTCCTTGAGATCTAATGTTTTCCCAACCAAATTGCATCTCACTCTTGCAAAATGCAGCAGATACAAGTTTTCTCACAATCTTTTTTCATAAGACTACCACACATTCTGGATATCAATCCAGTAATGTTTCCATGGACATCCAAACCTCCGTTTGTGGTCTCACCAATAACCTGTATAATCTTGTACTTTAGCATTCAATCTCTCTAAAAAGTAAATAAAGTTCTGGAGAAGGGTCCCAATCTGGAATTTATCTCTCCATTTTCTCCAGATATGCTGCCTGACCCATTAGGTTATGCAGCTTTTTGTGTCCTTTTTTGTAAACCAGCAGCTCGGCTGGGTGGAGCAGCGGTAGAGTTGCTGCCTCACAGCGCCAGACACCCGGGTTCGATCCTGACTATGGGTGCTGTCGGTGCGGAGTTTGTACGTTCTCCCCGTGACCTGCTTGGGTTTCCTCTGGTCACGGGAAGATCTTCGGTTCCCTCCCGCACTCCAAAGACGTGCAGGTTTGTGAGTTAATTGGCTTGGTGTGGTGTAAATGTAAATTGTCCCCAGTGTGTGTAGGATAGTGCTAATGCACGGGGATCACTGGTCGGTGCGGACTTGGCGGGCCTGTTTCCGTGCTGTATCTCTAAACTAAACTAAACAAAAAATCTGCAGTTCCTTGTTTCTACGGAGGGTTATACCAGATTGGCAAAGGTCAGGATCCAACGCAGTAGTGAGGCTGGAAGTTGGTACGGAAATCAATGACAGCAAGTTTAGTAGACAGGACAAGCATTTAGAGAGGAATGAATTCCATTCACATCCGGTCTTCCAGTGGTGTGAGGGACGATCCCCAGGATAAAATAATTCAGTGTCTATTATTACTTAACTGCAAGGGGAGAGATGGAGTTCATCTTAATTTCTCGATGGATTGATTGATACTTTATTGCCACGTGTACTTGGTACAGTGAAATTATTTGTTTTGCAAATAATAGTACACAAGTGTGCAAAGAGTATAAAGTGCTGACAAATTCGCCAAAGTATTTAATATAGTCCCAATGGCACCTCTTCTGAGGGGCCCTATTCTCTCCAGTTACCCTTTTTCCTTAATACACATCTAGTCGTATGGTCGGTTTCTCTTGAATCTTCCCTGCTGAAGCTATCTCATGCCCCCCTTTGACCTCCTGAATTCCTAAAAAATGTTTTATAGGCAGTACAGCGATAGAGTTGCTGTCTGGCAGCGCCAGAGCCCAATTTCAATCCTGACCACGGTGCTGTCTTTACGGAGTTTGTACGTTCTCCCCGTGACCTGCGTGGGTTTTCTCTGGGAGCTCCGGTTTCCTCCCACACTCCAAAGACATACAGGTTTTGAGGCTAATTGGCTAGGTAAGATTGTAAATTGTCCCTAGTGTGTGTTGGATTCATGGAAGGTGGTCAAGGAGGGGAGGATGCTCCTCAAACTGCGGAGCATCCTGGACAATGCAGCTCACTCCCTCCGTGACACACTGGTCAACCTGAGGAGCACTTTCATCAGCAGACTGGTTCCACCCGGATGCAGGACAGAACACCATAGGCGATCCATCTTCCCTGTGGCTATCAAACTGTAGAACTCCTCCCCTTCTGTCGTGGGGTGGACGTAGACTGAGACTGACTCCCCCCGCCCCCCCCCCAATCCTTTCCACTCGTTACTTTAATTTCAGGTTTCATGTATTTTGTGTTTTTACGACTGTTGGCAGATCAATTTCCCTCCTGGGATAAATAAAGTTCTATCGTATCGTATCGTAGGATAGTGTAGTGTGCGGGGATCACTGGTCAGCACGGACTGAGTGGGCCAAAGTGCTTGATTCCGCGCTGTGTCTCTAAACTAAACTAATCTAAACTGAATTTCGCCATCGCTGTCAAATGATTCCCAACAGCCTATAACATGACAGAGCGTCCTGGGATAATCCTGCCGATTTAGCAATTTTCTTTGTGCCGTTTCAGACAAGAACGCTCTCCAAAGAAGTGACTAATCCAACGATGAATCATCGACTGATGAAAGGAAGCTGCTAGGTTGTGGGACTGCAGTAATGAGCCGATCGTAGTTGGTATTGTTAGAAGGGCATTTCCGACAATCATTTGGGAACCTGGAAATGTAATTACTTCAAACATCCCAGCTTGCCAGATCAGCAATACCAGACATTATATCTGTTTACCTTTTTAATTGCACAAGATAGGGCCAAAGTCTAGTGTTGAACACTGGAATAAAACACATACATCAAGTCATTCTGAAAGCTTTGAAAGACACTAAAAGCTGGAGTATCTCAGCAGGACAGGCAGCCTATCTGGTGAGAAGGAATGGGTGATGTTTTGAGACGAGATCCTTCTTCGGACTTTCTTCAGGCGGTCTCGACCCGAAACGTCACCCATTACTTCTCTCCAGAGATGCTGCCTGTCCCACTGAGTTAATCCAGCATTTTGTGTCTATCTTCAGTTTAAACCAGCATCTGCAGTTCCTTCCTGCACATTCCAAAAGCTTTCATAGTTTCATAAATTCCTTTTCTTGCAAAAAAGGATGCCACAGTGGCGCAGCTGGTAAAGCTACTGCCTTACAGTGCCGGGGACCCGGGTTCAATCCTGACTACGGGTGCTGTCTGTGCGTTCTTCCGGTGACCGCCTTAGTTTCCTAGGGATGCTCCGGTTTCCTCCCACATCCCAAAGACAACTGGGTTTGTAGGTTTATTGTCCTCTGTAAAAAATGCTCCTACTAGAGAGTAGATGAGAAAGTTGGAAAACACAGAACTAGTGTGACACCAAAAGCTGGAGTAACTCAGCGGGACAGGCAGCCTCTCTGGTGAAAAGGAATGGGTGACGTTTTGAGTCGAGATCCTTCTTCAGAGTTTAGTTTAGTTTAGCTTGAGGAGCATCCAGTTTGTTGTTTAGTTTGGTTTAGAGATACAGCGCTGAAGCAGGCCCTTAGGCCCACCGAGTCCGCAGCCATCCCCGCACATGAACTCTATCTTACCTACATGCACTATGGACAATTTACACTTATACCAAGCCGTTTAGCCTACAAACCTGTACGTCCCTGGAGTGTGGGAGGAAACCGAAGATCTCAGAGAAAACCCACGCTGTCTCGGGGAGAACGTGCAAACTCCTTACAGTCAGCACCTGCAGTCAGGATTGAAGTGAGACAGCAACTCTACCGCGGCGCCTCATTTCCTTGTGTATCAGTGGTAAAACAAAGGCAGGTCACCAGATCCTGAGCAAGTTGTGAGTATAAATCTGTGCTGGGAATTTTCTGTGTTTGTTGAACAAGAATTCAGCAGCATCACCAAAGAACCACTAAAACGCCTCAGCCATATCTCAGGGCTTTCTGCCAACTCATCATTCAAACCATGGCAGAAATCTTGCTGAAAAGCACAACAAAACCACTATTATTTGATGAAATCAATAGAAAATATCCTAATCCATTTGATTTTTAACTGATTTGTGAAATAAGCTTTAATTTTGTTTTAATAATATATGCATTAACACAGTGATTTATATATGGAATTGTTCATCACAACGTTCGTAATGTGAATTGTAATTCCACAAGTATATGTTAAATATCTCTATATTACTGTATCGTATACGTTAGCATAAAATATTAATAAAAGATAAAACATCAGCAAAATCTAAGTGTATAAAAATTATTATTATTCAAGAGTGTTGAACTCCATTTGTTTGTGTGAATTGAGTTTGGACACTACTGATCCGCTCAGCTTAATTGTACCGCATGGACTTTTTTAATTAGCAAATGAACCTCTCAGAAACATCACAGGAAAATAACTCTGGAAAACAGAAATCTCTCCAGAATCAGACATTTTTCTGAGAAATCAATGGGCCAAATTAGAGTAAAAATTGCTCTGTTAAGCAAAATTATACTTTATTAAAATGAGATCACTCGTGTCTAAACATGATTCATATATTTCAGCCAAGCTCCTGCAAATTTCTTCTCCAGCTTCCCACCGTGCCCATGGATATATCTGATCAGGCCCAGGAGATTTTTCTGCCTTCGTACATCTCACTGCATTGTTCTTCCCCCTCCCTCACGGTGCCCCCATGCTCAGTCCCCATTGTCCTTCCCCCTCCACCCCCCCCCCCCCCCCCCACCCCTCATAGCGGTCCCCTCACACTTTGTTCCTTCCCTCGGCAGCAGCGTCCTCACTTCCATATGTCCATCCTCGTCCGTGGTGCGGGGCCATCATCGACCGCCACACCGATCTCTCCACTACGCTGTCGGGTCCTCTCCGGACGCTCCCCGGCGCCCACCCAGGTCCCAGTCATAGGCTCTGCTGATCCAGTCACCGATGGCCGCGGGATTCATCGAACCGCGAGACCCGGACCGCAATGCTCCAGCCTCAGTTTCTCAGCGGCACCTCCGAGTGAACACTTCACTTTCATAGAGAGGAGTGGTTTCCCCCCTCGATTCAGTGGTCGAATTGCTGCTCACTCCATGGTCATCTCCGATATCTGCACTACACACGGCGGTAGAGCTGCTGCCTCACACCTGACCACGTGTGCTGTCTGCACGGTGATTACAGGTTCTCCCTGTGACCGAGTGGGTTCCATCCGGTTGCTCCGGTTTCCTCTCACATCCCCAAGACGTCCAGGTTTGTAGGTTAATTGGCCCCTGAAAATTGGCCCAAGTCTGTTGGATGCATTTTGGGACATTTAAGAGACAACAAGAAACCAGAGACATTTATTGTTACATGTACCAATTGGTACAGTGAAATATGTGGTCACCAGACAGCCATACGAATCAAAAAGAGCACAGAACACGATAGTCTTTAAAATAGACATCCCCACACAACGGAATCAAAGTTTCCCACTGTGAGGGATGGCACCAAAGTTCAGTCATCCTCCTCTGTTGTCCTCTGTTGACAATAAAACACTTGACAATAAAACACTCTTGACTCTTGACATACTTGGGGAACTGCACTGGTACATTTGTGGCTTAGAATGGAAGTTGTGCTAACTTTAGAACTGGTGGATGAGGCTCGGCATCTGGTCTCCAGTTTAAAGAGATGCGCCGGGAGTGTTCTTCTTCCTGGCTCGTGCCTTTGGAAAGGTTTAAGAGGTTAGAACTTTCCAGTGAGTCTCAACGGTTGATCGGGAAAAACAGTGCTGCAGGAACTCAGTAGATTAGGGGGCACATGTGGGGGAAATAGACAAGCGACCTTTCGGTTCAGGACCCTTCTTCCAACACAATGGTTGTTGGACCTTGAGTAGGAAGTAATGCTGAATTGTTCTTGCGAGCTCAATCCGGAATGTTATGTCAGGAAAGCGGGGTCAGAGAATATAAATGGAATTTATTGGAAAATAAATTGAGGCAAAGTTTCGGGAAATATTGTCTTTACTCTGTCTGTAATTTTGTAAACAGAAAAAAATGGTGATAAACCTTAGTCACGGAATGTGAGTGGTCTGTTTTCTTGTTCCCCTCCCAACACTCTCTGTTGCACCTCCCTCACTGTGATCTTGTTTAGTTTAGTTAAGTTTCGAGATACAGCGGGGAAACAGGCCCTTCGGCCCACCGAGTCCGCACCGACCAGCGATCCCCGCACGATAACACTATCCTACACGGACTGGGGACAATTTTACATTTCTACCAAGCCAATATTCCAAACCTGTATGTAATTGGAATGTGGGAGGAAACCAAACATCTCAGAGAAAACCCATGCAGGTCACGGGGAGAACCTACGAACTCCGTAAGGAGCGCACCCGTGATCAGGATCGAACCCGAGTCTTGTAAGGCAGCCACACTACCGCTGCGCCACCGTGCCACCCTTGCAAGAATCAATTCCATGCCATCATCAACAACAACTTTGCCTTTGCAGACGACACTTCAGAAGATGTTTATAACATGAAACACAGTGCTGGAGGAACTCAGCGGGTAAAGCAGCATCTGTGGAAGGAATGGACAGGCAACCTTTCAGGTCGGGTCCCTTTGTCAGACTGATTGTAGTAGGGTGGGAGAAACCTAGGAGAGTTGAGAGAGGCACCAAGCCTGGTGAGTGATTGGATTCAGTGTGAACAAGGGTCTCAGCTATTCCATCTCTCCAGAAATCCGCCAAGTTACTCCGGCATTTTGTGTCTATCTCTGGCGAGTGATAGGTGGGTAAAAGGAACTGGTTTACAAAAAAAGACACAAAGTGCTGGAGTAACTCAACAGGTCAGGCAGCATCTCAGGAGAACATGAATAGGTGATGTTTTGGGTCGGGGCCATTCTTCTGCAATAGGTGTGTACAGGTGAGGGGGGGGGATTTGATTAGCAGATGGATGTACATGGGCCAGAGGTGGGACGATAACAAAAGGGTGTCAGGTAAGGAGAGTAGAAGATTGAAATATGAAGCCAGAAGGAGGGATGGAGGTGGAAGGGGACGGAGGGGAGAGGGAGGGTATCCTTAATTAGTAAGGCCATCAAAGGTTCTGGGGCGAACGCAGAATGGGGTTGAGTGGAAAAAAATGGTTCAGTCATGATCGAATGGTGGAACAGACTCGATGGGTCAAATGGCCTAATTCTGCTTCTACTGTATGTCTTATGAAAGGTTAATAAAAAGGAACTGCAGATGCAGGTTTATAGCAAAGTTGAAAAGTATAGAAAATTGAAAATTCTCCAGAGATGCTGCCTGATCTGTTGAGTTGCACCAGCATTCATATTCATAAGTTATAGGAGCTATAGTTAGCTATAGTTATCATTCTGCCTACCAAGTCTACACTGCTGTTCATTCATGGCTGATCTATCTTTTCCTTTCAACCCCATTCTCCTGACTTCTCTCCATAGCCCTTGACACGCCTAGATATTGAGAATCTATCAATCTCCATCTGAAAAAATATCCATTGACGGGCTCCACAGCCGTCTGTGGCAGTTAATTCTACAGATTCACCACCCTCTGACTAAAGAAATTCCTCCTCATCGCTGTGAGGGATAAAGTGATTAAACCCTATTAAAGAAAGGAGTTTTAAAGAGAATTCAAACAGAGAGGGGCTGGAGAAAGGATTCTGACAGCAGTGTCTGAAGGTTGCCAGTTGCCAGACCCATCCTTGAGGCCTTGAGCAAGAAGAGATAGCTTTGTATAGCTAGAGAAGGGGGTGATGTAGAGAGATCCCTATCAGTGGAAAAGAGTGATAGATGGGACCCCTGTCACTATAGCTTAGCTTTAGTACTGATATAGGAAAGCTGAGAGGGTTCACTAGGAGGTGAGTAAAACTGGGCCAGGTCATGAGCAATTGAGCATGCTTAATAGAATAAATGAATATTACAACACACCCCTGGTCAAGAAATTGCTCATTACCATGAACATGTTTGAACATGCAATGTATGATATGGGAGGTGCGAGGGGATGTACCTACAGATTGTGCACCTCCGACCCTGATTGGAGAAAGGTCCGGAGAGGAGATTGAATGTAAGATTTTGTGTATAAAGGGGGATGATCTCCCTGGCTTCAGTGTGTCTCGAGTTGGAGAGGCACCCGGTCTGCAGACTCGTAAAATAAAGAAATCTCTTGCTTCCAAGATTTAGACTTTGAGTATTAATTGTGAGCATAAAGGGTATCTCACATCGCCTTTCTAAGGTATGTCCTTTTATTCCATGTCCTTGACGATCCCACTAGTTGAAACGTCCTCACCACATCCATTCTATCCAAACCTTTCATTATTTTAGCATTTTGTGTTTATCTTCTGAAGGGGTGCTGGATAGGGGGAGAAATTAATGCACACATGGGATGGGGCACAGGAGAGAGAAGAGTGGAAATGATTAAGAAAGCTTTAGATGGCTAAAGGCCAAACATGGGGCCAACAGGACATCCTGGCCGGCAGGAACAGGTCGGACAGAATGGCCTGTGGCGGCGCTGCTGCCTAACGCCGTGATGACGTCCCGCCGTTCGTCGCCGGCCGGCCTGCGCGTGCTGACGTCCGTCCAAACGTAAACGTGCTGACGTCAGCCTGAGGGTGCTGGTCCACCAGAGCGCGATGACGTTGGAATGAGCATGCTGACGTCGGCCAAAGAGTTTGAGAAAGAACTGCAGATGCTGGAAAAAATCGAAGGTAGACGGTAATCTGGAGAAGGGTCTCGACCCGAAACGTCGCCAATTCCTTCTCTCCATAGATGCTGCCTCGCCCGCTGAGTTACCCCAGCATTATTCGTCTACCGTCGGCCAAAATGAATGTGGTGACGTCGGTGTGAACGTGGTGACGTCTGTGTGAACGTGTGACGTCGGTGTGAACGTGCTGCCGTCGGTGTGAACGTGGTGACGTCTGTGTGAACGTGGTGACGTCGGTGTGAACGTGCTGCCGCCGGTGTGAACGTGGTGACGTCGGTGTGAACGTGCTGCCGTCGGTATGAACGGCAGCACGTCGTGCACGTCGCTCAAGGCGAAGCCGGCCTTGAGCGACGTGCTGACGTCGGTGTGAACGTGCTGACGTCGGTCTGGGTGTGCTGGGCTGCTGACGCGACGGTGCGCGCTTGCGTCATGTCGTGTGCGTCGACGAGTGGGTGCTGAGGCTGCCCTCGGTTGATGGAGGCCGCGGTGAGTTTTACTCGAGGCGTCGGCCTGACGTCCCTCCCGGACCCGGACCCTGACCCTGACCCTGACTCTGGCCGCGGCCGCGGGCCGCACAGCCCGAGGAGGAGGAGGCTCGTCCTGTGCGTCGCGCCGGGCAATCTCCCGAACACAGCGCCGGGACCCAACAAAAGACGGCGGGCGGGCGGGCCGGCGAGCCGGCGGGCCGGTGGGGGAGGCGAAGCCGGCCTTGAGCGCGGCTCCCCGAGCCCCTTCCCCAGCACGGTGATGCACTGTGTATTTACATGGAAACATAGAAAAATAGGCGCAGGAGTAGGCCATTCGGCCCTTCGAGCCAGCACCGCCATTCAGTAAGATCATGGCTGATCATCTGAAATCAGTACCTCATTCCTGCTTTTTCCCCATATCCCTTGATTCCTTTAGCCCTAAGAGCTAAATCTCACTCTCTTGAAAACATTCCAGTGAATTGGCCTCCACTGCCTTCTGTGGCAGAGAATTCCACAGATTCTCAACTCTCTGGGTTTTTTCCTTATCTCAGCCCTAAATGGCCTACCCCTTATTCTGAAACTGTGGCTCTGATACCCCTCGGGTGTTTACCTTGGGCGCCGGTGGCGTCCTGTATTTGACCCGCCTGCCTTTTCATCCTGTGCTGTAGTGTGGAGGGGGTATTTACCCTTAGTTCGGTGTGGTTGGGGTATTTGTTCTGGTATTTTTTAATGGATGAATATTCATCCTGGCCCTGGGGATTGGTGCACAAGTGGTATACCCCCGGGCACCGTTGGGCCATTTGCTCAGTGTGCAGCGCCATCTTCTCTGTGCTGTTGTATGTTAGGGGGATTTTCCCAGTGTTATGATCTGCTAGGGAGATTTTCCCTGTGTTATGGTGTGTTAGGAGTATATTCCCAATATAATGCTGTGCTCGGAGTATTTCCCTGTACAATGTTGTGTTAAGTGTATTTTCTCTGCTCAATTGGTGTGCTGGGGGTATTTTCTCTGTGCAAAGGTGTGCTGGTGTTTTGTGTACCCTGTGCAATGTAATAGTGTGCTGGGGGCATTTTTGCTGTGCACTGATGGTATTTTTGAGCACCAATGGTTGGTGTGCTCATAAGGTCCTAAGTGATAGGAGCCGAAATGGGGCATTCAACACATTAAGTCCCGCTGAGTTACTCCTGTGTTTTGTGTCTGTCTTTGATATTATTACTGTTTGCATGTTGAAATTTGGCACGCCAGAATCCCGATAGCTGTTTTTAACTCCTAGAATAACTGAACAATAAAGGGAATAAAGGTGGTTTGATTGCTTCCCGAGTATGGCTCAGTATGGAGGTCAGAAGAATCCCCCATGGACCACCCAGTTCTCTGCTGCAGTTACACAGCCAGGTCAGTGTGACTCCGTAATGTTGTTTGTTGTGTCCATATCACTTTATCCACTTCTCCGCAAATCCCGGCAGCGTGTGTTCAGTCTCAACAAGTGTATCGCTTTGTCAACAGTACATCGGGTCACCTTCAGATCCTGCCATGATTAACATGATTTATATTCTATCCAGCAGGGGGGACCGTTTGATAACAGGGGTTTCAACATTATTTCAGTGACACAATGTTTGAGTCAGTGTTTGAACCCTTTCTTTGTGCGCCGTGGTGAGGCATGCTGTCACGTGTTTGCAGTTGAGGCACTCGGTGTCAGCTGTAAACATTCCACAAGCAGATAGAGGACAAATTGGACACAGTAAAACAGCCTCAAATCTGTTGGCACAGTGGCGCAGCTGGCAGAGCTGCTGCCCTCTCAATGCTAGTGAACATTTGGATGCTCTCCCTGTTCGACACTTGATGATGACCAGGGTGGTAGATCTGCTGCCTCACAGAGCCAGCAGCCCGAGTTTGATCCACACCACGGGTAGAAACATGGGTGCCGCCTGTGTGGAGTTTGCACGTTCTCCTTGTGACGGCGTGGGTTCCCTCTGGGTGCTCCTGTTTCCTCCCACATCCCCAAAGACGTGAAGCGTTCGTAGGTTAATTGGCTTCTGTAAACTGCCCTTGGTGTGTAGGGCACGGGTGAGAAAGTGGGATAACGTACAACTGGTGTGAACGGATAATTGATGGTTGGCGTGGACTCGCTGGGCTGAAGGGCCTGTTTCCATGCTGTATCTCTTAAACTAAACTAAGCTGTTGCATCAAGCATTTAATTGGAATGAAGTGGGAAAGGAGGTGCTAGCTATTTATATAGTATTTTTCATCAACACTTCAGTGAAGTACTTGTGAATGAGGCAATATATTTCAAAGTAGCAAGATCCGATAAAGAGCCGAGAGGAAGAATACGGAATTAATCTATTCTAGCCTCCCTAACTTTAAGTAACCTTCTCTCTCCATCCCTCCCTTTTCCGAATTCTCCGACCAGTCTTCCTGTCTCCTGACTACATTTTATCTCTTTTTTTGTTGTTGCCATCTCCCAGTCTGAAGAAGGGTCTCGACCCGAAACGTCGCCTATCTCCTTCGTTCCTTAGATGCTGCTGCACCCGCTGAGTTTCTCCAGCTTTTTGTGTACCCCCAGTTAACAATGATCGATTCTACATTTTTCTTGATCTCCATTTCCTTTGCCCTGTTTTCACACCTTCACACTTCTTTATCTATGTATTTCCCTCTCCTTTGAGTCTGAAGAAGGGTCTCGACCCGAAACATCACGCATTCCTTCTCTCCAGAGATGCTGCCTGCCCCACCGAGTTACTCCAGCATTTTGTGTCTATCGTCGGTTTAAACCAGTGTCTGCAGTTCCTTCATGCACATTAATCTACTCTGTGGTTAGAAGGGGGTGATTTTCCCTGCTCTTTAAATTGTGTGATGTGATCCCTTAAAGAGTGAGGTTAAAATCACTCACGCGGGTTTATTGTGAGATACTTCTAACTAATCTGAAGCACTATTGTAATGTCAGCCTAGGTTCTGTATTTAAATCCAGGAGTGGTTCAGAGTCCCTGAACCTTCTATATCAGGCTAAACAGCATTGCCAATGAAGATGAAAAACCACAGTCACTCCCTTTTACCCATTTCCTTGCCCCCAGTTTCCCCATGAAACAAAGAATTACAGATGCTGGTTGAAAAGTGGTTGTAAAGTTGGCAGATAGAATGGGAAGATGTTAGTTTAGTTTAGAGATACAGTGTGGAAACAGGTCCTTGTCCTTGCCGACCAGTGATGGCCCGTAAACTAGTTCTATCCGACACACTGGGGAAAATTTACAGAAGTCAATTAACCGATAAACCTGCACGTCTTTGGAATGTGGGAGGGAGCTGGAGCACCCGGAGAAAACCCACGTGGTCACATGGAGACCGCACAAACTCCATACAGGCAGCAATCGCAGTCTAGATGGAACCCAGGTCTCTGGCGTTTACGGCTACAATGCTACCGCTGCGCCACTGTGTTGTCCCCTTAGAAAATTCATTAATTGCAAACACAGCCAGTCTCCCCTATTTTATTTGTATTGAGTGCGATTTTAACTCGCCACCTTCAAGTTATAGGTTACATGCCAAGTTCACAACTGCTATGCAGCCCTGCAGTTATCCAAATGAGGAACGGTTAAGTAGACTTCAGTGGAACTGCTACTCACTGAGGTGCAGAAGAATGAAATGTAATCCTGTTAAAACATTAAAGAATCTTTGTGCGCAACTGTAAAGGTTGAGACGATACTTGTAGGTCTGAAGAAGGTTCTCGACCCGAAACATCACCCATTCCTTCTATCCAGAGGTGCTGCCTTTCCCGCTGAGTTGCTCCAGCATTTTGTGTCTATCTTTGATGTTGAGAGGATGTTTACTTCTCATGTTAGAGCCCAGAATCGGAGGGTGTAGTTTCAGAAAAATGTGGGCGCTCCTCTAAGAATTAAATGAAAAAATTATTCCCTGAGTGTTAAGAGTATTTGGGGCACCTTGCTATCGAGACGTGTGGCATGGAAGTCCTTGAGTATATTTAAGGTATGGGGGGGGGGGGGGGGGGGGGTCACAGAGAGAGCAGCAAAACGGACAATGGGGTGTCTGACTGATCAGTCATGCCCCTGTTGAATGAAGGAGCAGGTTTGAAGGGTTGACTGGCCCACTCCTGGTCGCGCTACATAATCTTAAAAGGTGATGTCTGTGGGATTAAAATAGACAATAGTTAATGGTCCTGAGGGATCTCTGCTAACAACCACATAATTGACTGAAATATGACCAGAAGACATAGGAGCAGAATTGGGCCATTCAGCCCACCTCCGCCATTCAATCATGGCTGATCTATTTTCCCCTCAAAGCCCCATTCTCCTGCCTTCTCCCCATAAGACTAGACGCCCATCCTAATCAAAAGCCTATCAGTCTGTGGGTTTAAAAATACCCAATGTCTTGTCCTCCTAAGCCTTCGGTGGCCATGAATTCCACAGATTCACCACCTACTGGCAAAATAAATTCCTCCTCATCTCTATTCTAAAGGTATGTGCTTTTATTCTGAGGCTGTGCCCTCTGGTTCTAGCTTCTCCCATTACGGGAAGCATCCTTTCCACGTCCACGCTTTATAGGCCTTTCATTATCTGGTAGGTTTTCATGATCCCCCCCCCCTCGTCCTACTAGACTTGATGTGTGAAAAAACAAAACTGCTAAAGTCGGGCAGCATCCGTGAAGGGAATGGACAGACAACGTTCCTCTTCAGTCTGCTGATATAGTCCATGTTGTAGGATGGATGTCATTGAGTTGGAAAAGGTACAAATGAGATTCACCAGGATGTTAGATACTAATGCTGGAGTAGGGCAGCATCTCTGGATAGAAGGAATGTGTGATGTTTCGGGTCGAGACCCTTCTTCAGAATCCATCAGGATGTTACCTGGCTGGCAGACTTCAATTATCAGGAGAGCTTGAATTGTTTGGGACTTTTTACTTTGGAGCGTGGAAGGCTGTGTGACTTTATTCAGATGTACAAGACCATGACAAGATCCCAAGCATGGATACAGTGAACCTTTCACAAATAAGGTCGCATGTCTTAATGAGTACGATCCAATGGATATGCCCCAGGACTCAAAATTCCAGCATACGTCATAAGGAATAGTGGAATTAGGCCATTCGGCCCATCAAGTCTACTCTGCCACTCAGTCATGGCAGATCTATCCCTCCCTCCTAACCCCATTCTCCTGCCTTCTCCAAATAACCTAAGGCACCTGCACTAATCAAGAATCTATCAATCTCTGCCTTAAAAATATTCACTGATTTGATTTCCACAGCTTTCTGTGGCAAAGAGTTTCACAGATTCACCACCCTCTGACTAAAGAAATTTCTCCTCATCTCCTTCCTAAAAGAACGTCCTTTAATTTTGAGGCCACGTCCGTCAGCATTTGCTGTTTCTGACGTCTCTGCCGTGGTTCCTGTCGTTAAGCCTGAAGATGAGCCGATCTCGGTGGCCGCGGCGCGATTCTCCAATGTTTAAATGTGTTGTTTTCCGCCAGGTGGCCTCAGTGTTCAGCCCTCACTGCTGGGGGCGTCGCCGGCAATGTACTCGCAACAGACGGCCTTGGCAGCAGCAGGCCTGAGCTCCCAGGCGGCTTCGGGCTATCAGCTCTCCCAGTCAGCGGCCCTTCAACAGCAGGCAGCGGCTGCAGCCGTGGCAATGCAGCAGGTGGGGTTGCAGAGGTTCTCTCCTGTTTCCAACAGCATTGCTGAGAAATCCATACCGCCCATCCGATCGGTGCAGCACTGCACGTGTTTCGACTTCTGCAGTCGCTCCGTCGTGTGAATGAAGACTATAAAGACCTAGGAGCAGAGTTAGGCCGTGCAGCCCATCGTGTCTCCTCCATCATTCAATCATGGCCGATGTATTTTGTCCCCTCGACCCATTCCGCCTTCTCCTCGAAACCTTTGATGCCCTTTCTAATCAAGAACCTACCAATTTCCGTCTTTAAAAATAGCTTGTAAACCTCCTCTGGAATCTCTACAAAACCTGCACATCCTTCCTCAGATATGGAGCCCAAAACAATATTCCAAAATTATTAAGGCTGCAGAAGGGTTTTGGCCCGAAACGTTGCCTATTTCCTTCACTCCATAGATGCTGCCTCACCAGCTGAGTTTCTCCAGCATTTTTGTCTACCCACAATAACCCAAATACGGCCTTGACAGCTCCAGATAATGCCACAGCATTACATCCTTGCTTTGATATCCTAGTCCCCTCGAAATGAGTGATGATGTTCATAAATTCATGTTATAGGAGCAGAATTGGGCCATTTGGTCCATCGAGCCAACATCACCATTCAATCATGACTGATCTATTTTCCCTCTCAACCCCATTCTCCTGCCATCTCCCTGTAACCTTTGATGGCCATTCTAAACAAGAACCTATCAATCTCTGCCTTAAAAATACCTAATGAGTTGGCTCCACAGCCATCTATGGCATTGAATTGCAAAGATTTACCACCTTGTGGCTAAAGCAATCTCTCCTCATCTCCTTTTTAAGGTAGTCCTTTTTCCTGAAGCCCCCCCCCCCCATCCAATCAGTACAGTCCCAGATCAATTAAATGCTCATTGTATGTTAATCCAATCATTCTCGTAAACTGCCTAATTCTGCTCCTATGTCTTCAGATCTTTATAGTCAAAGGGTACAAAGATATATGTCACTAAGTCCTGAAGGTCTAACTTATTTAATTCAATGCTGGGGCCCAGAACACATCGTATTGTGGTCCGATTCAAGCTTGAAGACATCTTGGGGACAGATGCAGTTTTGCACGGTGTAGTAAATTATGCATAAGAACGAGAAAATGTATGTTACCCCTGTTGTAAAATCATAATTCCAATAGGCTAGCACTGCTACATGCACAACAGTTGAGGATGTTGCACATTTGATTTGCTTTAACCTCTGAATCAAGGGAATGCGTGACGGAGGACCAGTCATAGAGACAGAATACACAGAAGATGTGAGGCGGAATAAATAATTGAAACCGACAGCATTGCAGCAAGTCTGTGCCATTGAGTGCTGCATAAAATACATTTATGGGGGATTTTTTTGCCACTGGAAATGTTTTCTTCCTCTGACTGCCTTGATTCAAATGTTAAATAGTGTATTGGCCAGCTATTTGAAATCAGAACAGGGTGCTGTAAATGATCAGTCTATGGAGACAAATCTATTTATCTGAAATATTTACTCTCTCTTTCCACAGATGCTGCCTCACATGGCAGGAGCATTGGCTGATTTATTGCTAAAAGAGATGTTCCAACTATTTATTAACAAGCAATGTCAAGCCCGCGTGTGAAAATCTTTTGACGACCTCATGTGATTTTCTTGCATTTGCACCTTGAATTACAGAGGAAATAAAAGGCAGCTGGGCAACTGTACAATTTGACCTTCCAACCCCCCGGGTAGTGCCGAGGGAAGAGAAACCTGAACTAGAGAGCAGCAGGATGAGTGATGCTTTCAATGTGGCCTTCCCAATGTCTTGTATAAGTATAACATGACCTCCCAATGGCTGTGCTCAATATTCTGCCTGATGAAAGCCAATGTGTCAAAAGCCTTCCATACCACCTTATCCACCGATTATGCCACTTTCAAGGAACCAGGCACCTGCGCTCCTAGATCCCTCTGCTCCACAACAATTTCCAAAGGCCCTGCCTTTGTTAGACTTCCCAAAATACCGCACCTCACACTTCTCTGTATTCAAGCCCATTAACCTTTCCTCAGCCCAGCTGCCCAACCGATCACGATGCGGCTGTAATCTTTGATAACCAGCTTCACGATCTAGGCAACCATATTCACCATCTAACTGGTCCTTCTCGGGCAACAAGGACTAATCCAAAGCCACAGGAAAATGGGAGGAGAGGGGGAAATTGTGTCATTTGTGACAATCAAGCCAAAGAACTGTGGGGAATTTAACAGAGGGTAATTGGAGAGAGAGGGAGAGATGCGGCATGACAACAGGCCCTTTGACCCACCTGATCCACAGTGGGCATCAACCACCCATTTACACATCTAATCCAACTTTATCAGAGTTAATCTGAAGAAGGGTCCCGACGCAAAAAGTAACCTATTCCTTTTATCCAGAGATGCCGCCTGACCCGCTGAGTTACAACAGCTTTATGTACTGCACTTTTTTTTGTTTATTTTACACACACACACACACACATACGTCACACACGTCGATGTAGTTTGCAGCTTATTTGGAGGTTGTAGTGTTCAACAGCCTGATGACTGAAGGGAAGAAGCTGTACCTGAACCTGGACATTACAGTTTTCAGGCTCCTATACCTTCTTCCCCACTGCAGGAGTGAAATGAGAGTGTGGGCCTCTGATGATGCTGGCTTCCTTTTTGCCACTTAACTTTCCTATGGCTTTGCCTCAGTCTTTGTTGCCTGACCCATTTCTTGAGTCCGCAAGGTCTCAGCGCCAACCAAATTAAAGATAAACTTTGACTGTGTAGAGCCCTCAATGGGATAGAGACACCAGAAACACCGTTGTGAGTGTGGACAATCCTGTGAAAGCAATTTCCAGAATCTCTTATTTTTCTCCTCAGTGATAAATGTGATAGAAGAGATATTGCTGGGAGTTTAGTTGCATGATGTAATGGAGTATGTGTGACGGTGGTAGGGAATTTTTGTTATTTTCAATCTTTTCACGATGCTGTCTGTTTGATTTTCAGCAATATCAGCAGCCCCAACAAACCATTTACAGTGTCCAGCAGCAGGTATGTAAAACAATCTTTGAAGACTTGCATGAGTGAAGCAGTTGGCAGATGTTAACACTGTAACTTATGGCTGTTTTCTGTAAAAGCCCCATGTCTTCCAAATAAAATTTAATCTTTATCATTCCACCTGATCATTTTTATCAGTGGTTCATAAAGATAGATATTTTGTGGACAGTTTTGGTCACCATCTTATAGGAAAGATGTGGTCAAGCTGGAAAGGGGGCAGATAATATTTACGAGGATGTTGCCAGCACTGAGCTTTTGGGAGGGGTTGTGCAGGCTAGGACTTTATTCCTTGGAGCACAGGCGGGTGAGGCGTGATCTTATAGTGTTCAAAGTCATGAGATCAAGTAAATGCCCGGAGTAGGGGAATCGAGAACCGGTGGTTTAAGGTGAGGAGAGGGGTGACTTTTTTTACACACCGAGTGGTGGGTGTGTGGAAGGAGTTGCCAGAGCAGGTGGTTGAGCCAGGTACCATCGCAATGTTTAAGAAACATTTAGACACGTACGTGGATATGATAGGTGTAGAGGCATATGGGTCAAAATATATCTTGATTAGTACAAGTGTCAGAAGTCATGGGGAGAAGGAGGTTAGGAGGGAGATATAGATCAGCCATGATTGGAATGGCGGAATGGACGATGGGCCAAAGGACCTAATTGTACTCCTATTCCTTTTCACCTTATGAACACAGGCAGGTTGGACTAGTGCAGATGGTCGATATGTGGTCAAGTTGGGCCGCAGGGTCTGTTTCCACATTGTATGACACTATGACTGTTAAGTTCGTCAATAAAACAATGTATGCTGCGTTTGAAACTACCTCTTTACTTGCAAGATGGGGGATTTAATGTAATACCAGTTCCAACAAAGAATGGTGGGTGAGAGCTGGGTTTTGATTATTTTGGGAGATGCAGATATATTCTCCCCCCAAAACAAAAAATCATCTTGCTCTGACTTAGCTCCAGTTGTAAGGGACATCTGTTGAGACATTTATGTTAGGTTCTATAACATCTGAGTGAAATTTTATTGAGCCAACGTAGGATCTGGTTGTGCTCAGGGTTTAAACTTCACGTAGGCCTTTTGACTGTCTGATTACCACGTCCTGAATTTTGGTGTCATTGTGAAGTTGGGAGAAAATCAATGGTCAAGACACAAGGAGCTGCAGTGCTGGTTTACAAGAATTAAGATGCAAGGAACTGCAGGTGCTGGTTTACAAAAAAACGACAAGTGCTGGAGTAACTTAGCCAGGCAGGCAGCATCCCTGGCGAACGGATAGGTGACAATTCGGGCCCCGACCCATTCTCCAGGGTCGCTGCCTGCCTGGCCTACTGAGTTCTTCCGGCATTTTGTGTCTTTCCTTGGTAAACCAGCATCTACTGTTCTTTCTTTCAGCCTCTCTGGAGAACGTGGATAGGCAATGCTTCGTCTCGGGACCCTTCTTCTGAATCTGCTGAGGTACTCCAGCACTTTGTGTCCACCAATTTAGTATTGGAGGAATTTAAAGGATCGAGCTTGACGAATCCTGTTGATCATTTTGAAAATTTGGATCATTAAGGAACTAGGTGCAAATGTTGACTTTCTCCTTTCTCTTCAGATGCAGCAGCCACCGCAAGCCTTGCTTTCACAGGTAAAGTTTATTTTGTTTTCATGCTATTACGGAATTAAATTTGCAGAAACCCAAACTCTTCAAACCAGCATATGTTTGCTCCACAGCATAGTGAAATGTTGAGGAAGGAACTGCAGATGCTGGTTTAAACCAAAGATAGACACACAGAGCTGGAGTAACTCAGCGAGGCAGGCAGCATCTCTGGAGGGAAGGAATGGGTGATGTTTTCTTCTGAAGAAGGGTCTCGACCCGAAACGTCACCCATTCCTTCCCTCCAGAGACGCTGCCTGTCCCCGCTGAGTTGCCCCAGCTTTTTGTGTCTATCTTTTGTGAGATGTTTGTGACTTCTCATTCACCTTGGGGGATATGTAATTGAGTATTTTATTTTTCTAGCCTTCAGTGGCTATGCCAATGAACCTCAATGCCCCGCAGACGACAGCACAGATCACCGTCTCTTACCCAACGCCGCGCTCCGCCCAGAAACAAAATCAGCCCCAGAAACAGCGCGTCTTCACTGGGGTTGTCACCAAACTTCATGATACATTTGGATTTGTGGACGAGGATGTGTTCTTTCAGCTGAGGTACGTGTTCCTTTTTAATCTTTAACCTTAAACGAGGGAGGAACAGAACTAGGAAGGAACTGCAGATACTGGTTTAAACCAAAGATAGACATAAAGAGCTGGACTGGCAGCATTTCTGGAGGGAAGGGATGGGTGTCGTTTCGGGTCGAGACCCTTCTTCAAACTAGTCAGGAAAAAAGGAAACGAGAGATATAGACACTGATGTCGAGAGATACAGAGCAATGAATGAAAGGTATGCAAAAAAAGTAACAATGATAAAGGAAACAGGTAATTGTTAGCTGTTTGTTGGGTGGAAACGGGAAGCTGGTGCAACTTGGGTGGGGGAGAGATAGAGAGGGGGGAATGCCGGGGTTACGTCAAGTTAGATAAATCAATATTCATACCGAAGGTAGATACAAAATGCTGGAGTAACAGTGGGGCAGGCTGCATCTCTGGAGGGAAAGAATAGGTGACGTTACGGGTTGAGACCCATCTTCAGACTGATGTCAGTGGACAGAGATAGAATTTAGTAGGAGACAGTAAGACCAGTGGAAGAAGGGGGAGGGGATGGAGATCGAGGGAAAGAAAGGGCTATTTGAAGTTAGAGAAGTCAATGTTCATACCGCTGGAGTGTAAGCTACGCAGGCAAAATATGAGGTGCTTTTCCTCTAATTTGCGCTGGGCCTCACTCTGACAATGGAGGAGACCCAAGACAGAAAGGTCGGAATGGGAGGGGGAGTTAAAGTGCTGAGCAACCGGGAGATCAGGTAGGTTAAGGCGGACTGAACGGAGGTGTTCTGCGAAACAACGGGCGTATTCTGTTCCTATAACTAATAAACTTATGAAAAGGTGATTTTCTTGATCAATTGTGTGCATGTTAAATCTTTGTGCTGGTTAAATACATTGACAATATGTTTCATGTGTGCCCCAGTGCTGTGAAAGGCAAAGCCCCCCAAGTAGGAGATAGGGTCCTGGTGGAAGCTGCTTATAATCCGAACATGCCTTTCAAGTGGAACGCACAACGGATACAGACACTGCCCAATCAAGTAAGCTAGCTCGAGGTAGTTCACTTGTTAAGTTTTGTTTAGAGATAAAGCACGGAAACCAGGTAAGATGAAAGAAGGTACAACATTAGATGACAGTCGACAGCAAAACTCGCTTAATAAATCTTGTATTGAACTTTGATGTTTTTTTTTTTTTTAATATATATTTTTATTAGAGTATGTTGACAGTGACTTAGCAAACACATGTTATGATAGCAATATTTCATGTACAACGGTCATACATTATTAATATTGTCAAGTGAATCATTTTGACTCTAATAAGAAGGAAAGAAGGTACAACATTAGATCAGTCGACAGCAAAACTCGCTTAATAAATCTTGTATTGAACTTCGATGGTTTTCAGTCTATTGAACGTTGCGCTGTTAATAGTTTAGTTTTTAATGTTTTGAGATACGGCGCAGAAACAGGAACTTTGGCCCATCGAGTCTGCGCTGACCAGCAATACCAGACACTAGCATTATCCTACACGCTTGGGACAAATTACCATTTTACCAAAGCCAATTAACGGAGAAACTTGTATGTCTTTGGAATGTGGAAGGAAACTGGAGCTCCCTGACGTGTGTGATGCAGTGGCGCAGCAGTGGAGTTGCTGCCTTACAGCGCCAAAGACCTGGGTTCAATACTGAACTACAGGTGCTGTCTGTACAGAGTTTGTATGTTCTCCCCGTGACCGCACAGGTTTTCCCCCGAGATCTTCGGTTTCCTCGCACACTCCAAAAACAGGTGCAGGTTTGTAGGTTAATTGGCTTGGTATAGTTAAGTTTAGAGATACAGTGTGGAAGCAGGCCCTTTGGCCCACCAAGTCCGCGCTGCACACTAGCACTATCCTACACACAATACGATATGATAGAACTTTATTTATCCCAGGGGGGAAATTAATATGCCGACGGTCACAAAAAATCACAAAATACATGTAACGTGAAAATAAAGTCAAGAGTGATAAGGCTTTGGCGATGTGAAAAGATTGGGGGGGGGGGGCAGTCTCAGTCTACCTCATGACAGAAGGGGGAGGAGTTGTAGTTTGGTAAACGGGAAGGGAGAGAGGACGGTCCCCTGTGGGGAGTTGTACTGTTTGATAGCCGTAGGGAAGAAGGATCTCCTGTGGCTATCCTGTGAGGTACTCCTCAGTGTGTCATGGAGGGGGTGTTGCAAAATATACTTGGCTAATAAAATATGATTACCAGCCTTGATGGTCAGGCTTGGCAAAGAAAGGGCAGAGGAAGTGGATTGAGGGGGAGAGACTGTCGGGGAGCAGGGGGGAGGGTGGGCAGAGGCCCCACCATCAAATCTATTTTTAAAAAAAACAGGTTTAGTTCAGTGGCCCAGTCCTGATTGTTGTTTTGCTGAAGATTCCACTCCAGTTTCCACCTGTAGTCGTCCTTGTCCTGTCTTGCCTTCAGGTCTTTCTGCACCCGTTTCACCTCCTCCCTGTCACTGTTCCTGAAGGCCCTCTTCCTCTGGCTGAGAGGGGCCTTCATGTCACTGGTGACCCAGGGCTTGTTGTTGGGGAAACCGTGTACAGTCTCCTACAGTTTCCTAGCTATGTTGTTATTCACACACAACTTGATGTGGCTGCTAACACAGTCTGTGAGTCCATCAATGTCCTCTCCATGGGGACTACAGAGTGCGTCCCAGTCCGTGTCCTCAAAACAGCCCTGTAGAGCGATGGGGAACAATTTACAATTTTACCGAAGCAGATTAACCTGCAAACCTATATGCCTTTGGAAAGTGGGAGGAAACCGGAGCTTCCGGAGAAAACCCACGTGGTCACAGGGAGAACGTACAAACTCCGTACAGACAGCGCCCGTAGTCAGGATCGAGCCTGGGTCCCTTGTGCAGTAAGGCAGCAACTATCCCTCCACACCGCCATGCCTCTGCAAATAGCCCCTTGTGTACAGGGGGTGGATGAGAAAGTGGGATGACGTGGTGGCGTGAATATGTAATCAACGGTCAGTGTGAACTCTGGGCCACACTGCTCAAATTCAGAGTTGAATTTTTGAGTTCTTGTCTCCTCTGCATCTTCTAAAACCCAGCTGCATAAATATGTATGAATAAATATGTACAGTATACCAAATTACAAGGTAAAGGCTTTCATATATTTTTGTCTCTCAAAGGTTGTAATTAATTATTTTTCTATTGACTTCCCAGAGTCAGACCCAGCCATTGATCAAAACGCCACCGTCTGTCATGCAGCCATATGGTGTCCCTCCACAAGTACAGGCCCAGTCTCTCATGCAGGCGTCCATGGCAGCAGCTCCGCTCACTCCTTTGCTTGGATCACAGCCCCAGCCTCTGCTCCAGCAACCACAACAGAAACGTAAGTCACCCATCGCTGATCCACATTTACTTTAGTGCCATAGTCGTTGGCCCTTCGCCCCAACCCCTCCGGGCCTACTAAGATGCCCCACCTACACCAGTCCCAGTTGACCCACACCCATCTAAATCTTTCCTATCCATGTTGCAATTATTGGCCATTAAAGTTGAAAGATGTATATTAAGTCTGATGAAGGGCCCCGAGCTGAAATGTTACCTATCCATGGTCTCCAGAGATGCTTCCTTCTAATCCAATTCTTTGGTTTCTGAGATTACCGATGCGGCTAATTTCAGACCACGGGTGGGCGGGAGGTGCTTGACAGGGTAACTCAGCGGTTCAGGCAGCATCACTGGAGAACGTAAGTAGGTGACGTTTCGGGTCATAATAATGCACCATGCGGTCCACTCATCAGATGTGACTTGAGTGTAAACGGAGCCCAAACGTTGGGATGTTGGTGTGGGAGAGCGCACTGACATTGGTTCACTTGTGTATCCAGTCAACATGGAGGATTCAGCAAAGACAGTTTGTTACCAAAGAGTTATGCAGCACGGAAACGGCCTCTTTGGTCCAACTTGTCCGTGCTGACCAGGGTGTGTTCTTTTGCATAGTCCCTTGTCCTAGCTAACAATGGTTAATTCTACATTTTCCATTATCCTCATCGCTTTGATCTCTTACACTTCCTTATCTCTGTAACTGACACTCGGTCTGAAGAAGGGTCTCAACCTGAAACATCGCCCATTCCTCCTATCCGGCAAGGCTGCCGGTCCCGCTGAGTAACTCCGTCTATCTTTGATGTGTCTATCTTTGGTGTAAACTAGCATCTGCAGTTCCTTCCTACACACTGTCAAACCTCTGTGTCCTTTTGCAGCTGGGTTGCTGCAACCTCCGGTGCGAGTAATGCCACAGCCGCAGCCCATGAGGAGGATTGAGCCACCGTCCCGATTCATCGCCCGGCACGAGAGATTGGAAATATCACTAACCAGGAAAGATGAAAGAAGGTACGACAAGTAATCCACAATAATACTCCGTGAATAAATCATGCATGGAGCTTCAGTGGTTTCCAGAATATCGGACGTTGTTCTGTTAATAGTCTAGTACATTTAGTTTAGAGATACAGCATGGACGCAGGCCATTCGGCCCACCAAGTCCATGCCAACTAATGTTCCCCGTGCACTATCACTGCCCTACACACTATCTTACACACTCGAGATAATTTACAATTTTTGCCAAACTAATTCGAATCTGTTTTCATTTGCAATTTAAAAAAAAAAAAGTTTCATAGAATACATTTTTAATGAATGGAATGCATTCAAAGCAAACAGGAGAAACAAAGCCCCAGTAGGTTTCTGGGAAAAGTGTGAAATAGAACAAGGAATGTTTCAAAGGAGCAACAACCATGGCACGGTGGCGCAGCGGTAGAGTTGTTGCCTAACAGCGCTTGCAGTGCTAGAGGCCCGAGTTCGATCCCGACCACTGGTGCTGTCTGTATGGAGTATATATGTTCTCCCCATGACCGCGTGGGTTTTTTTCCGAGATCTTCAGTATCCTCCCATACTCCAAAGACATCCGGGTTTGTAGGTTATTTGGCTTGGTATAAGTGTAATTTGTCCCTAGTGTGTGTAGGCTTGTGTTAATGTGTGGGGATCGCTGGTCAGCGTGGACTCGGTGGGCCAAAGGGCCTGTTTCCACGCTGTATCTCTAAACTAAACTAAAACCAGGGTGCCAGAGAGTGGAACCACTGCCCCAAACGGTGTCTGGGAATGGGGGTAGACAGGACTCTGAAGAGTGCAAGAGAATGTGGGAACCGGGGCCTTGGAGAGGCAGTGTGGGGACTGGGGCCCATTTCGGAAAGGGTGGTTGAGAATGGTTTCACTTTCTACACTCAGCCACATTTTTACATGCAAGGATAAATCTAGTTAATTTTCAAAATACTTCAAACACATTTTGGAAACATTTTCTTTTCATTTCATGAATTTTCCTAAAATGTTAATGCAAATATCTGTGTCTGTACAGTAGAATAATGCCCAAAAGATTTGTCCTGGACATACACAGTGTGCTGCTTAGTCTGTACTAGATTTGACTTTGTGACCAGCTGGAACTGTAAAATGGCGCCTTTTTTGAGATACAGTGCGGAAACAGACCCTTCGGCCCATCAGGTCCACACTGACCGGCGATCCCAGCACATTATCACTATCCTACACACACTCGGGACAATTTACACATACGCCAAACCAATTTACTTGCATACCTGTACGTCTTTGGAGTGTGGGAGCAAACCGAAGATCTCAGAGAAAACCCACGCAGTCACGGGGAGAGCGATCAAACTCCGTACAGACAGCGCCCGTAATCGGGATCGAACCCGGATCTCCAGTGCTGTAAGGCGCCAGCTCTACAGCGGTATCAACGTAGCCGCCTCTTTCACATGTGCTAATGTACATGGACAAGGATAGTCTTGCTGAGCTGTGTGCAAAAAAAAAGCTATTTCACTGTACCTGGTACACGTGACAATAAAGACACCATAAATGGAGAAGTTTGATAATAAGTGAATTTTTTTCTGTCTTATTTTTCCCCCTGCAGAGAACGGGACAGAAGGCGTTCGCGTGACCGGTCACCCCAGCGCAAACGTTCCCGAGATCGATCGCCGCGTCGAGAGAGGGACAGGTCGCCACGAAGGCAGAGGCGAACCACTTCTCGCTACACTGTGCAATTCTCTAAGTTTTCCTTGGATTGGTACGTGCAAAGCCTGACTAAGATACCAGTGGTGACCGCATTTCGTCCCACTTATTTGTCTTGTTACTTTGTGTTTAATTTCAATAACTATGAAAAAGGAAGCTGGTGTTGGAAGGACTTTTTTGGATTCCTTGAGGTGAGAAATGTTGGTGTTTGCAGAATAGTTCTCTCCCCATTGGTGTGGCATGTGCTACATGTAGCCAAGCCTGTACATCTGATCCTTGCAATACATGTGTGTAAACCAGACTAGATAAATTCAGAATATTTGACGTGTGTTTGGATATCATTTCCTTAATAGAGACAAAAAATTAGTATCTATTTTCTATTATTTTCTATCAGTGCAAATCAGAAATCCTGATGTCGAAAAATCTTAATTGCTTATGCTGAGAATGCAAAGAATTGAGTTGAGGCCATTAGAGTGAAAAACGTTTGTTTGCATGCTATCCAGTCAAGGACAAGACTTTACACGAGTTCAGTCAAGTAATCCACAGTGCACAGATAAAGGATACAACATTTATTGACATACTAGATATACTAATGAAGTCCAATTAAAGACAGTTCAAATTCTTCAATGAAGTAGATAGGAGATCAGGACCGCACTCTAACTGATGAGAGGACTGTTCACCTGGGAAGAAACTGTCCCTGAATCTGGGGATGTGCGTTTTCAAACTTCTGTACCGCTTGCCAGAGGGGAGACTGATCCTTGTTTATGTTGCTGACCTTGCCTAGGCAGCGCGAGGGGTTAATAATGGAAGGGAGGCTGGATTGTGTGATGGTGTGAGCTACTTCAACAATTCTCTGCGATTTCTTGCAGTCTTGGATGGAGCTGTTCCCAAATTGTCTAGATCAGATGATCCGAGAAGAAAATTGTGTTATAAAATACAAAATAAAATAAAAAAAATTGAAACTAGCTGCTGGAAATGCTGAAACAAAACAGAAATTGCTGGAAATATTCAGAGCATCTTTGGTGAGAGTAACAGTTAATGTGTCGGAAGGAACTGCAGGTGCCGGTTTACACTGAAGATGGACACAAAATGCTGGGCTAACTCAGCGGTTCACACGGCATCTCTGGAGAAAAGAAACAGGTGATGTTTCGGGTCGATACTCTTCAGAGTGCTCTTCAAGGGTGTGAAGAGACCCTTCTTCGGCATTTGTGTCTGTCGACAGAGTTACTGTTTAACGTTAATGACTTTTCATCTGTCACAAGGTCCTGGCTGGTGCAGTAACTGTTTTGATGACACTTCTTTTTCTCCGCAGTATGTCTTGTGACATGATGGAGCTTCGCCGCCGATACCAGAATCTTTACATCCCAAGTGACTTCTTTGATACGCAGTTCACGTGGGTCGATGCGTTTCTTCTGAATAGACCGTTTCAGCTGGGAAACCAATGCAACTTCCACATCATGCACAAGGAGGTGGAGCCCCCGGAGAAACTCACCGCAGTGCTTGACCCACCAGATGCGGACCATATGTACAGTGCAAAGGTTTGTCTTTTTGCTGGACCGAGCATTTGTTTTTTAAGCATTCTCTGTTGCTTTCAATTCTTTGACACTCGATTGTCACATGTACCTAGATACAATGAAATTAATTCAATGCACAGAAATACACAAAGGAGTTACCGCGTTTCGGGTTCCAATAAAGTTACAAATGCCCTCATTAGAGTCATGTCAGTCCCTCTGATCTCAGCGACTTCCCCCCCACCCCCCAGGCTGGGTCCCTCTGTGTTCTTGACAACCCCACGTCGGGTCCATCTTTGTTCTCGGCAGCGGTGTCACGCGCCGGTTCTCCCACCTGGCCCGATGGGGGTGGGAGTGCGTGGGAGCTGGTAAAGAGAACAGACAGGGTTAATGTTTGTAAAGCTGGTAGAGAGAACAGACAGGTTTTTCCGTTTACTCTCTCTCCCCCACTGCAATCACTCCGTAGAAAGGTGACCCCAAACATCACCTATTTATGTTCTCCAGAGATGCTGCTTGAACTGCAGAGTTACTCCAGCATTGTGTGTCTTTTTGTGCTTAACCAGCATCTGCAGTTACTTGGATGTGCAGAAATTGGAATCTAGACAGGTACAAGGGAGGGCGGAAGGAATAGCAATTTATGCTGAACATGAGAGGTGGGTGCCTCACAGCGCCAGAAACCCAGGTTCGATCCTGACTACGGGTGCTGTCTGTGCGGAGTTTGTATGTTCTCCCCATGACCTGCGTGGGTTTTCTCCGGGGATCTCCGGTTTTCTCCCATGCTCCAAAGGCGTACAGGTTTGTCCGACCTAGAGACCCGAAATGTCACCCATTCCTTCTCTCCAGAGATACCCCAGCTTTTTGTGTCAAACTTGCTTTTTAAAAAAAAACTTTTGCTTAATTCTTGATTGGAGTAAATGTACTGTCTTCTTCAAGGTTATGCTGCTGGCAAGTCCCGGTATGGACGAACTCTTCCACAAATCTTGTGCCCTGGCTGACGACTCGCAGGAGGTACGAGAGGGATTCCAGCATCCTGCAAGGCTGATAAAGGTAAATTGTTTCAAGAAGAGGTTACATAAGGGTGGATTCCTTTTTTTAAAATTGTAGCATGTAGTTCCAAAATGGGGTCGCCTCAACAGATCTGGCAATTCAAAGGCCATCTATGTGGACCATCGAATGAAAAGCAGGATTTTGATTGTCAGCGAGGCACATTGGCCTTTATTGCAAGTCAGCTGGCAGTGTAGACAGAGGATTATTGTCGCGATTGAGCAGAAATAGACAAGAGACAATAGGTGCAGGAGGAGGCCATTCGGCCCTTCAAGCCAGCACTGCCATCCACAATCAGTACCCCATTCTTGTCTTCTCCCCATATCCCCTGACTCTGCTATCTTCAAGAGCCCTATCTAGCTCTCTCTTGAAAAGTATCCAGAAAACCACCCTCTGAGGCAGAGAATTCCACAGACTCACAACTCTCTGTGTGAAAAAGTGTTTCCTCATCTCCGTTGTAAATGACTTACCCCTTATTCTTAAACTGTGGCCCCTGGTTCTGGACTCCCCCAACATTGGGAAAAAGCATTTTATCGGGATACAGTCTAAGACTACAAGAATTTGTGGACGCAAACCATGGACTGATTATCAGGCAGCATCCCGGGGAACATGGATAGGTGACTTTTAAGTCTGAACAAGGGTCCAGACCCGATATGCCACCTACCCATGTTATCCAGAGATATTGCTCTCCAGTACTTTGTGTCGTTTTACCTCTCGGTGAACCCAGCTTGCTGCTCCCTCCAGTGCCAGCTAATCTTTGACCATCCAACAAAAAACAAAGCTTTTGAAGATTAGTATCTTGAAACCGATGTACAATTCAGGGTGTGCTGGGCAACAGAGATTTGGCTCACAGAGACGTGCAGTAACACTGGTGGCATCTTCACACTGGAGAGTTTCCGCCTGAGACCAGCAAAATGCTTCAGATCGACCCGCGGGATAACTGAGCCAATGTCAATTACCGATGGATGGGTCACAGGCCTGACGTCAGATTCCGAAAGCAAGCTCTCTTGTTTTGAATGGAGCAACAAAAATGAGTGCTGAGACTACATGGTTAATTTCCATATCATGACATTCTTTTCTAAAATAATTCATAAATGTTTGTAAGCATTAAACATAGTGGTGCAGCGGTAGAGTTGCTGCCTTACAGCGCCAGAGACCTGGGTCCGATCCTGACTACGGTTGCTTGTACGGATATTCTGTGCGTTTTCCTTGCGACCGTGTGGGTTTTTTCCGGGTGCTCCAGTTTCCTCCCACACTCAAGTTGTACAGTTTTGTAGGTTAAATGGTTTCAGTAAAATTATAAATTATCCATAGCGTGGAGGATAGTGGGCGTGTACAGGTGATCGCTGGACGGCGCTGACTCGGTGGGCCCAAGGGCCTGTTTCCAAGCTGTATCTCAAATCATTAATCATTTTGTGGCTGCCTTAATATTCATGCGGACTCAAGGAACTGCAGATGGTAGTTTGCAAAACAAGACACGGTGCTGGAGTAACTCGGGTTCAGGCAGTATCTTTGGTGGAACCCAGAAATGCAGATGCTGGTTTACATAAAAGGACGCAAATGGTCCCTTCTTGCACAAAGTGCTGGAGTAACTCAGCGAGTCAGGCAGCGTCTCTGGGGGACATGGATGGGTGATATTCCAGGTCGGGGGCCCTTCTTCAGACATCTCTGGAGGATATGGTTAAGTGATTTTTCAGGTTGGGGACCTTCAGACATCAGACAATGGGGAGGCACCTTATTGAAACATACAGAATAGTGAAAGGCTTGGAAGGAGTGGATGTGGAGAGGATGTTTCCACTAGTGGGAGAGTCTAGGACTAGAGGTCATAGCCTCAGAATTAAAAGATGTTCGTTAAGGAAGGAGATGAGAAATTTATTTAGTCAGAGGGTGGTGAATCTGTGGAATTCTTTGCCACAGAAGGCTGTGGAGGCCGTCAGTGGATATTTCCAAGGAAGAGATAGATGGATTCTTGATTAGTACAGGTGTTGGAGGTTATGGGGAGAAGGCTGGAGAATGGGATAAGGAGGGATTGGCGACGTTTTGGGTTGGAGCCCTTCTTCAGATATCTCTGGAGGGCATGGATAAGTGACATTTCGGGTCTGAACCCTTCTTCAGGCTGACTGTAGTAGGGAGGAGGTGGGTGGCTCTGTGAGTTTTTCTGCAATTTATTTTGTTTGTCCTATGTTGCAGTTCTTGGTGGGCATGAAGGGCAAAGATGAAGCCATGGCAATTGGAGGACACTGGTCTCCCTCGCTGGACGGTCTGAACCCTGACACTGACCCGTCAGTCCTGATTAGGACAGCTATCCGCTGTTGTAAGGCCCTGACAAACATTGACTTGAGTGGTTGCACGCAGTGGTAAGTAGCAAGCCAGCAGCGGGGCAGAAACCCCTCTCTCTGCCTGTACGCACTTGAGACTTCTCTTTTTCTTTTCTTAAATATGTCTTAATATTTGGAGTCATTATTTTCTTGCTTAGCAGCCAGTCATGTTCCAGGTAAAAACACGACGTCCTTCCGCTAGTTCTGCGATTATGGCATCCGTTATGTGGCAGTGCATGCCTTGTGTAGCGCGAGAGATGTCATTACCTTATCACAATGACATCGGAGACGCATTATGTTCTTAAACACTGTAGGTTCACTGTTTGGCATTTTATATCAGTAGACGTGCTTAAACTCTGTAAATCTGCATTAATACTTTACATCAATGTGTTGTGCTTGTATGTTATATGCCTTGAAGAAAAGTCACGCGTGGAGCGGCAGTCGTCACTGCGATGAATATATTTGCTGTTCGGTTGATTATAGAATTGTTTTTCCATCTTTTTTTATATATATATATATATATATTTATAAATAAATTCTAAGTGGTGCCTTGCAAGCTCTTCTGAACTGTACAGCTGGTGTCATTTATCTGCAAGGCATTAAACGAACATTTACACAAGTTAAAAAAAAAATTATCCAGTTCAAAGTTTTTGACTAATCGCTGGTGACGATCTATACTGGGGCTGCTGTTCCGATTAACGGAGAGAGCCGACTGTTGCCCGTTTGATTTTCCTGCGCTTGCAGTTAAGTGACGTTGAGCTGTGTAAAAGGCGGATTTCTCTAGCTTGATGTCCTGCGAGTCGTTTAGGGTCTATGTGATATCTGATAGAATTTTCCTTTCCAATACACTTCTTCCCTTGCAACAGGTACCGTTTTGCAGAGATCCGTTACCATCGCCCCGAGGAGCACCACAAGGGGCGAACGGTTCCAGCCCATGTGGAGGCCGTGGTTATATTTCTTCCGGATGTTTGGCATTGCCTTCCCACCCGCTCAGAGTGGGAAGCTCTCTCCCGTGGATACAAGCAGCAGCTGGCTGAGAAGCTCCAGGCTGAACACAAGGAGGCTGATGGAGAACAGGCACTGAACGCTAATCCTTTTCCATTTCCGCTTCTCACAGGCACAGGGACACAACCACAAAAACAAAAAAACAAGCGCAGCGCACACACACGCACACACACATGCACACACACATACATACACACATACACCAAGTAACCTGCTCTTGTTTACGAGCATTACACGCATTCAACAAGCCATAGGTGCAAAGCTACAGTAACTGGTCATACAGCTGCCAGCTCTTTAAATATTAAATACTCTCATCTCTCAATTAATCCAAAGTAAAAGAGGAAGGAAGGTAGTACGACTGAAAAACTGAATTTTCATTTTGCCGAATGGTAATTGTATATTCAAATTTGGTTACTTTGTACCCCAAAAGAGAGGAAAAATGAAAGCTGGAAGCTTATCACCAGTTGCTGAGTTGGGCAGGTGACGCTAGTTGGTTACGGACATTTTTCTACCACTTTTCCAAATTTTTCCGTATCCCCTTTCTCCTTTCTTTTTTAACTCTTAGTGCGTTAACGCTTGCCTACACAATCATTGGGTGCACACAAACCCTCTCAGGAGTATTTGATTTGCAGGTCAGTTGGTTGAGCCACAGTTCCGTGCAGTGGGGTGTGTGGAGCAGACACTTGGCTAGTTTGGGGGGAGCTTGGAACCTATTCCGAGGGGATGGGAAGCACACACTGCGTTGGCCGCCAAGGGTCAGCAGTGTCTGTGAACCCCCCCCACCCCCATTCCCCCTCCCGAGTCCTTTCGTTTGATGTCATTGATCACTCTTTTGTGTTCCACAGATCTGGCTTAGATTGGCTGATGAGTGGCATGTGATCAGTTAAAGTGTGTGTGTATGTGTTTCATGTAGCAGTGAACTGTTTTATTTAAGTAACATTAAGGAGGAGTTCATTCTGAGGGGCGGTTGTGACCTTTGCTACTTGCACGGAACGGCAACTCTTGTTTCAAAAATAAGAGTAAGTACGCTCTCCAGAATCAGAAAGACGTTGCTGATTATTCCTGTTAACTTGTTTAATTGAACAGGAGGAGGAAGAGAAGGATGATGGAGAGAGTAAAGAAATCTCTACTCCCACACACTGGTCAAAACTTGACCCAAAGTCAATGAAGGTAATAAGTGCTTTTATTTGCTCGAATCTGTTAAAATTGGGTAAATATCGCTGTTTCATGTGCAATGGTTCCAGGAGTAGAATTAAGGCCATTCAGCCCATTAAGTCTACGCCGTCATTAAATGATGGCTGATCTATCCCTCTCAACCCCATTCTCCTGCCTTCTCCCCATAACACCTGACACCCGTACGACTCAAGAATCTTTCAATCTTCACCTTAAACATATCCAGTGACTTGGCCTCCACAACCGTCTGTGGCAATGAATTCCACAGATTCACCACCCTCTGACTAAAGAAATTCCTCCGTCTCCTTTCTAAAGGTACAGTGGCTTGCAAAAGTATTCATACCCCTTGAACTTTTCCACATTTTGTCACGTTACAACCACAAACGTAAATGTATTTTATTGGGATTTTATGTGATAGACCAACACAAAGTGGTGCATAATTGTGGAAGGAAAATGATACATGGTTTCCAAATTTTATTACAAATAAAAAACTGAAAAGTGGCAAGCAAAAATATTCAGCCCCCCTGAGTCAATACTTTGTAGAACCGCCTTTCGCTGCAATTACAGCTGCAAGTCTTTTGGGGTATGTCTCTACCAGCTTTGCACATCTAGAGACTGAAATTTTTACCCATTCTTCTTTGCAAAATAGCTCAAGCTCAGTCAGATTGGATGGAGAGCGTCTGTGAACAGCAATTTTCAAGTCTTGCCAGAGATTCTCAATTGGATTTAGGTCTGGACTTTGACTGGGCCATTCTAACACATGAATATGCTTTGATCTAAACCATTCCATTGTAGCTCAGGCTGTATGTTTAGGGTTGTTGTCCTGCTGGAAGGTGAACCTCCACCCCAGTCTCTAGTCTTTTGCAGACTCTAACAGGTTTTCTTCCAAGATTGCCCTGTATTTGGCTCCATCCATCTTCCCATCAACTCTGACCAGCTTCCCTGTCCCTGCTGAATAAAAACATCCCCACAGCATGACGCTGCCACCATCATGTTTCACAGTAGGGATGGTGTGTTCACGGTGATGTGCAGTGTTAGTTTTCCACCACACATAGCGTTTTGCATTTAGGCCAAAAACTTCAATTTTGGTCTCATCAGACCAGAGCACCTTCCTCCACACGTTTGCTGTGTCCCCCACATGGCTTGTGGCAAACTGCAAACGGGACTGCTTATGGTTTTGTTTCAACAATGGCTTTCTTCTAGCCACTCTTCCATAAAGGCCTGATTTGTGGAGTGCACGACTAATAGTTGTCCTGTGGGCAGGTTCTCCCACCTGAGCTGTGGATCTCTGCAGCTCCTCCAGAGTTACCGTGGGCCTCTTGGCTGCTTCTCTGATCAATACTCTCCTTGCCCGGCCTGTCAGTTTAGGTGGACGGCCATGTCTTGGTAGGTTTGCAGTTGTGCCATACTCTTTCCATTTTCGGATGATGGATTGAACAGTGTTCCGTGAGATGTTCAAAGCTTGGGATATTTTTTTATAACCTAACCCTGCTTTAAACTTCTCCACAACTTTATCCCTGACCTGTCTGGTGTGTTCCTTGGGCTTCATCATGCTGTTTGTTCACTAATGTTCTCTAACAAACCTCTGAGGCCTTCGCAGAACAGCTGTATTTATACTGAGATTCGATTACACACAAGAGGACTCTATTTACTAATTAGGTGACTTCTGAAGGCAATTGGTTGCACTGGATTTTATTTAAGGGTATCAGAGTAAAGGGGGCTGAATACTTTTGCACGCCACACTTTTCAGCTTTTTATTTGTAAAAAAATTTGGAAACCATGTATCATTTTTCTTCCACTTCACAATTATGCGCCACTTTGTGTTGGTCTATCACATAAAATCCTAATAAAATACATTTACGTTTGTGGTTGTAACGTGACAAAATGTGGAAAAGTTCAAGTTCAACTTTTGCAAGCCACTGTACCTCCTTTCAATGAGGCTATGGCCTCTGGTCCTCGAGTATCCCACTGGTGGAAATGACCTTTCCACATTCAATCTATCCGGCACTGAGCTAGATGCATGAGAGTTGTACCAGCTACAGTCCAGAGCAAGAGGTGCATTTGAACTTGGTCAAAGTCTACTCAGTAACTATCAATGAACAAGTATGAAATGGCTCCTAGGTTTTTAATTGAGTCATACAGCATGGAAACCAGCCCTTCAGCCCAACATGTCCCATCTAGACTAGTCCCACCTGGCTGGCATTTGGCCCATATCCCTCTCACTGTGTCCTTTCCACATACCTATCTAAATGTTTCTTAAACGTTGCTGTTTGAACTTAACCCTGGTAGTGTTACGGGTGGCGAAACCAGGTTCGCATCCAGACTGAAAGTCATAGGCAATGTTCTCAAATTGAAGTAAACTTACTTTTTCTTTTCATTTAATCAGGTTAATGACCTGCGAAAAGAATTGGAAAGTAGGAATCAAAGCTCCAAGGGGTTGAAATCCCAGCTCATAGCTCGGCTAACGAAACAGCTCAAAACCGAGGCCGAGAGAGAAGAGCAGAAGGAGTCGGAGAAATCGGAAAGGGAGGATGAGGAGGAGGAAGAAAAAAGATCTGAAGACGATAAAGAGGTGGTACGGTCTGCTCATTCTACATTTAGTTTTGTGCTGAGAGGGGGTATTGGTGCATATTGCAACGTGCATGCATATTGAAATGCTGTCTAGTACATCTGGATGGACCTGGTCCGTCCAGCAATGAGATTTTGGCTGTGGTAAGTGACCCCATTTACAAATGGGCGGTAAGACGGCGCAGCGGTGGAGTTGTTGCCTCATAGCGCCAGGGACCCGGGTTCGATCCTGACTACGGGTGCTGTATGTACGGACTTTGCGTGACCTCGTGGGTTTGTCTCCGGGTGCTCTGGTTCCCTGCGACACCCCAAAGACTTGCAGGTTTGTAGGTTAAATGGCTTTTGTAAAATTTGTAAATTGTCCCTGCTGTGAAGGTCCAGTCCGAGTGCACGGGAATCTCTGGTCGGGGTGGACTCAGTAGACCGGAAGGGCCTTTTTCCGTGCTCTATCTCTAAACTAAACTAAATCCGTGTTTACGATGCTGCTGCTGGTATTTCTGGGCCTTAGGCTTGCCTTTCCCTTTCAGGAGGACGAGAAGAAACGGCAAGATGAAGCCGAGCGTCAGCGGCGGGAGCGACACTACGTACTCCCGGACGAGTCTTCCATTATCGTTCATCCCAACTGGACTGCCAAAGGCGGCAAGTTCGACTGCAGTGTCATGTCTCTCAGTGTGCTTCTGGATTATCGACTGGAAGATAACAAAGAACATTCTTTTGAAGTAAGTGCCTGCTCATGCACGGAGCAGATGCACAGTGTCTCTTGCCCAGAGTAGGTGAATCAAGACTAGAGGACGTAGGTTTATGGTGAAGGGGAAAAGATTTAATAGGAATCCGAGGGGTCACTTTTTCACACAATGGGTGGTGGGTGTGTGGGACAGCTGCCAGAGGATGTTGTTAAGGCTGGGACAATCCCAACGTTTAAGAAACAGTTAGGTATATGGATAGGACAGGCTTGGAGGGATAGGCACCAAACGTCAGCAGGTGGGACTAGTGTAGCTGGGACATGTTGGCCGGTGTTGGCAAATTGGGCCGAAGGGCCTGTTTCCGTGCTGTGACTCATCAGTCTTCCTGGTTATTCCCCCTCTCTCTCGTACTTTGATTCGTAAGTTATAGGATCAGAATTAAGCCATTTGGCCCTTCAATACTATTCCCACATTCATGGCGGATCTATCTTTCTCTCTCTCAACCCCATTCTCCTGACTTCTCCCCATTAACCCCTGGTACCTTTTACTAGGCAAGAATCTTTCAATCTGTGCCTTAAAAATACCCAAACACTTGGCCTTCACAGCCATTTGTGGCAATGAATTTCACAGCTCTGGCGAAATAAATTCCTCCTCTCCTTTTTAAAGATACATCCTTTTATTTTGAGGCTATGGCCTCTGGTCCTTGACTCTCCCGCTAGTGGAAACATCCTCTCCACCTCCACTCTAGGCCATTCACTATTCGATCCTCTTCGTTAGCTCTTCCCCAGGATATTTTGTGGCATTTTGTCTTTACCTGAAACTGCATAATATCAGCCTGTAGATAACCCAATTATATAAGAATTCATGAGACATGGGAACAGAATTAGGCCATTTGGCCCATCGAGTTTCCTCCGCCATCCGTTCGTGGCTGATCGATTCTGCTCTGTAATTCAAGTGGGAGAGTCTAGGACCTAGCTCATAGCCTCAGCATTAAAGGACGTTATTTTAGGATGGAGATGTGGAGGAATTTCTTTAGTCAGAGGACGGTGAATCTGTGGAATTCTTTGCCGCAGAAGGTTGCGGAAGCAAAGTCAGTGGATATATTTAAGGCAGAGATAGATAGATTCTTGATTAGTACGGGTGTCAGAGGTTATGGGGAGAAGGCAGGAGAATGGGGTTAGGAGGGAGAGATAGATCAGCCATGATTAAATGGCGGAGTAGACTTGAGGGGCCGAATGGCCTAATTCTATTCCTATCACGTGACCTTATGATTCGATCATGGCTGATCTAATTTTTGCCCCTCAACCCCATTCTCCTGCCTTTTCTCTCTAACCTTTGATGCCCTTACTGATCAAGAACCCATCAATCTCTGCTTTAAAAATACCCTATGACTTGGCCTCCACAGCCATCTGTGCCAATGAATTCCACAGATTCACCATCCTCTGACTAAATAAATGCCTCCTTATCTCCGTTCAAAACAGAACCCACATCTAAGAATGTGTAAGAAGGAACTGCAGATGTGGTTTACACCAAAGATAGACACAAAATGCCTGAGTAACTCAGCTGGTCAGGCAACATCTCTGGAGAAAAGGAATAGGTGACATTTCAGGTCGAGACCCTTCGTCAGACATCAATAGATCTGATGAAGGGTCTTGACCCGAAACGTCACCTGTTCCCGTTCTCCACCGATACTGCCTGACGTGCTGAGTTACTCCAGCATTTTGTGCCTCTCTCCACTTATATAAGAGTTCTAAGACACGGGATTGGAATAGGCCATTCAATTGACAATAGGTGCGGGAGTAGGCCATTTGGCCCTTCGAGCCAGCACTGCCATTCAATGTGATCATGGCTGATCATCCCCAATCAGTACCCCGTTCCTGCCTTCTCCCCATATCCCCTGACTCCGCTATCTTTAAGAGCCCCACCTAGCTCTCTCTTGAAAGCATCCAGAGAACCTGCCTCCACCGCCCTCTGAGGCAGAGAATTCCACAGACTCACCACTCTCTGTGAAAAAAAGTGTTTCCTCGTCTCGGGTCTAAATGGCCTACTCCTTATTCTCAAACTGTGGCCCCTGGTTCTGGACTCCCCCATCATCGGGAACATGTTTCCTGCCTCTAGTGTGTCCAAGCCCTTAACAATCTTATATGTTTCAATGAGATCCTCGACATTCGGCCCAACGAGTTTCCTTCGCCATTCGACCGTAGCCGACCGAGTCTGCTCTGAATCGTTTCCCTCACCATAATGAATTTGCACCTCCATCTTTCCTTGCAGGTCTCTCTGTTTGCTGAACTCTTCAATGAAATGCTGCAGAGAGACTTTGGGTATCGCATATACAAGGCGCTCGTTGCTCTCCCGGCTGTCGACGACAAGAAGGAAAAGGAGAAGAAAGAGCGGAAAGATGATAGAAAAGACGGTGAGAAAAAAGAGAAAAAGGAAGAGAAGGAGGAGGAGAACAATGAGCCAAGAAACAAAAGAAGAAAATCCGGAGATGAGAAGGATAAGAAGGAAGAAAAAGATGGAAATAAGGTTTGGTATATTTGGAATTTTGGAGTCTTGCGTGCGTTTGGAGTATTATGCGCAGTTCTAGTCGCCCCATCACAGGGAAGGTGCGGTGGCTTTGGAGGGGGTGCAGAGGAGATTTACCAGTATGGTGGCTGGATTTGAAGGGTTTCAGTTACAGGGAAAGGTTAGATAAGTCTTGGAATCTTTTCTCCAGAGTGTCGGAGGTTGAGGAGAGACTTGATAGAAGTAAATCAAATTAAGAGAGGCATAGATAGGCTGGGCAGTCAGAACTTTTTACCCAACACTAGAGGGCATAGTTATGAGGTCAGAGGAAGAAAGCTGAATGAAGATGTATGGAGCAAACTTTTAACGCAGATTGGTGGGAAACGCATTGCCTGGGGTGATGGTGGAGACAGATATGATAGTGGCGTTTAAGAGGCTTTTGGATAGGCACATGGGAGTGCAGGGAATAGAGGGATATGGATCATGTGCACGCAGATCCCCGGACTATCTTTGATCAGACTTTACTGGACTTTGGCTATATGCTATTCACGTTATTCCTCTTGTCATATCGCTGTGCACTGTGGACAGCTCGATTGTAATCATGTATTGTCTTTCCGCTGACTGGGTAGCACGCAACAACAAGCTTTTCACTGTACCTCGATGCGGGTGTCAATAAACTCAACTCAAAAACTCATTTTATAACGTCATGAACTTGGAAAATAAATAATACGTTTTGGTAACCTTGCAGAAAGAAGAGAAGGGCAGAGAGGAGAAGGATTACAGGAAGAGGAATGATTCGAAGGAGGATGAAGAAATGGACGAGGATGCCAACATGGACGACTATGATCCTCTATATGCAGAAGATGCTGAGGATTACGATGAAGATGGTAACGTTTTGCCTAAGTCACTTATCCGTGCTGCTGGAGAACGTTTATATAGGAACAAAGAACTGCAGATGCTGCAAGCACAAAATGCTGGAGTAACTCAGTGGGTAAGGCTCCATCTCTGGGGGACATGGATACGTTTGGGGTCAGGGCCTATCCTCGGACGTCCAGTTTTAAGATGGGTCCTGACCCCAGACGTCACCTATCCAAGTCCTCCACAGATGCCTCCTGACCCGCTGAGTAACTCCACCATTTTTTTCTGGTTAGTTTTTCTAGCTTGTGTAGTGATATAGCATGGAAACAGGTCCTTAAGCCCACGGAGTCCATACCAACCATTGATCACCCAAGTTCCCTGTTAAAATTGTAAATTGTCCCCAGTGTGTAGGATCGTGCCAGTGTACATAAATGCATAGAAAATAGGTGCAGGAGTAGGCCATTCAGCCCTTCGAGCCAGCACCGCCATTCAATGTGATCATGGCTGATCATCCACAATAAGTACTCCATTCCTGCCTTCTCCCCAAATCCCTTGATTCCACTAGCCCTAAGAGCTCGATCTAACTCTCTTGAATGCATCCAGTGAATCGGCCTCCATTGCCTTCTGAGGCAACGGTGACCCTCTGGATTCTCCCAACATCGGGAACATGTTTCCTGCATATAGCGTATCTAATCCAGTAATAATGTTATATGTTTCTATACGAACCCCTCTTATCCTAAATTCCAGTGCATACAAGCCCAGTCATTCAATTTTTTTCATCATTTGACAGTCCTGCTATCCTGGGAATTCACCTCGTGAACCTACGCTGCACTCCCGCAATAGCAAGAATATCCTTCCTCAAATTAGGAGACCAAAACTGCACACAATAATCCAGGTGTGGTTTCACCAGGGCCCTATACAACTGCAGAAGGAACTCTTTGCTCCTATACTCAAATCCTCTCTGAAGGCCAACATTCAATTAGCTTTCATCACTGCCTGCTTTACCTGCATGCTTACATTTAGTGACTGATGTACAAGGGCACCCAGGTCTCGTTGCACTTCTCCTTTTCCTAATCTGACACCATTTAGATAATAATCATCTGCCATCTTGTTCTTGCCACCACAGTGGATAACCTGACATTTATCCACATTATACCGCGTGCAGTACGGGGCGATCACTGGACGGTGCGGACTCGGTGGCCTGAAGGGCCTGTTTCCGTGCTGCATCTTTAAAACAGTCAATCCACCCTTTAGGCTATCTGACTAAGGAAATATAACTTCTATCCTGGTAGCAAAATAATATATCGTACATAAAATAGTACTGCATAGTACTTCACATGAAATATTGTATTTAAAAACTTTGCTCTCAACAGATAGGGATGACGAAGACCGAGATCAAAAGGATGACCGGCGAGAGGGATCGCAGAGATCCAGAGATACCACTTCCAAAGACAAGGTATGAAGTCAGTTTTAATGATACTCCATTGTCCCATGTACCCAGATACAGTGAAATTCTTCAGTTTTACATACAATGTACAAGATACGGCAAGAGTCGGCACATATCTAGTGCGAACATAGTTACAAAAGTAATCATTAGAGTCACGATGGTCCCTCTTTGTTCTCCAGAGGGGGGTCGGGGTTTCCTTTTTCTTCTCTTGGTGGCCCTCCCGCGCCGGGCCCCTCTTTGTTCTCAACAGCCCGTCCCACCGGGTCCCTCCTTGTTTCCCGACGGTCCCTTCGCAGCTCTTCCTTGGCCTTGCCTCCTCTCCCCCTCATGCGGTTCACGAGCGAGTCCTCCCTCAGCCGAGAGCAAAGAGGCACCATTGGGGACTAGTGAGTTCTTGAACACTTTGTAACTTTGTCACCGCCCTATACGTGGCGACTCTTTGCATACCTTGCGTCTGGTACGCAAAACAAAGAATTTCACTCTGAAATGTCGTATGTGATAATAAAGTATCGATCCATGTTTAATTTGCGTGTTTTTACTTTATTTGCTGCTATTCGATGCCCCCCCCCGGTAACCCCTGCATAAAACACGAGGTGCCTGAACAGCAAATAATTCCCATGAGAGTCAAGATCCACTTAAGCAAATTGTTTGTTTTGTAAAATGTAACCATTTTAACTCTTTAAGGAAAAGAAGCAGCTGTTCACATACAACAAGGACCTTCTTCTCGCCTTTGTTTACTTTGATCAAAGTTACTGCGGCTACCTGCTGGAGAAGGATCTGGAGGAAATCATCTATACCCTTGGACTTCACCTTTCACGTGCGCAGGTACAGTTCTTTGTTAGAAATGGGTTGAATTTATGCCAAACAGGAAGCTGGTGCACTTCACGTCACTAATGACTCCACAAAAACAAGAATGGCGGCCACTGGTTAGCAAATCCACTCCAGGCAGAGCGTCCCGGGCAGAGACGCAACCAAGATCCTCGACCGTTGCGCAGGTGAAACCATGCTGTGGTCTCAGCTTTTGTAGAAGGGGCGGCGCAGTGGCGCAGCAGCCTTGCAGGGGCGGCTTAGTGGAGCAGTGGTAGAGTCGCAATCTTACAGCACCAGAGACTCTGATTCAATCCTGACTACGGGTGCTGTCTGTACGGAGCTTATACGTTCTCCATGTGACCGCGTGGGTTTCATCCCACATTCCAAAGAGGTGCGGGTTTGTTGGTTAATTGACTTCAGTAAAAATTGTCCCGAGTGTGTGTAGGATAGTGTTAGTGTACGCGAGTGATCGCTGATCGGCGCAGACTTGGTGGGCCGAAGTGCCTGTTTCCGCGCTGTATTTCAAGTCTAAAGTCTGGTGATTACACATCCTTGGATCAGGGAGGAAGAAAATTAGGATTCCCCAATTCCCTGCTTAAAGATCAGTAAATTCCAACCATCTTTACATTCTGTACTGTAAGCTGATCTCTGAACTCTGCCTTTGGACAAGAGGGAAAATATTTAGATGAAAGGATAAAGGAGGTGGGTGGTTCTTGTTGAAACCTTCCGAATAATGAAAGGCCTAGATAGAGTGACTGTGGCAAGGTTGTTCCCAATAGCGGTAGAGTCTAGGACTAGGGGGGCACGGTGGCGCCACGGTAGAGTTGCTGCCTTGCAGCGCCGGAGACCCGGGTTCGATCCCGACCACAGGTGCTGTCTACGGAGTTTGTACGTTCTCCCCGTGACCTGCGTGGGTTTTCTTCAAGATCTTCGGTTTCCTCCCCCACTCCAAAGTGGTACAGGTTTGAAGGCTGATTGGCTTGGTGTATGTGTAAAATTGTCCCTAGTGTGTGTAGGACAGTGTTAGTGTGCGGGGATCGCTGGTCGGCGCGGACTCGGTGGGCCGAAGGGCCTGTTTCCGTGCTGTATCTCCAAACTAAACTCAACTAGAGGGCTCGGCCTCAGAATAAAACGGCGTACCTTTAGAATGGAGATGAGGAGGAATTCCTTTAACCAGAAGGAAAGAGTAGCTGAAAAAAGAACAATATCCGTGTCCTAATCAAAAGCGTTTTAATTTTTGTTCCCAGGTTAAGAAGTTAATCAATAAAGTGATTCTACGGGAGACTTGCTCCTACAGGAAGCTAACAGACGGCTCCAATGATGAAGTAAAGCCGTCAGTAACAGAGAACGAGGTGGAATTGGATAATCTGCTGGGTACTGTACCACATTTATTGAATGCCTCTCACAATGATCGAAGTGGTCTCCTTATTTTTCCTGCTCGTATTGACTGCCTCGTGTAATAGAATTAATTTGTCGACTATACAGCCATCCTTGGTGGTAAAATAACTTTTGTAGAATAGAAACATTGCAAATAGGTGCAGGAGTAGGCCATTCGGCCCTTCGTGCCAGCACCGCAATTCAATATGATCATGGCTGATCATCCAAAATCAGTACCCCATTCTTGCTTTCTCCCCATATCCCTTGATTCCGTTAGCCCTAAGGGCTATATCTAACTCTCTCTTGAAAACATCCAGTGAATTGGCCTCCACTGCCTTCTGTGGCAGAGAATTCCACAGATTCACAACTCTCTGCGTGAAAAAGTTTTTCCTCATCTCAGTCCTAAATGGCCTACCCCTTATTGTGACCCCGGGTTCTGCACTCCCCCAACACGGGGAACATTTTTCTGACCTGTCCTATCCCATAAGAATGTTATATGTTTCTATAAGATCCCCTCTCATCCTTCTAGATTCCAGTGAAGGAATCTTCCCAGCCTAGTCGATCCATTCTTTCCTCATATGTCATTCCCGCAATCCCGGGAATGAACCTAGTGAACCTACGCTGCACTCCCACAGGATGAAGTAAGTGGGACTCTTGGATAGTTGAGTCAAAATGGGATGGCCGTTCACAAGATTTGTTGAGCAAAAAATCCTAAAAGAAGGTTAGTGAGGCTGGTAAAAATTAAACCAGGGACTGTTCATTTCCAAAGGAATGGGAAAGTTATGATAAACTTTCATTTAGAGTCAGTGTTTTCTTGTCATATGTCCCAGATAGAACAATGAAACTTGCAGCAGCACAACAGAATATTTAAACATAGTACACTGTAAGCAATATAATAAATGGGGAAAAGAGCCTTATTGCGCAAAGTACGGTTTTAAATGTTGTATTGCACAATAACAAGCCCTTCGGAACACAGTATCTGTGCCGAACATGATGCCAAGTTAAACTTATCTCCTCTGACTACACGAGATCTATAGGTGAGTCTGAAGAAGGATCTCGACCCGAGACGCACCTATTCCTTCGCTCCGTAGATGCTGCCTCACCCGCTGAGTTTTTCCAGCATTTTTGTCTACCTTTTGATTTTTCTGCCGTTCTTTCTTAAACACAAGATCTATACCTCTCTATTCCCTGCCTTTCCGTGTAGCCACCTAAAAGCCTCTTAAAAACCACTATCCTATTCAAACTGCCTCCACCATCGCCCCTGGCAGTGCGTTCCTGGCACCTACTGCCCTCTGTTTAAGATTAGATTAGATTCCTTTATTGTCATTCAGACCTTACGGCACCGCACATCTTCCTTGAACTGTGCCGCTCTCCTTTTAAACCTATGCCCTCTGGTCTTTGATATTTATAGTTTTCCCACACTGTAATGAAAACCCACAACCAGAAGGGCCTGTTTCCAGGCTGTATCTCTGGACTAAACTAGAACGTGAAGATGCTTTCATCCCGTCGTGCCGTGTTCATGAAATTCTGAATCCCGACTCTGGAGAATGACGTCTCTTTCGTCTTCATTTCAGGAAACAAACTGTTGTTGCCTCATTCGATAGTGAAGGCGGAAGCCAACGTGAAGAATGAGAGCAACAATCTGATCGTGTATAATGGAACCATGGTGGATGTGGGTAACTTGCTGCAAAAATTACAAAAAAGCGAAAAGGCTCGGGCGGAAATGGAGCTGAAGGCGCAGACTCTAGAGATCAAGATTGGTAAGAAAGTGGTTGCTAACCATTTTAACTCCCACCTCCCAAACCCACACTGACACTTCTTGTCCTGGGCCGCCTCCATTGCCAGAGTGAGGCCACACGCAAATTGGAGGAACAGCACCTTGTGTTTCTCTCGGGTAGCTTCCAACCCAGTGGTCTGAACTTTGCAATAAAAAGAGACTGCAGATGCTAGTTTATACCAAAGATAGAGACGAAATGCTAGAGTACCTCAGCGGGTCAGGCAGCATTTCTGCAGAACATGGATGGGTGATGTTTCGAGTTGGGACCCTTCTTCACACTTCAGGTATGAACATGGATTTCTCCAATTTTAGGTAACTTCTACAAATATCCCCTTTCCACCAACCCACCCACACCGTCCCCCAATCCCATTCTTTTCCACCGTCACTCCCCTCCCGTGAACCCTGGCTGACCTTGCACCAGATTCTCTCTTCCTCCTCCTCCCCCTTCCACGTACATTCCTTCCTCCAGCTTCACAATTTGCAACTTCTCTGTACTCCTGCTTCACAATTCGCAAATCTTTATCATTTTGACTCTCACCTGCTTTTTCATCTTTGTCCTGCCCCGCCTCTCTTCCAGCTTTCTTTCCCGCTCTCCCCTGCGATCAGCCTAAAGAAGGGTCCCAACCGAAAACATCACCAGTCCATGCTCTCCAAAGTTGCTGCCCGACCCGCTGAGTTACTCCAGCATTTGGTCTTTCTTTGATAAGAAAATGGTTCTGTGGATGAATGGGATTCGCTGGCTGGTGAACTCTTGTTAACCTATGGCCCAAAATGTCAATACTGCACTCTGACTCTTCGGCTAACATTCTTTGTAATTTTGTTCACCTCACCCAAGTAATCATTCCTGACATCGTTGATCAGCATGGGCAATGAGTGTTGGTGAACTTGCCTTCCTTTTCTTCATTAACATGCGCCTTAATGCCGGCCTTTTATGTCTACTTTCAACTTGGGTGGCAGTCTCTAAATCTGTAGATAGGTAAAGAAATAGGTGACGTTTCAGGTCGCGACCCTTCAGTCTGAAGACCAAGGCTGAAGAAGGGTCTCAACCCGAAACTTCACCCATTCCTATTCTTCATGGATGCTGCCTGACACGCTGCGTTACTCCAGCATTTTGTGTCTTATCTTCGGTGTAAACCAACATCTGCAGTTCCTTCCTACACATTCGGTAAATCTATTGCTGAGAGTGAGTGAGGAGTGCTGACTGTGTTAAAGGTGTTGTGTACTTGCAGGTACACAGTTGTTGCTGATAGAGACTCATATGGGTCATCAGCATTGACATGAAATTTTTGGGTGGTATTTCTGTCCTGGATAACTGCAGCAATTTACAGAGGACAATGTACAAACTCCAAACAGACAGCGCCCATAGTCGGGATCGAACCCGCGTCTCTGCCGCTGTAAGGCAGCACCTCTACCGCTGGGCCACTGTGCTGCCCCCAATAGCTTGTCAATGAAGAAGGTTTTCGGCCAGAAATGTTGCCTATTTCCTTTGCTCCATAGATGCTGCCGCACCCGCTGAGTTTCTCCAGCACTTTTGTCTACCTTCGATTTTCCAGCATCTGCAGTTCCTTCTTGAGCAGCTTGTCAATACCAATGGCCACCTTTAGTGAAACTGACAGACTATCCTCAAGAGGTAGTGATGTCGAGTTACTTGGAAAGTTTTTTTTCCCAATATTTTTTTTGCAAGATGGCCTTTTTTTCTCCTCGTCCTTTTCCAAAAGTTTTTAAAGCGCTTCTCGTGTTCTCCATAGAAATCGTGTAATAACTAGTTTGGCCTGCGTAAATCCAAGTACTGTTCCCCAATTCATCAGTCGCATTGTATCCAAGTAGCATCATGTTAACGCGCACTGTAGCAGTACTACTGCTAAAACAGAAAATGTCATGCAGCATCTGTGGAGAACAGTGTTGGTGTTCGGATAAATATCTTTTAATCTGACCCGAAACGTTAACTTGTCGGTTCTTGGTCCACTATCTTTCAGGTTATGCCTGTTCAACGATTCATGTGGGTGCTTTGTAGATAGAATATAGAACAGTACATCACAAGAACAGACCTTTTGGCCCACAATGTCTATGCTGAACATGATACCAACTCTTGACTGCCCGCTCATATCCTCCATTCCCTGCATATCAATTTGCCCATCCAACAGGCACCACCATAACGTTGCCTTTTTCCTTCGCTCCATAGATGCTGCCTCACCCGCTGAGTTTCTCCAGCATTTTTGTCTACTATCATATCCAATATCACTATCACATCTGAAGAAAGGGGCTTGATCCGAAACGTCCCCCTTTCCATCTCTCCAGAGATGCTGCCTGTCCCGCTGAGTTACTCCAGCTTTTTGTGTCTGTCTCCTGTCACTATCATATCTGCCTCAACCCAGCAGCACATTCCAGGCACTCGCCACTCACTGTTTATATATTTTTTAAACTTGCTGTGCACACATCTCCTTTAAACTTTGCCCCTCTCACCTTAAAGCTAAGCCCTCTAGTATTTGATTTTATTTTTCCAACCTGGGGAGAGGTTGCTGACTGTCTACCCTTTCTATGCCCCTGATCATTTTATATACTTCTGTTAGTTCTCCCCACAACTTCCAGTATTCCAGAGAAAACAATCCAAGTCTGTCCAGCCTCTCCCTGTAGCGAATGCCCTGTAATCCTGGCATGATTATGGTAAATCTCCTCTACCAACTGCACCACTGTGTAGCCCTTTAAACTAAAATGCTGTTTGATCCACATTACTGTTCGATCTCTATTACTTGCCATACTTTGTCCCGCTCCACCTCTATTTGTACCTTCCTCCCCTCCACTACAATCAGTTATACAGTCAAAAGGAATAGAAGTAGAATTGGACCATTCGGCCCATCAAGTCTACTCCGCCATTCAATCATGGCTGATCTATCTCTCCCTCCTAACCCCATTCTCCTGCCTTCTCTCTGAAGAAGTATCACATCCCACGCTTCAAAGAAAACAATCCACATTTGTCTCACTTCTCTTTCTAGCCAATAGCCTCTAACCCAGGCATAATTCTGATTTAAAAAAATGATTTTATTAAATGAAATGATAATTTCAATCTTACAGAGGAAGGGAAGAAACATATATCTACTATGGAAAATGCAACCAAAACCATGTCTACAGAATTGAAAGAGAACAAGAAATATCTCGCCAGAGCTGAGGAAAATATGAAAGTGTTTGAGGAAGCAAAGCTGCGTTTTGAACAACAGCTGATTAACACCAACAAGAAACTCTCGACAGTTATGGAGGAAATTCACAGTGTCCTTAAGAAGGTAAATATGGCGTTTTGCCCCCATGTTACTGTTAGACCTCAGAGCTACAGCATGGGAATAGGCCCTTCGGCCTATCAATACTGCGCTGACCAGCGAGCGTACATTGTACCTTGACTGTTCCACAGGAGCGTGGGAGGAAACTGAGGCTCTATACAGTGCTGGTTAGGCCGCATTTGGAGAACTGAGCACAGCTTTGGGCACCAAATCTGAGGAAGGGTGTGCATGCTCTGGAGCGGGTCCAGAGGAGGTTTTCAAGAATGATCCCAGGAATGAGTAGGTTAACATATGATGATTGTTTGAAGGCACTGGGCCTCATTCGCTGGAGTTTAGAAGGATTGGGGGAGGGACTTCATTGAAACTTACCGAATAGTGAAAGGCTTGGATAGAGTGGATGTGGAAAGGATGTTTCCACTAGTGGGAGAGTCTAGGACTAGACTTAGTATTACAGGACGTTCCTTAAGGAAGGAGATGAGAAGGAATTTCTTCAGTCAGAGGGTGGTAAATCGGTGGAATTCTTTGCCACAGAAGGCTGTGGAGGCCGTTAACGGATATCTTTAAGATATCATTAAAAGTAATGATAAGTTTACTTATCGTAAAAAGTCAAAAGAAAACGGAGCGCCTGCATGATGTGGTGGTGTGGGTCCCTGGGTAGTCGAACATGTTGTTATAAAAATGATTTTATTAAGTTGCAGTTGGCTGAGGCGCTGCATGTGTAATGGATTTTTTGTAGATAGATAGATTCTTGATTAGAGTGAGTGTCAGGGGTTATGGGCAGAAGGCAGGAGAATGGGGTTAGGAGGGAGAGATAAATCAGCCATGGGTCAAATTACGTAATTCTGCTCCTATCACTTCTGATCTTATTAAGCCGACGCTCCCGGAGAAAACCCCGGGCGTTCACAGGGAGAATGTACAAACTCCGTACAGTGGGCAGTTGTGAACCTGAATCATGCATGCTTACATGTATACAGCATCCTTTGCTTTAAGCGTGTCTGAATATCTGGTTCAATTGATTTCCTGTTCAATTGACCGTCTTCTCTTAACTTTGTTTCAAAACAGGGAGAAAATTCCGATGAAGACAAAAGTAAAAAGTCAAAAGAAAACGGAGCGCCTGCATGATGTGGTGGTGTGGGTCCCTGGGTAGTCGAACATGTTGTTATAAAAATGATTTTATTAAGTTGCAGTTGGCTGAGGCGCTGCATGTGTAATGGATTTTTTGTAGTTTCAGGGTGTGTTTGTAGAAAAAAAAAGATGTACAAAGTTCTGAATAACCGTGATCTATTAAAAACAAAACAATCTTTGCAAAGGTGGAGTTCCTAACTGCTTCAGAGATTTGCTAGTTACTCAACTGAAGGTCCCCTTGCATTGCTCAGTGTTTTTAAAAGAACATTAACTTTTTATGTTAATAAAGTACAAGAAACCAGACAATTTAGTCGGTTACATTGTGTTCCCAAGCTGAATGGTGAGGGTTACTGGCCTCCATTGCTAAACACCTCATTATTTAAATGATTAAATGATTTAAAACATTAAATTATTTTAGAGTCATAGAGGGGTCTCCATACACCCGCCACGATTTGTGTGAAAAAGTTACCCCCTCAATAGATGAAATAGCGGAACATTTGGACAGCAGTAACAGGATCAGTCCGAGTCAGCATGGATTTACAAAGGCATGCTTGACTAATCTTCTGGAATTTTTCTGAGGATGTAGCTAGGAAAATGGACATGGGTGGGCCAGTGGATGTAGTGTACCTGGACTTTCAGACAGCATTTGATAAGGTCCCACAAAGGAGATTAGTGGGCAAAATTAGGGCACATGGTATTGGGGATAGAGTGCTGACATGGAGAGAAAATTGGTTGGCAGACAGGAAACAAAGAGTAGTGATTAATGGGTCCCTTTTGGAAATGCAGGCAGTGACAAGTGGGGTACCACAAGGCTTGGTGCTGGGACCGCAGCTATTTACAATGGTTTGGATGAAGGGATTCAAAGTAACATTAGCAAATTTGCAGATGACACAAAGCTGGGTGGCAGTGTGAACTGTGAGGAGGATGCTATGGGGATGCAGGGTGACTTGGTCAGGTTGGGGGAGTGGGCAGATGCACTTTAATGTGGATAAATGTGAGGTTATCCACTTTGGTAGCAAAAACAGGAAGGCAGATTATTATCTAAATCTCAGATTTTCTGCCAACTGATGATCAGGCACCTCCTGTAATCCTGTCAAAATTACGAGAGCTGATTTAAAATCCCCCCCTCCTGAAATGTGGCGCCAATCGGTGGGTCTAATTTGCTTCCTGCGACCAGGGCTCTGGAGCCTCGGCCTGGCTGACTCCAACAGATCCGTTCCCATAGCCGACTTCCACGGCTGACCAGAGCGTCGAATTTTCCCCTTGAGGCCGGGGCTCTGGAAATGCGGACTTGACGGAGCCGGCAGATCCGTTCCCTTGGCTGAATTCCGAGGCCGAATTTGCAGTCCGGTATCTTGCTCTGAGGCGGACCATTCAGGTACCTTTGGACTCCTCTCCGAGGCCATGACCTCTGTTGGTCCAGCAAAGCCATATAATCCAGAAAGGCTGTGGAACCAAGGCTGCCGGTACATCGGTGGTGGACCTGTATCACTATGAATGGCTTTGAAGATAAATAACACTGAAAGTATTGGTTGGAAATAACTGCGTTGGTTGGTCGCTGTGGACATGGGGTGTATGGGGGGGGTCTCTTCCTGTAACAAAACACTTGTACGTATTAAAACATGACATTCGCTTAGCACAACAACCCAATTAGGCAGGTTGGAGATGCATTATTGATGTCGCCAGCCATGCTGCTGAGTGAGTCTTGTGTTATTCGATATACGAGCAACAATGGATAGCTCTATCTAGCACTCTTGAAAACATCCGTAGAATAGCAAGAATGTCCTTCCTCAAATTAGGGGACCAAAACTGCACACAATAGACAATAGGTGCAGGAGTAGGCCATTTGGCCCTTCGAGCCAGCACCGCCATTCAATGCGATCATGGCTGATCATACCCAATCAGTACCCCGTTCCTGCCTTCTCCCCATATCCCCTGACTCTGCTATTTTTAAGAGCCCTATCTAGCTCTCTCTTCAAAGCATCCAGAGAACTTGCCTACACCGCCCTCTGAAGCAGAGAATTCCACAGACTCACCACTCTCTGTGAGAAAAAGTGTTTCCACGTCTCCGTTCTAAATGGCCTACTCCTTATTCTTAAACTGTGTCCCCTGGTTCTGGACTCCCCCAACATCTGGAACATATTTCCTGCCTCTCGCGTGTCCAAGCCCTTAACAATCTTATATGTTTCAATGAGATTCCCTCTCATCCTTAACTCCAGAGTGTACAAGCCCAGCTGCTCCATTCTCTCAGCATATGACAGTCCCGCCATCCCGGGAATTAACCTTGTAAACCTACGCTGCACTCCCTCAATAGCAAGAATGTCTGATACTGTCGCACAATACTGTCTGATCAGCCTGAAGATCCTGACCCCAAATGTCGTCTGTCCATTTCCTCCACCAATGCTGCCTGGCCCGCTGAGTTTGTCCGGCACTTTGCCTTTTGCTCAAGGTCCCAGCACCAACAGTTCCTTGTTTATGTTGATACTATGGTGGCGCAGTAGTAGAGTTGCTGCCTGACAGTGCTAGAGACCCAGGTTCGATACTGATTACGGGTGCTCAATGGAGTCTGACTATGGAGTCTGTACGTTCTCCCCGTTCTCACCTGTGGGTTTTCTCCGGGATCTGTGATTTCCTCCCACACTCCAAAACAAACAGGTTTGTAGGTTATTTAGCTTGGTATAATTGTATGTCTGAAAGTAAGCATGCAGGTACAGCAGGCAGTGAAAAAACCTATTGGCATGTTGACCTTCATAACGAGAGGACTTGAGTGTTGGAGTAAAGAGGTCCTTCTGCAGTTGTACAGGGCCCCGGTGAGACCACATCTGGAGTATTGTGTACAGTTTTGGTCTCCTAATTGAGGATGGACATCCTTGCTATTGAGGCAGTGCAGCGTAGGTTCACGAGGTTAATCCCCGGGATGGCGAGACTGTCCTGCGAGGAAAGTTTGGAAAGACTGGGCTTGTATTCATTGGAATTTAGAAGGATGAGAGGAGTTCTTGCAGAAACGTATGAAATTATAAAAGGACTGGACATAATAGATGCAGGAAAAAATGTCCCAATGTTAGGGGAGTCCAGAACCAGGGGCTACAGTCTGAGAATAAAGGAGAGGCCATTCAAAACTGAGATTAGTAAAACTTTTTCACCCAGAGAGTTGTGAATCTGTGCCACAGAAGGCAGTGGGGGCCAATTCACTGGATGAATTTAAAAGAGAGGTAGATAGAGCTCTAGAGGCTAGCGGAATCAAGGGGTATGGGGAGATTTGGTTACTGATTGTGGATGATCACAATGAATGGCGGTGCAGGCTCGAAGGGCCAAATGGCCTCCTCCTGCACCTATGTTCTATGTGTCTATGAGACGCGGATAAGGGAAAGGAGCGACCTTGCACCGGTGGGTGCAGTGGCTGTCCGGCGGCTTCCCGCCCAGTGGCTGTGTGAGTGACGGGGGCCCGGGGCTGGTTGCCTGGCAGCAGCGTCGGCGGGCGGGCGGGCGGGCTGCCTGCAGAGAGGGCGAGGGAGGCGACTGGGCGGCGGAGCACCATGTTGGTGGAGCTGAGCCGCTGCTCGCTGGCGCTGGTGCTGGGCGCCGGGGCCTCGGGGACGGTGCCCGACCCACACCCAGACCCAGACCCCGAGCCGGCGAAGTCCCGGGACGGGCGGCAGCTTCTGGCCGAGCTGAAGGCGGAGAACGGGCGCAGCGTGTGGAACGGGCGCCTGGTGCAAGCCGTGTCGCAGCTCCGGCTGCTCGGCTGCCTGGGCGGCGGCGAGGTGCTGCTGCTGGGCGGCCGAGCCTCGCACCTGGAGGTGCTGAGGGAAGCGTGGATCCGGAGAGCGCTCAGACCTCCCCCCGGACTCCGCATCAGAGCAGTAGGTGGGTGTCGGGGGGGGGGTAGAGGTTACAGGTTGGAGGAGAGTGGGGAGAGTGGTGGAGCGTAAATGGGGCTGGGGGAAGGCTGAGAGGTGACAGTGGGCATGGGAGAGAAGTTATAGGGAATAGTTGGGGTGGGTGAGAGGAGATAGTTGGCTGGGAGAAGGGGGATGAGGTGAGGGGTGGCTGGGGGGTAGTGGGAGAAGGGGGAGGGGAGGGGATAGTGAGGGTGGGTGAAGGGGGAGAGGGAATAGGGGGTGGTTGGAGTGAGAGAAGGGGGTGGATAATGGATAGGGGGTGGTTGGAGGAGCAGAGGGATTAGGGGTCGTTGGAGGGGAGCAGAGGGTAGTAGGGGATAGAGGGGTAGTCGAGATGGTGGTAGGGGTTGGGTGAGGAAGGGGAGGAGAGGGACTAGGGGGCGGTTAAGGCGGGAGAATGGGATAGAGGATAGAAGGGGAGAGAGGGTAGTTTAGGTAAGAGAAAGGAAGTGGGGTTAGTTGTGGAAGGGGAGGAGAAGGTATAGGGGGTAGTTTATTAGAATTTATATTAGAATTAAAACCACAGGATGGTATTGTTTGTAGAAATTGTGTCTGCAGAATCAACAGTGGGGTATCTTCAGAGGATGTTTCTGACAGGAGAGGTGGGTGCAAATGTGGATACATTGAGCGCACGTAATTACTAAGTGGCAGAGTAAACGGGGCTTGGGCTTTCAAGCCGTGAGGTGTTTGCAATTGATGTAGAAACAAGGAACTGCAAATCCTGGTCAATACACAAAAGGAGTGCTGGAGTCACTCAGCGGGTCGGCCGAGAACACACGGGTTGGTGGCGTTTTGGATTGACACCCGCATAGTGGCAGCTGGGACGACAGCGATACAGCGCGGAAACAGGCCCTTCGGCCCGCCCGGTAGCTCCATCCTACTGCCAGGGGCAATTTACAATTTTACTGAAGCCAATTAACCTACAACCTGCAACATCTTTGGAGTGTGGAAACAGGAGGACCCGGAGAACACCTCCGGGGTGACAGGAGGAACGTACAGAGGCAGCAGCCGTGGCCAGGATCGAACCCGGGTCTCCGGCGCTGTGAGGCAGCAACTCCCCTTTTATTAGTTCGCTGCTTATTATTTTGGTGCTGGAATCTTGGGCAAAGCACAAAGTGCTGGCGCAGCTCAGCAGGCCAGGCAGCATCTGCGGAGGGCACACATGCACAGGCGACCTTATGGGACCGTTTAGTGTGCAAACGGGGAATAATGTGAATAACATCTAGTGCAAGGAATAATAACGCGGATAACGCTCAGTGCAAGAGGTGAATAACGTTCAGTGCAAGGAAGGGGAATAACACGAATAGCGTTCAGTGATTAGCGTTTAGTACTGGTTTCACTTTGATTGCAATCAGTACCTAAACCTCCTGAATTGGAACACAAAGGGTTGGAGTAACTCAGCGAGTCCCCCGGAGATGCCGCCTGACCAAACGAGTTACTCCAGCACGTTGTGTTCTACGCAATATATCAGCATCTGCAATTCCCCGTGTCCCCATTTTCCTGAAGGACCCCATCATTCTTGATCTGGCCGAGCTTCTGCTTTTCACCCGGAGAGTTGTGCATCTGTGGAATTCTCTGCCACAGAGGGCAGTGGAGGTCAATTCACTGGATGTTTTTTAAGGCAGAGATAGGCAAGTTCTTGATTAGAACGGGTGTCAAGGGTTAAGGGGAGGAGGCAGGCGAATGGGATTGGGTGGCAGAGATCAGCCATGGCGGAGTCGACTCGATGGGCCGAATGGCCTAATTCTACTCCTTTCACTTGTGAACTTGTGAAATCAGTAATAATAGGCTTAGATTTAGCTCTTGGGGCTAACGGATTCAAGGGATATGGGGGGAAAAGCAGGAATGGGGTACTGATTTTTCTGTTCAGCCATGATCATATTGGATGGCGGTGCAGGCTCGAAGGGCCGAATGGCCTTCTCCTGCACCTATTGTCGACATGTTTCTATGTTTCTTCTGTGAACGGCCTGGCTCGTGATATTTGCAGGCAGACTGTGATTCTGCACCTTGCGATGCACAATAGGGCTCAGTATTCTTTGAAATGTCACCGAATCGTGGCGGAATAATGGTGCCTCTAATGATAATAACCCATCAGACACGATGTAAAATGACACCAGGTTAGAAACGCAACAAATGGCTCTCTCTCACTTGTCCCATTCCAGCTATACTCCATTGCACAGGTTATGGGTTGGTTGCTCTTAATTTCAACAACCTCAGGGCTGGTCAGAAAGAAAGCAAGTTCAGTCCTTGGGCTATTTATCTTGTTAAAGCAGCTTCTGTGTGTTATTTCAGTGTGTGCCGCAGTTCTTGTCGAACATTGCCTCCGTAGATAGGGCGGCACGGTGGCGCAGCGGTAGAGCTGCTGCCGTCCAGCGTCAGAGCCCCGGGTTCGATCCTGACAACGGGTGCCGTCTGTACAGAGATTGTACGTCCGTCCTGTGACCCTGTGGGTTTTATCGGGGGCTCCTGTTTCCACCCACACCCCAGGGACGTTGCAGGTTGCAGGCTAATTGGCTTCGGTAGAATTGTAAATGGCCCCTGGCAGTAGGATAGAGCTAGAGAGCGGCGTGGTCGCTGGTCAGAACAAAGTAACAGGAGCAGGAATTAGGCCATCGGGTCTACCCTACCATTCAATCATGGCTGATCTATCTCTCCCTCCTAACCCCATTCTCCTGCCTTCTCCCCATAACCCTGGCACCCGTTACTAATCAAGAATCTATCTCTCTCTGCCTTAAACATATCCATCCAGCCGTCTGTGGCAATGAATTCCACAGATTCACCACCCTGGCCGGTGCAGACTCGCTGGGCCGAGCGGCCTGTTTCTGTGCTGTATGTCTCAAGTAAAGATGGCAGAATAATTTATACTGCTTGCAATTTTGGAAGCACCCAATTGTGTACATGATTTGGCAAATAGTGATAGAGATCGGCTATTGTATCAACGATCCTTGAATGCATTTCCTTGATATCAGTTACGAGTGACCCATTTGTGCCATGCAGATAGTGTGGCCAGTGTTCCACACAGTGGCATATTGTAAGGGTAGCTCAGCAATGTGGCTTGTGAAAGGATTTCATCTGACTGTATTTGGAGTGGGGTAGGAAACTAGGCAGATTAACTATTTGCCTCTTACCTTATTTGTTTTAGTGTTAGAGATACACAGCGTGGAAACAGGCCCTTTGGCCCACAGAGTCTGCACTGAACAGCAATCTCCCGTACACTAGTTCTATCCTAGACACCAGGACAATTTACAGAGGCCAATTAACGTCCGAAACTAGACACAACATGCCGGAGTAACTCAGCGGGTCAGGCAGCATCTCTGGAGAAAAAATCTCTGGAGATGGGCGACGTTTTGGGTCGGGACCCTGCTTCCCTGATTGCTGGTCGGTGCCGTCTCGATGGGCCGAAGGGCCTGTTTCTACCCTCTCTCCCCAAAAACTAAAACAAATGAAGTAAGTGGCGAGTAGTTTAAGTAAGTAAGTTTATTGGCCAAGTATTCACATACAAGGAATTTGCCTTGGTGCTCCGCCGACAAGTAACAACATGACATACAGTGACAGTTACGATTGACTCAGAAAACACTACACATTAATAATAATAATAGAGCATTAATGATAAAACACCATTGATCAAGCCATCTGTTTATCTGCCTAGTTTCCGGTCCCACAGGACCCTTCTTCCCAACCCGAAACGTCGCCCATCAGTTTTCCCCAGAGATGCTGCCTGAGTTACTCCAGCACTTTGCGTCCATCTTCGCTATAAGCAGCATCTGCAGTTCTTTGTTTCTACTAACCTACGCATCTTTGGAATGTGGGAAGGAGACCGGAGCACCCGGAGAAAACCCACGCGGGTCACGGGGAGAACGTGCAAACTCTGTATAGACAGCACCCGTAGTCTGGATTAAACCCGGGTCTCTGGCACTGTACGGCAGCAAACCTTCCACTGCGCCACCGTAACGCCCTTTTCATTTGTTTGCTGCATGTTATTTTAATTACAGAACATTAAACTCCCTACTCCATCCCCACCTGGACTGTCGATGCTGACTCAGCGGGTACAGTTCCACAGCCACACCACACTTGAGAACTGCTGGTGTCTGCATTGCTGCACGGGTTACTTAATATTTTTACAAGCAGGACTGGCAAGGTTTTGCAGAGAGTGAGGGAGCGTGTACCAGTAAAAGCATGAGGAGAGGGCTGGGATTGGGGTCCAGTGCACTCTTTAACAAAAGAGTCTAGAAAGAGGTAATTAAAATTTCTGTCCTAAATTAGCTATGGTTTCTGATTACTGACAGGTGCATAATAAATCTTGCCTGCTCGATCTTTAAAAAATAGTGTAATTGCTGGAACAAACCTTAAAGCAAACAAAGATTGTTCAAAGAAAGGGAAACATGGGTTCCTTTATTAACTTGTATGCATGCTATTTCTTTCCCCTTGGCTAGGTTTCCACTAAAAAAAACGCCTTTTGAAATTTGACCAGCGTGTTTTGAAATCATTGGGGGAAAAACCTGATCCACTATTGCCTTTGAGAAGTCAAGTTTACAGCTGCTATGAGAATGAAATGCACCAATATTTGGGGAGCTCAGATCAGGATACAATTGGTAGCTGTCTGCACAGAGAGACAAAATACACACAAAAAGCTGGGGCAACTCACCGGGACAGGCAGCATCTCTGGAGAGAAGGAATGGCTGACGTTTTGAGTCGAGACCCTTCTTCAGAGATGCTGCCTGTTCCGCTGAGTTACTCCAGCTTTTTTTTTAAATCTATCTTCGGTTTAAACCAACATAATCACTTATACGGGGTAAAGGCAGAAGAAGGGGGTTTAGTTTCGAGATGCAGCGAGGAAACAGGCCCTTTGGCCCTTCCGCACCGACCAGCAGTCACCCCGCACGTTAGCACTATCCTGCACACACTAGGGACAGTTTTACACATACACCAAGCCAATTAACCTACAAACCTGTTTGTCTTTGGCGTGTGGGAGGAAACTGAAGATCTCGGGTGAAACCCACGCGGGTCACGGGGGGAACGTACAAAGTCGGGATCGAACCCGGGTGTCCGGCGCAGCAAGTGCTGTAAAACGGCAACTCGACCGCTGCGCCACCCAGCGCAGGGTTACGAGGGAAAGATAGATCAACCACGATTGAATGGGCCGAATGGCCTAAATCTGCTCCTATCACTTATCAATTTATCATTTTTTTAATCTCTAGCTCTGTGTTGGTTTTACTTCTCTGCCACATCCCTGGCTTGGCCTTGGGCTATTTCCCCCGTAAATGCATAAAATGTTGCTGTATCTTCTCCAAATTCCAAACCGACCACAGTAACAGCGACCGCATAAATATTCCCCAGAACCGTGACCAAAGTTTCCTGGGTATGTATAGTTGTCGGCCACAATGGAGGTAGCCGCCTGCCAGATGTGTAAGCGAACAAAGGACCGATGTGTGTGTGTGTAAAACCGTCCTGTTCCTCCTCACACTTGTAGAGAATCTGCTAAAAGTTAAAATGTTTCTGCTGACTTAAGTTTTTCAAGAGACTGACTGCAGTTAGATTTGAATCAGGCTGCTTGCTAATGGTTGCAGAAAAGCATCTTGCCCAGGCTGAACATTGGTCTGCTTGACCCGCTTCACCCTGGCCACGTTCTCATTTCACTCCTGCCATTGGGAAGAAGATACAGGAGCCTGAAAACCGTGACCTCCAGGTTCCAGAACATCTTCTTCCCAACAAAGGACTGCACGGTGGCGCAGGAGGTAGAGTTGCTACCTCACAACACTTATAGCACCTGAGACTGCACGGAGGTTGTACCTTCTCCCCGTGACCTGCGTGGGTTTTCTCCGAGAACTTTGGTTTCCTCCCACACTCCAAAGCTGTACAGGGTTGTACGTTAATTGGCTTGGTGTAAGTGTAAATTGTCCTTGGTGTCGGATAGGCTCGGCTTGTACTCGCTAGAATTTAGAAGATTGAGGGGGGGATCTTATAGAAACTTACAAAATTCTTAAGGGGTTGGACAGGCTAGATGCAGGAAGATTGTTCCCGATGTTGGGGAAGTCCAGAACACGGGGTCACAGTTTAAGGATAAGGGGGAAATCTTTTAGGACCGAGATGAGAAAAACATTTTTCACACAGAGAGTGGTGAGTCTGTGGAAATCTCTGCCACAGAAGGTAGTTGAGGCCAGTTCATTGGCTATATTTAAGAAGGAGTTAGATGTGGCCCTTGTGGCTAAAGGGATCAGGGGGTATGGAGAGAAGGCAAGTACGGGATACTGAGTTGGATGATCAGCCATGATCATATTGAATGGCGGTGCAGGCTCGAAGGGCCGAATGGCCTACTCCTGCATCTATCTTCTATGTTTCTACGCTAGCACGATCCCATAGGCACTAGGGATAATTTCAAATTTTACCAAGCCAATCAACCTGAAAAAATGTACGTCTTTGGAGTGTGGGACGAAACCGCCAGGAGACTAATTCCTCCAAGCCATTACTTGATCGTGGAACCCGCCAAGCCCCATGCAGGTTACGGGGGGGAACATGCAAACTCCGTGCAGACAGCACCCGTAGTCAGGATCGAACGCGGGTCTCTGGCGAGCTGAGGCAGCAACTCTACCCACAGCACCACACCGATTTTCTCTATTTTCCTTCCAGCAAGTCTGAAAAAAGTTCTGATGAAACTCTAAATTACGGGTGAGCAAATTATGTGCGAAGGAAATGTTCTGTCATTTCTCTGCCCCCACCTTTTTGACAAGCACGCCAGGAGGCAGTTCTGCTTGTAAAAACATCTCCTTCCTCCCTCCTCTCCCTCAGGGATAGTGTGTTAACTGTGGAGCCTGCTTTTGAAAAAAAAAAAGTGTTTTATTGTGGCAGCTCTGCATCCATTCCTTATAGATAACGTATAAAATCATACGAGGAGTGGATCGGGTGGACGCACGGAGCCTCCTGCCCAGAGTAGGGGAATCGAAAACCAGACGACATGGGTTTGGGGGGAGGGGCATGTTATAGGAATCTGAGGGGTAACTTCTTCACACAAAGGGTGGTGGGGGTATGGAACAAGCTGCCAGAGGAGGGGGTTGAGGCTGGGACTATCGGAACGTTTAAGGAACAGTTAGACACGTACATGGATAGGATAGGTTTGGAGGGATGTGGACCAAGCGCAGGCAGATGGGACTAGTGTAGCTGGGACATGTGGTCGAAGGTGTAAGCGAGGGCCTGTTTCCACGTTGTATGACTGTATATGACTATAGATACATCAGAACCTTGCGGGAAGAGGTTTCCCCGTGTCATAAGTTCCAGGAGCAGAATTCGGCCCATTAAGTCTACTCCGCCATTCAATCATGGCTGATCTATCGTTCATTCTCAACACAATTCTCCTGCCTTCTCCCCATAACCCCTGACACCCGGTCCCGAAGACCGGAGAGTCGAGGAGGAGGAAGCCCCTGGCGACAACGGGCGAAAGGAGTGGGCCGGCAGAATAGGGTCTTCAAGGACAGCCACAGGAGTTGCCCCCGTCCCACCCCCCCCCCCATCCCCCCCAAGCTGGACACAGAGGCGGTCGGGTGAGGAGAGGGACGTTGTTTCATGGGCCGAGCCGATCGATAGCGATGGAGGAGGTCCTGCCACAGCCTGGGGCTCACCTGGATCAGGTGCCCTCCAGTACATCCAGACTTTGCACTTCAGACCCTAGTTTAGTTTAGTCTAGTTTAGAGCGCGCCGACCAGCGATCCCCGCACACTGACGCTATCTGCACATTCTAGGGACAATTTATAATGATACCAAGCCAATTAACCTGCAAACCTGTACGTCTATGGAGTGTGGGAGGAAACCACAGATTCCTGGAAAAACCCATGCAAGTCACGGGGAGACGTACAAACTCCATACAGACAGCACCTGCAGTCAGGATCGAACCCGGGTCTCTGGTGCTGTAAGGCAGCTACTCTACCTCTGCGCCACCGTGCCGGTCCCTTTTCATTTTTCTTCTTTTGTAAATGGCGACAAAATACGGTGTAAGAATTTCACTGTGCAGTGCACAGGTGAGAATAATGAGCGAATGAACTATTACTCATCAAGAGTCTGACAATCTCCATCATTAAAATGTCCATAGTCTTGGCCTCCACGGCCGTCTGTAGCTGTGAATTCCACAGATTCTTCAACAATTCTTCAGACTGGAATATATCGACCCAGACCAGCAAGGAAGGAAAAGCCCCCCGCCCCCCCACCCACCCGCCAGTCTGAAGTGGAATTCTCTGCCACAGAAGACAGCGGAGGCCAATTCACTGGATGAGTTCAAGAGAGAGTTAGATATAATAGCTCTTGGGGCTAACGGAACCAAGGGATATGAGGAGAAAGCGAGAACGGGGTTCAGCCATGATCATATTGAATGGGGGGGTCCAGAACAAGGGGTCACAGTTTAAGGATAAGGGGGATTTCCTTTAGGACCGAGATGAGGATAACATTTTTCACACAGAGAGTGGTGAGTCTGTGGAATTCTCTGCCACAGAAGGTAGTTGAGGCCAGTTCATTGGCTATATTTAAGAGGGAGTTAGATGTGGCCCTTGTGGCTAAAGGGATCAGGGGGTATGGAGAGAAGGCAGGTACAGGATACCGAGTTGGATGATCAGCCATGATCATATTGAATGGCGGTGCAGGCTCGCAGGGCCGAATGGCCCTATTTTCTATGTTTCGAAGCAGTAACTTCCATCTGAATCCAGCTCTCTCTTCACGCCTGCTGAGCAACTGAATACACTGACGTTGGCTGACACAATTCTCGTGTGTTCGAGCTGCTCTGCTTGTTTATTTTGTTAGTCTTTGGCAGTCCTCTCCATCCGAACCAATGCTGTTAACCACTGAGGTCTCCTTTCATCCTCTGCCACGCTTGTTTTCTGAAGCCACTGTCGGCTGATAATTCTGGGACGGCTGGTGAATTTTTTGGTCTCTCACCATGGTGACCAGCTACTGAGCATACACACCACAAAACGTCACCTCTCCATGCTCTCCTGACCTGCTGAATGACTCCAGCATTTTGTGTCTATCTCTGGTGTAGACCGGCACCTGCAGTTCCATCCTCCACATCTGCAGTTCCTTGTTTCTACATTTAGTTCAGTTCCTTGTCACGTGTACCGAGGTACAGTGAAAAGCATTATGGTGCGTGCTAACCAGTCAGCAGAAAGACTATACATGATTGCAATCGAGCCGCCCACAGTGTACAGAAACATGATAAAGGGAATAACATTTAGTGCAAGATAAAGTCCAGTAAAGTTAGATTAAAGAGTTTACACGGTTAATTCCCGGGATGGTGGGACCGTCATATGCTGAGAGAATGGAGCAGCTGGGCTTGTACACTCTGTAGTTTAGAAGGACGAGAGGGGATCTTATTGAAACATATAAGATTGTTAAGGGCTTGGACACCCTAGAGGCAGGAAACATGTTCCGATGTTGGGGGAGTCCAGAACCAGGGGCCACAGTTTAGCAAATGAGGAGTAAGCCATCTAGAACGGAGACGAGGAAACACTTTTTCTCACCGAGGGAGGTGAGTCTGTGAAATTCCCTGCCTCAGAGGGCGGTGGATGGAGGTTCTCTGGATACTTTCATGAGAGGGCTAGATAGGGTTGTTAAAAATAGGGGAATCAGGGGATATGGGGAGAAGGCAAGAACGGGGTACAGATTGGGAATGATCAGCCATGATCACATTGAATGGTGGTGCTGGCTCGAAGGGCCGAATGGCCTGCTCCTGCACCTATTGTCTATTGTCTATGGTTCAGCTCTGCTCTCTAGTTGGTGGTAGGATGATTCAGTTGCCTGATAACAGACGGGAAGAAACTGTCACAGAATCCCTATTTCTACGCTTCTGTACCTCTTGCCTGATGGGAGAGGGGAGAAGAGGGATGGCTGAAGTGAGACTGGTCCATGATTATGCTGATGGACTTGCCTAAATTAAACATCCGTCAACTAAACCAAACGCAGGAACAGGCAGGAAATGGAGCGATACAGACCTTGTGTAGGCAGATGGGATCATGGTGATTGAAAACGTTTAGTTTAGAGATACAGCGCAGACACAGGCCCTTCAGCCCACTGAGGCCGTGCCGACCAGCGAACCCCGTACACGAGCACTATCCTACACACTGGGGACAATTTACAGAAGCCAAATTAACCTACAAAGCTGCCCGTCTTTGGAGTGTGGGAGGAAAGCGGGGAGCCTGGGGAAAACCCACGTGGTCAAAACGGAGAACGTACAAACTCCCTACAGACAGCACCCGTAGTCAGGATCGAACCTGGGTCTGGCGCTGTGGGGCAGCAACTCTACCGCTGCGCCACCGTGGTCCGAAATACCTATTCCTGTGCCGTACTCTTTCATGTCCCACACAGCAAAGTTACCCTAAACATGATGGTCAGTTTAATTAGAGTCATAGAGTGATACAGTGTGGAAACAGGCCCTTCGGCCCAACTTGCCCACACCGGCCAACATGTCCCAGCTACACTATTCCCACTTGCCTGAGTTTCGTCCATATCCCTCCAAACCTGTCCTATCCATGTATGTCCCTGTCTAACATTGGGTTAGTCGCAGCCTCAACTACCTCCTGTGGCAGCTTGTTCCATACACCCAACAGCCTTTGTGTGAAAACGTTACCTCTCAGTTTCCTTTTAAATCGTTTCCCCTTCACCTTGAACCTTGGTCGTCTGGTCCTCGATTCCCCTACTCTGGCCAAGAGATTCTGTGCCTCTACCTTATCTATTTCTCTCATGAATTTATACACCTCAATAAGATCATCCTTCATCCTCCTGTGCTCCAAGGAATAGAGGCCCAGTCTACTCAACCTATCCCTGTAGCTCAGATATGAAGGAGGGTTTTGGCCCGAAACGTTGCCTATTTCCTTCGCACCCGCTGAGTTTCTCCAGCAATTTTGTCTACCGTTGATGGGTAAATGTTGGCCAGAATGAAAGGGAGCAGTCTTACTCTTCGTATAAGGTTATGGAATCTTTATATCATCCAAGGGAAGATGACGTTGGATCTGATCAACATTAGTCTCTCCTCAATGTCGTGAGAGATTTCTGTGGAGTCTCCAAAATGAAACTTGACCCATTAAGCTTCCAGCAGAGAAGATTGCCCTGTGAACCGCGGGGCCAAATGTCTTGCCTCGCTGTGTGCATCCGCACACAGAAGAGATGGGAGGAAACTGGAGCTGGAGAGATATCCGCTCTCATAATCAGCTTTTGCCTTTGGATTAGAAATTTGAAAAGAAGGCTCTTGCACACAAAAGGTGAAGCTAGTTTTTCCAGATCAGATTCTCGTAATGGCAGGGACAAAGTGTTGGAAACAATGCTTCCTGTCTTGGTACTGCAGAGAATGTCACCTGTGACAGACAGTCGTGAAAGCTGCAGGATGAGGACAATGGTGAGCCTGTTACCTTTTGTACGTTAATTCACTGCGAGAGGAAATAGTTGCACGGATTATCCATGGACTGTGTAGCAGCAGGGATGGGCAAAGTGAGTTTATTTTTCTTTTTGTATCTCCATGTTCAGACTGGGTGGTTTTTTTGAGCAATGGAGTTGATCCATTGCAGAATCTCCAGCAGATCAACTTCAACCTTGATCTGGACTGGACCACAAATGATTTATTTGTCAGTCACCGTGATAGATTCCTAAAGCAGCGGGTGCAACGGGGCAGCTGGTGCAGTGGCGCCTCCGATGCATTGGTGCAGCGGGTGCAGCATACTGCGGCGCAACAGTACAGTGGTGCAGCTGGCCCAGTGTACAGTGGTGCAACAGTACAGTGGTGCAGCTGGCCCAGTGTACAGTGGTGCAACAGTACAGTGATGCAGCTGGCCCAGTGTACAGTGGTGCAGCTGGTGCAGTAGTGCATCGGGTGCAGCAGGCACAGTGGTGCAGTGTACAGTGGTGCAACAGTACAGTGATGCAGTGTACAGTGGTGCAGGGTGCAGCATGCACAGTGGTGCAGTGTACAGTGGTGCAGCTGGCAGTGTACAGTGGTGCAGCTGGTGCAGTAGTGCATCGGGTGCAGCAGGCACAGTGGTGCAGTATACAGTGATGCAGCTGGCAGTATACAGTGGTGCAGCTCCGGTCTCCTCCCTCACTACAAAGAGGTACAGGGTTGTAGGTTAATTGGCTTTGGTTTAAAACATTTGTAAATCATCTCTCACGTGCAGGATAGTGCCAGTGTACGGGATCGGCACGGACCCGGAGGGCCGAAGGGCCTGTTTCCACACTGTATCTCTAAAATCTAAAGAGACCATGGATAGGCGATCTTTTGGGTCAGAGTCCCCCTTTAGACTGATCGTAGGGGTAGGGGGGGGCGTGAAGAAAGTTGGAATAGAGAAGGGCAAAGCCTAGCAGGTAAGAGTGGAGTTAGACACCAGCACGAGGCCAAGTGTCAGAGACTCGCAGAATATACCCACCAGCTTTGGAACTGAAGCAAACAGTTAATCTGAGCGAGAATGTGTATTGCTGGATGTTGGATCTGCTCCGCATCTGACCCTGGGGCCTGAAATGGAAGGTGTGAAGACAGCCCACCAAATTTATCACGGTGACTGACAAATAAATCACTTGTGATCCAGTCCAGATCAAGGTTGAAGTTGAACTGCTGGAGATTCTGGCTCATTATGTCACTGCTCCAGCTACACCAGAGGCCTCAGGGCCCTTTTTTTATTGCCGTTTTGGCCATTAACTTCAATCACTCCCTTACTTAAGACACAAGCCGCACACTTTTAAAGCAGCACCCTGGCAGGATACGCTTTTTAATAGCAGTTACGAGAGGGACCTCTGCTTTGTATCAATTAGTGTCTCGCCTTCAGGGTCTCCATTAGTGATGTTTCTCTCAGAGGCCTGGTGCCTTTCATTGAATTAGAAGGGTTATTTCTCCCTATGAGTGTATTTTGAGGGTTATTAAACACTGAGCATTTTGTCTTTGTGTCAGCCAGGTAGGGTCAGGTATTTCCAAAGGATATTGCTATTGAGTGTGTGCAGCTTAGGTTCATTAACATCCAGGTTAATACCCGGGATGGCAGGACTGACATACGATGAAAGAATGGGTCGACTGGGCTTGTATTCACTGGAATTTAGATGAGAGGCAATCTTATGGAAACATATACAATTCTTAAGGGATTGGATAGGCTAGATGCAGGAAAGAGTTTCCCTATGTTGGGGGAGTCCAGAACCAGGGGTCACAGTTTAAGAATAAGGGGTAGGCCATTTAGGACTGAGATGAGGAAAAACTTTTTCACCCAGAGAGTTGTGAATCTGTGAAATTTTCTGTCACAGAAGGCAGTGGAGGCCAATTCATTGGATGTTTTCAAAAAAGATACAGATTTAGCTCTTTGGGCTAACGGAATCAAGGGATATGGGGGAAAAAAGCAGGAACGGGGTACTGATTTTGGATGATCAGCCATGATCATATTGAATGGTGGTGCTGGCTTGAAGGGCCTAATGGCCTACTCCTGCACCTATTTTCTCTGTTTCTATAATAAACGTAATAACCACGGCAGAATAACCAAATAGATTGTTTACCCAGTGGAACAGGCACCATCTCTGGATTGAACAATGGGTGACGTTTTGGGTCAAAACCCTTCATCTGACCCGAAACGTCACCCATTCCTTCCATCCGGAGATGCTGCCTGTTCCGCTGAGTTACTCCAGCATTTTGTGTCTGCCCCCAGTGTAAACCAGCATCTGCAGTTCCTTCCGACACTAGATTGTTGACCCGATCCATTTGAGGAATAGATCGGGTAAACGCACAGAGCCTCTCGCCCAGACTGGGGGAATCGAGAACCAGAGGACATAGGTTTAAAGTGAGGGGAGAATGATTTGATAGGAGCTTGAGAGGGGCGACGTTTTTTCTACAAAAGGTGATGGGTGTATGGGATACAAGCTGCCGGAGGAGGTTGTTGAGGCAGGTACTATCACAACTTCTAAGAAACGTTTAGGCAGGTACACAGATTTGGTAGGTTCAGAGAGATATGGGCCAAACGCAGGCAGGTGGGACTAGTGTAGACTAGTGTAGAGTAACGACTTGGTCAGCGAGGGCAAGTTGGGCCAAAGGGCCAGTTTCCACGCTGTATGACTCTATGATACTCGTATTCCGTATGAGCAACTCGTATTCGCTTGGGTAACTTACAACCCAGCGGTATGAGCATTGAATTTTCCAATTTTAAGCAACTAACCCACTACATCCTCCTTCCCCCACCCCTTCCTTCCCCAGAGCCTCTGACTTGCTGCCCCTCCCCTCACTCCTTACCACCCCTGCCTGAAAGCTGACTGACCGTGTACTAGTTTCAGCCCTCTCTAGCCCCCCCCCCCCCCCACCTGCTCTTGTTCCATTTACAATGGAAACTAAATCCACAACCTTTCCATCCACGAGTTTCCCGGTTTCCAACTCCCTATCCTTTCGGGCTCACACCTGTCTTTTCATCTCTGGCTTTTGTCCATCCATTAACCCCCTTGCCCTGTGTTCTCCTGTTACTGGCCCTGCTCTGTCCTGCCCCTCCTCTCCCTCTAAGCTTTCTTTACCCTCCCCTTCCCCCACAATCTGTCTGAAGAAGGGTCCTGACCCGAAACGTCGCCTATTCATGTGTAGGACGCAACTGCAGATGCTGGTTTAAACCAAATTGTTATTTCTGGAAAAATGCAGGCAGCTGCCAGTGTTCTGAAACAAAAAGGCTGGCCACTTCCAGTACAGGGCTCAGCATCCCAGCAACTGAACACATATCCTCAGGTGAGAAGATAGACACAAAATGCTGGAGTAACTCAGCGGGACAGGCAGCATCTCTGGAGAGAAGGAATGGGTGACATTTCAGGTTGAGACCCTTCTTCAGATTGGTTAGGGATGAGGAAAACGAGAGATATAGAAGATATAGATATAGTCTGAAGAGTCTCGACCCGAAATGTCACTTCGCACCATAGATGCGGCCTCACCCGCTGAGTTTCTACAGCATTTTTATCTACCTTCGATTTTTCCAGTATCTGCAGTTCCTTCTTAAAGATATAGAGGATGATGTGAGCAGCGAGGGGGAATGTTGCAGAACGATCGCTGTCGGAGGAGGAGGAGGAGGAGGAGGAGAACTCATCCATGTTCTTGCACAGAGATCCTGCCTGACCCGCTGAGTTACTCCAGCATTCTGCGTCTATCTTCTCACCTGAGGATATGTGTTCAGCTGCTGGGATGCTGAGCCCTGTACTGGAAGTGGCCAGCCTTTTTGTTTCAGAGCACTGGCAGCTGCCTGCATTTTTCCAGAAATAACAATTTGATCCCAGTCAGCTTGAATTCCTAGTTTTCCATCCGCTGCCTGTGTTTTCTTTCCCTACGCCTAACTGGACAGGCAGACAGCGTTGGGAGTTGACCAATATGAACAGTTCAGTTTTAGTTTAGAGATACAGCATGGAAACAAGCCTTTCATCCTCCACCCATTGATCACCCATTCACACAAATTCTATTCTATTCCTCGTTCTTATCCACTCCCTACACGCTGGGGGAAATTTACAGAGACTAGTTACACTGACTCTATTCACACAGAGAGTTGTGAGTCTGTGGAATTTTCTGCCTCAGAGGGCAGTGGAGGCCGGTTCTCTGGATACTTTCAAGAGAGAGCTGGATTGGGCTCTGAAAGATAGCGGAGTCAGGGGATATGGGGAGAAGGCAGGAACGGGGTACTGACTGGGGGATGATCAGCCATGGTACCCTGGGAAATACAGCAATGTCTTTGCTTAATTTTCAAAAGATCATAGTGCAGGTGGATGGGATTAGGGGAAAACAAATGGTCGGCACGGACTGGAAGGGCCGAGAGGGCCTGTTTCCGTGCTGTAATTGTTATATGGTTATATCACATTGAATGGCGCTGCTGGCTCGAAGGGCCGAATGGCCTACTCCTGCACCTATTGTCTATTAACCTACAAACCCGCACGTCTTTGGAGTGTGGGAGGAAACCGGAGCTCCCGGAGGAAACCCACGCAATTACGGAGGGATGGTGCAAACTCGACACAGACAGCACCCGAGGTTAGACTCGAACCAGGGTCTCTGACACTGCGAGGTAGCAGCTTTTGGATTTGAGACTTATCTATAGAGACATACAGCGCGGAAACAGACCCTTCGGCCCACCGAGTCCATGCCGACCGGCCATCACCCCGTACACCAGCACTATCGTGCACACTAGGGACATTTTACCATTTTTTTAAAAACTGAAGCCAATTAACCGACAAACCTGTATGTCTTTGGAGTGTGGGAGGAAACCGGAGCAACAAGAGTAAACTCGTGCAGTCACAGGGAAAAGGTACATACTCCGTACAGACAGCACCCGTAGTCAGGCTTGAACTTGGGTCTCTGGCGCTGTGAGGCAGCAGCTCTACCGTTGCTTCACCGAGATGACATTTCCAAAGTATCTTGGTGCCTTTAATTTGGAAACTGATGTGTGCTTTACATTGCCCTTAATGTTCTTTGGTTGAGAGTCAAAAGGCTGAGGAGTTATCTTCAGTCCACTGCAGTTTAGTTTATTGTCACGTGTACCGAGGTGCAGTGGAAAGCTTTTGATGTGCGCTAACCTGTCAGTGGAAAGACAACACATGATTACAATCGAGCCGTTCACAGTGTGCAGATACATGATGAAGTCCGTGGCAATCTCTGCAGGGGCCCATCCCTTTTGCTGCATTAATGCACTTTGATGGAATTTACTATGAACAAGTAGCATTCAGTAAACGGTTCCCTCTTTCTGCTCAACCCTGGCTGCGGGGAAATGGGGAACACATGTGAGTCTGAAACCTCGATTCCATTAGCTCTTCTGAGAACTCGAAGCAATAGATTCCAGTCTTATACAGGGGGACCTCTGGGCTCCCGTAAACCTGTCTAGCAGGCTGCGGAGGTTGATTGCACTTACAATGCCAGAGACGCAGGATTTCCTGCCCAGTGCTCTTGCATTTGAATGGAGCTCCTGGTCGGCATGAAGAGTTTGCTCATGGTTGCCATGGTGCTGCTTTTATTGCTGACCTCTCGTCACAAAGGTAACTCTTTATTTTCCACGGGAAGCGGGTAAAACATTAAACGCTTAAACTGAGGTCACGTCTTGTTTTAAATAAATGGCTGTGAGCGAGCGACTTGAGTTTTCATCGCTGAGGATAAGGGCAGGTCTGTTCGTAGAAACAAGGAACTGCAATACACAAAGGGACACAAAGTGCTGGAATACCTCAGCGGGTCAGGCAGTGTATCTTGAGAACATGGACAGGTGACGTTTTGGGTCACGACCCTTCTTCATGTCTATTCACTAGGTTTTGATAACAGCTCATAAAGTAAGTAAGTAAATAAGTAAGTTTACTGGCCAAGTATTCACATACAAGGAATTTGCCTTGGTGCTCCGCCCACAAGTAACAACATGACATACAGTGACAGTTACGAATAACTCAGAAACACGAAACATTAATAATAATAAAACATTAATTCATTCATGGCTAATCTGTCTTTCCCTCTCAACCACATTCTCCTGCCTTCTCCCATAACTTCTGACACCATTACTAATCAAGAATCTATTCAATCTAGATCAATTGACAGTCACCACAGCCATCTGGGGCAATAAATTCCACAGATTCACTACCCTCTGATTAAAGACATTTCTCCTCATCTCCTTTGTAAAGGTATGTCCTTATATTCTGAGGCTGTGCCCTTTGGTCCTAGACTCTCCCACTACTAGCAACATGCACTGCACATCCACTCTATCCAGGCCTTTCACTATTAAGTAAGATTCGATGAGGTCTCCCCTCATCCTTCTAAACTTCAGCGAGCATTGGCCCAGAGTCATCAAACACTCATCATATGTTAACCAAATCAGTCCTGGGATCGTTCTCAGAAATCTCCCCTGGATTCTCTCCAATGCCAGCACATCCTTCCTCAGATATGTGACCCAACACTGCTCACAATACCCCAATTGTAGTAAACTAGTGCCTTATCAAGCCTCAACATTAGATCCATGTTTTTATATCCTAGACCTCTCAAAATAAATGCTAGCACTGCATTTTCCTTTCTTACTATCAATTCAACTTGTCAATTAACCTTTTGGGAGAGTAAGAGAGTAATGGTGGATGGCTGTTTGTCAGGTTGGAAGCCGGTGACCAGTGGGGTGCCTCAGGGATCTGTGTTGGGTCCACTGTTGTTTGTCATGTACATCAATGATCTGGATGATGGGGTGGAAAATTGGATAAGTAAGTATGCAGATGATACTAAGATAGGTGGTGTTGTGGATAATGAAGTAGATTTTCAAAGTCTACAGAGAGATTTGGGCCATTTGGAAAAGTGGGCTGAAAGATGGCAGATGGAGTTTAATGCTGTTAAGTGTGAAGTGCTACATCTTGGCAGGACAAATCAAAATAGGACGTACATGGGAAATGGTAGGGAATTGAGGAATGCTGTGGAACAGAGGGATCTAGGAATAACTGTGCATAGTTCCCTGAAGGTGGAATCGCATGTAGATAGGGTGGTAAAGAAAGCCTTTGGTGTGCTGGCCTTTATAAATCAGAGCATTGAATATAGGAGTAGGGAAGTAATGTTAAAATTGTACAAGGCATTGGTAAGACCAATTCTGGAGTATGGTGTACAATTTTGGTCGCCTAGTTATAGGAAGGATGTCAACAAAATAGAGAGAGTACAGAGGAGATTTACTAGAATGTTGCCAGGGTTCCAGCAACTATGTTACAGAGAAAGGTTGAACAAGTTAGGTCTTTATTCTTTGGAGCGCAGAAGGTTAAGGGGGGACTTGATTGAGGTCTTTAAAATGATGAAAGGGATAGACAGAGTTAACGTGGATACGTTTTTCCCATTGAGGGTAGGGAAGATTCAAACAAGAGGGCATGACATGAGAATTAAGGGACAGAAGTTTCGGGGTAACGTGAGGGGGAACTTCTTTATTCAGAGGGTGGTGGCTGTGTGGAATGAGCTTCCAGCAGAAGTGGTGGAGGCAGGATCGATTTTAACATTTAAGAGTAAAGTGGATAGGTATATGGACGTGAAGGGAATGGAGGGGTATGGTCTGAGTGCAGGTAGATGGGACTAGGGGAAAACAAATGGTTGGCACGGACTGGAAGGGCTGAGAGGGCCTGTTTCCGTGCTGTAATTGTTATATGGTTGTTATATGGTTATTAATGATAAAACACCATTGATGGAGCATGTGAACCAACAAAATACCAGATTAGGCTACAGATTTTTGGCTGTTGAGTAGAGCAACTACTCGTGGATAAAAACTGTTTTTATGTCTGGCTGTGGCAGCTTTGACAGTCCGGAGTCACCTTCCAGAGGGAAGTGATTCAAAGAGTTTGTGGGCAGGGTGAGAGGGGTCAGGGATGATCTTGCCCGCTCGCTTCCCGGCCCTTGCAGTGTAAAGTTCATCAATGGAGGGAAGGTTGCAGCCAATAACCTTCTCTGCTGATCCGACGATTCGCTGCAGCCTCCAGGTGTCGTGCTTGGCGGCTGAGCCAAACCAGACCATGATGGAAAAGGTGAGGACAGACTCTATGATGGCCGTGTAGAATTGGAGCATCATTGCCTGTGCCAGATTGTGCTTCCTCAGCTGCCGTAGGAAGTACATCCTCTGTTGTGCCTTTTTGACTGTGGAGTAGATGGTCGCCTCCCATTTAAGGTCCTTGGAGATGATGGTCCCCAGGAACTTAAAAGTCACCACAGATGTGACTGTGGTGTTGTTGATGGTGAGTGGGTGAGGGGAGGGGGAGCTCTCCTAAAGTCTACAATCAATTCCACTGTCTTAAGAGCATTGAGCTCTAGGTTGTTGCTACGGCACCAGGACGCCAGCTATGACACTTCCTGTCTGTAGGCAGATTCCTCCCCATCCTGGATCAGTCCGATCAGGGTTATGTCGTCCGCAAACTTGCGAAGCTTGACAGAGGTGTCTGTGGAGGTGCAATCGTTGGTGTAGAGAGAGTAGAGGAGAGGAGAGAGTAAGCAGTCTTGCGGTTCTCCTGTGCTGAGTGTTTGCGGGTCCGAGATGTGCTTTCCCAGCCTCATATGCTGCTTCGTGTCTGTCAGGAAGTTGGTGATCCACTGACCAGAGGGGTTCAGGCACAGTCAACTCGGAAAGTTTGGAGTGTAGTAGCTCTGGCACAATGGTGTTGAATGCAGAGCTAAAATCAACAAACAGGATCCTCGCATAGGTCCCCTGGCGGTCTAGGTGCTGTAGGATGAAGATCAGGCCCAGGTTGACTGCATCATCCACAGATCTATTGGCCCAATATGCAAACTGCAGAGGGTCCAGCAAGGAGTTTGTGATATTTTTCAGCTTGGCCAGCACAAGCCTTTCGCGTGTCTTCATGACTACAGAGGTCAGTGCGACAGGCCTGTAGTCATTAAGACAAGTAATCCTTGCCTTTTTGAGTACAGGGACAACAGTGGAGACTTTGAAGCAGGCAGGGACAGTACATGTTTGCAGGGACTGGTTAAATATGTCTGTATAGACTGGTGCCAGCTGTTTGGCACAGAGCTTGAGAGTAGAGGGGGAAACATTGTCAGGTCCTGGAGATTCCCGGCTCTTTTGTCCTCTGAAAAGCCTCTCCTCCACCTCTATTTTTATTTCCCTGGACTCCGTATTTCCCTGGACTTTGAGAAGATTTGGTAACAACTAAGGAATGGAAGAGTTACCACTCACATTGTCACTTGGTTTGGTGCTCCGGTTTCCTCCCACATTCCAAAAACGTGCAGGTTTGTGGGTTAATTGGCTTCTGTAGAATTATAAATGTTGCCCAGTGTAGGATAGTACCAGTGTACGAGATGATCGCTGGTCGGTGTGGAACGGTGAGCTGAAGGGCATGTTTCCATGCTGTATCTCTAAACTCTAGAGGCCAGGGACAATTTACAGAAGCCGATGAATGTACAAACCGGCATGTCTTTGGAATGTGGGAGGCTGCAAGATTAGGTTTGAAGGTTAATTGGCTTGGTCAAGTTGTAATTTGCAGGATGGTGTTAAGGTGCAGGGATCGCTGGTCGGCGCGGACATGGTGGGCCGAAGGGCCTATTTCTGTGCTGTATCTCCAAACTAAATCTGTAAACTAAAATAAAGCCTTTTCGGTGCCTTTTGCCTTTTCACCTCTGGCCTTTGTCACTTCTGACCTATATTCACATGCCACCACCTCCTTTTCCAGCCCACCCCCCCCCCCCCCCCCCCCCCCACCAGACTGAAGAAGGGTCCCAAACTAAAATATTGTCTGCCTATTACCATACACTGATGCTGCCTGACCCACAGAGTTCCTTCCAGCACTTTTGGATTTTTTTCCCGCTTTAAGAGGCAGCTCTATCTCCTCTGTCACTGTTTTAAATGCTGCTGTCAGAGATGAGAATAGTTTAGTTTAGAGATTCCGTGTGGAAACGGGCCGTTCGGCCCACCGAGTCCGCACCGACGAGCGATCCCCTCACATTAACACTATCGTACACACACTAGCGACAAATTTACATTTTACACCAAGCCAATTAACCTACAAACCGGTACGCCTTTGGAGTGCGGGAGGAAACCAAAGATCTCGGAGAAAACCCACGCAGGTCACGGGGAGAACGTGCAAACTCTGTACTGTCAGCGCCCGTAGTCAGGATCGAACCCGGGTCTCTGCTGCTGTACGGCAGCAACTCTGCCACCCGTAAATCACCATTGCGTATTATCCAGTCACAATTATACTTCTCGCAGTCCGCTGGCTGAGAGTGAAATGCTTGGGGACCGTTTCATGTTTCCCCTCATTATTGTGAGGATTGTAAAATGTTGGCACCAGCGGGGAAGGGAGTTAGGGGTGGGGGGGTTTGCTTTCAGTTCCACTTCTAGTGGGCTAATGCACTAAACTATACTGTCTGCTTTAGATTATTTCCCGCACTGAAGGAAGGAATACTGGAGACGTGGCCGCGAGGCTTTTAAGAGACCTGTTGTAGAGGGCACAGTGCTGGCAATCACAGGCACGTCTATTATAGCCACGCAATCATAGAGTCATACAGCGTGGAAGGCAAACGGACCTTAAGCCCAAATTGCCCACACCACCCAACATGACCTATCTGCACTAGTCCCACCTGCCTGCCTTGGCCCATATCCCTCTTAACCTGTCCTATCCATGTACCTGCCTGTTTCTTAAACATTACGATTGTACCTGCCTCAACTACCTCCTCTGGCAGCTTGTTCCATACACCCACCACCTCATGTGCAAAAGACCCCTCAGGCACCATCCTCGTAAATCTTTCCCCTCTCACCTTAAACCTATGCCCTCTGCTTCTCGATTCCCCTACTTTGGGCAAGAAACTCTGTCTAGCCGATGTATTCCTCTCACAATTTTGTACACCGCTATAAGATCACCCCTCATCATCCTGCGCTCCGAGGAATACAGTCCCACTCTGCTCAACCTCTCCTCATAGCCGAGGCCCTCGGTTCCTGGCAACATCCTCGTAAATCTTCTCTGCACCCTTTCCAGCTTGACAACATCTGTCCTGTAACCTGGTGCCCAGCACTGAACATAATACTCTAATAAAAAAGCTCACCAAAGTCTTATATTTCACTGCAAATATGACCTCCCAACCTATTTATTCAATACTCTGACTGATGAGAGTCAGATGATGGACAGTTTGAGCTTTAAAACCCATTCTGGGAACACTAAGGACACTTGACCCCACAGTTCCTGAATTTTCACGGTATGTTGTTAAAGAAATTATTAGAACTTTCTTAATTTCTGCTTTTCTTTCAAACTGGACATGCTAGGGCATGGTTAAGGTGCCTCAGTTTGCATGTGGAACTGAGTTTGGGACATTTTCCACCTTCGTAGATGTGCTCCGGCCTCCGGTTTCCTCCCACATCCCAAAGACGCGCGGGTTTGTAGGTTAATTGGCCCCTGTAAATTGCCCCCTAGTGGGCAGGGAGTGGACGAGAAAGTGGGATCACGCAGAACTCGGGCGTACGGGAGCACAGTTCCACGCCCAACACAATATCCTGTGTCTGAAGCAGAGTCCCGACCCGAAACATCACGTATCCATGATCTCCAGAGATGCTGCCTGACCACAGCGTTACTCCACAATGTTGAGTCCTTTTTTTATGAACCAGCATCTGCAGTTGCTTGTTTCTACAATATTTGAATTGCCCGAATTTCAGCACTCCTATTTGTCCTTATTTAAAATCTCATCTTCCTGCAAAAGTTGAAAGTGAAGATAGTTTGCCTTGTTTTTATGTGCTTTGGGGGATTGGTAAAGAAGACCGATGGTTCAATGGTTTCTTTATTGTCACACGTACAGATGCAGTGAAACGTTTGTTCTGCATGCACTCCGTCAAATCGTACTACACCATACCTACAATAGATCCTCTTCTGAAATAGCACCCAGTGAGTTGCCGCGTTCCAGCGCCATTTTGCAACGTCCAAGTCTCTGAAACATTCAATTCAGTTTAGAGATACAGCGCGGAAACAGGCCCTTCGGCCCACCGAGTCCGCACCGACCCGCGACCCCCCCCCCCCCCCACACATTAACGCTACCCTACACACACAATAGGGGTATTTTACATTTGTACCAAGCCAATTAACCTACAAACCTGTGCGTCTTTGGAGTGTGGGAGGAAACCGAAGAACTCGGAGAAAACCCACGCAGGTCACGGGGAGAAGGTACAAACCCCGTACCGAAGAGCACCGGTAGTCAGGATCGAACCCGTGTCTCTGGCAGTAGCTCCACCGCTGCGCCACTTGCAATTCTTATATTTTCTCAGCTTAAAGGAGCCGTTTGAGCAGAGACTGGGATGGAGTATTTGCAAAAGGTGCTCATTATAGCAGCACTGGGGACTGCAAGCAGCCATTAAACCAAAGTCAAAAGGGCAACTGGGATAACTATCTAACACAAGCCAGATGCAGACACTTGCAGCATTTTAGTATGTCAGGGTTAATCCTGCATTCCTTTGCTCTGCTGGTCCTTGATGATACAAGTGAGATTTTCACTGTGAGATCAATTTGTTGCCTTTCCCTGACCTGAAAGAATGATTTGATTTGGCAGTAATGTTATGCAAAATATCAAAACAATAGCGAAGATAAAAGGACACACAATGCAGGAGAACTTCCTCAACAGCTAAAGTCAAGTCAAAGTCAAAAGAGTTTATTGTCATGTGTCCCTGACAGGACAATGAAATTCTTTCTTTGCATAGCACAACAGAACATAGTAGGCATTGACTACAATTATATACGTAAATACACACATTAATTAATAAATTAATAAAGTGCAAATAACAGATGGAGGGGTATTAATGTTCAGAGTTTTTCCGAGCCAGGTTTAATAGCCTGATGGCTGTGGGGAAGTAGCTATTCCTGAACCGGGTCGTTGCAGTTCTCAGGCTCCTGTACCTTCTACCCGAAGGTAGCAGGGAGATGAGTGTGTGGCCAGGGTGGTGTGGGTCCTTGATGATGCTGCCAGCCTTTTTGAGGCAACACTGTGGTAGATCCCCTCGATGGAAGGAAGGTCAGAGCCAATGATGGACTGGGCAGTGTTTACTACTTTTTGTAGTCTTTTCCTCTCCAGGGCGCTCAAGTTGCCGAACCAAGCCACGATGCAACCGGTCAGCAAGCTCTCTACTGTGCACCTGTAGAAGTTAGAGAGAGTCCTCCTTGACAGACCGACTCTCCGTAATCTTCTCAGGAAGTAGAGGCGCTGATGAGCTTTCTTAATAATTGCATCTCGGATGTGTTCTCGGACCAGGAAAGATCTTCAGAGATGTGCACGCCCAGGAATGTGAAGCTCTTGACCCTTTCAACCATCGACCCGTTGATATAAACAGGACTGTGGGTCCCCATCCTACTCCTTCCAAAGTCCACAATCAGTTCCTTGGTTTTGCTGGTGTTGAGGGCCAGGTTATTGTGCTGGCACCATATGGACAGTCGCTCGATCTCTCTTCTGTACTCCGACTCATCCCCATCAGTGATACGTCCCACAACAGTGGTGTCACAACAGTGGTGCTAAAGAACATTGTCATCCTATCTATACAACAATAACATGCTGGACAGATTGCAATTCGTCCATTCTGTTTATTTCTTGGTTCCACGTGTAACATGAAAGTGCTCCAATACTAATGTGGCATGCAAGGGTAATACTGTTTGGACTTTAAAGAAACAGCGCAGAAACAGGCCCTTTGGCCACCGGGTCCATGCCGACCAGCGAGCACCCCGTACACCAGCACTATCCTACACACTAGGGACAATTGTTTTCTTTTTTTTTTTTTTAACTGAGCCAATTGACCTACAAACCCTGTACCTCTTGGAGTGTGAGAGGAAACTGGAGCACCAGCAGAAAACCTACACGGCACTAGGAAAACGTACAAACTCTGCACAGACAGCACCCGTAGTCAGGATCGTCAGGTCCACTGCACTGTGAGGCAGCAACTCTACCAGTGTGCCAACCCGACTCCTTGAAATGACTAGATTTAAGTTTGTACTGTCACGTGTACTGAGGTACAGTGAAAAGCTTTGGTTTGCATGCTAACCTAATGGATCAGATAATACTATACATAAATGCAATTAAGTCAAACTCAAACAGATAGATCAAAGGCGAAGATACAGAATGCAGAATATAGTTCTCAGGATTTTAGTGCAGCAGTTCCAGACAGTACAATGTCTGCAATGTGATAGAGGTGAATTAAACAGTACTCTAGCTTATGGCAGGACCGTTTAGAAGCTTGATAATAGAGGGGAAGAAGCTCTTCCGAGTCTGGTGATGCGCGCTTTCAAGCTTCTGTACCTCCTGCTGGGTGGGAGCAGGCAGAAAAAGGAATGACTGGGGGAGGAAAGTTCCCTGATGTTATTGGCTGCCCCTTAAGGTGAAGCACTGCTTGCCTTGAAGTGCTGACACTGGCATGGTCTAGGTCAGTGGGTCCATTTCCTCTCCCCTCAAGGTGGCTGACTGGCAGGGTTTAGTTGTGTGGGTTCCTGTCTCCTCTCCCGATGTGTTGACTGAAATAGGGCCACCGTTACACAGGAGATGGCTTAGACGTTACCTCAGATTGCTTTCAGACAACAGGTGAAAGTGACACATGAAAGATCATAAGATTACAAGTGATAGGAGTAGAATTAAGCCATTCGGCCCATCATGTCTACTCCGCCATTCAATCATGGCTGACTTGGGATGGGGTAGCACAGTGGCGCAGCAGTAGAGTTGCTACTTTACAGTGCCAGAGACCCAGTCTTGATCCTGACTGTGGGTGCTGTCTGTACGGAGTTCTTCCTGTGACTGCGTGGATTTTCACCGGGTGCTCCAGTTTCCTTCCCGTTCAGGTTTGTAGGTTAATTGGCTTTGGTAAATTGTTAAATTGTCCCTAGGGTGTAAGACAGTGTTGGTGTATGGGGCTGATCACTGGTCGACGTGGACTTGGTGGGCTGAAGAGTCTGTTTCCACATTATATCTCGAAAGTCTAAATCTGGAGAATGATCAGGCTAACTTTGATGGTGAACAAATTATTGGGAACGTTTCTGAGAGACAGCATAATTATCAGCATTTTGGGAAGCATAGATTAAACGTGGGCAGTTATTGATTGAATTGATGGACAGAGACAGTCTGGATTCAAGTCCTTTAGCCCACCAAGTCCACACCAACCATTGAACACCCGTTCACACCAATTCTCTGTCATCCCACTTACATATCCACTCCCTACACATTCGGGGCAATTTTCAGAGGGCCAATCATCCTACAAACGTCTTTTGGGAAGAAACTGGAGCATCCGGAAGAAATCCAGGCAGTTACAGGGAGATGGTACAGGAAAGACAAGAGCGAAATACGGATCTGCATCAACCCTAAGGACTTGAACTTGGCCATCAGGCGCCCGCACTATCCCACTTCTAAGGCGTTCTCCTGTCCGTAGCCCCCACCATGCCCCAGCGTCCCCGCTTGTTCCCGTCGGGGAAGGAGGTGATGGCGAGGTGCGGACCCGGTCTGGTCGCCTGGTCAGGCCGCCTGTCCGTTACGGCGATTACGTGTGATCCTGTATCCCTGTGCTTTACTGTTTGCACTCACCCTGGCGCATGAGACGTGGTCGCCCTGTCACTCACTGTTTGTTTTGGTAGAGGAAGGATGTAGATGATATGTGTATCATCTACACTCACACAGACAGCACCAGAGGTCAGGCTGAAACCCGGATCTGATGCTGAGAGGTAACAGCTCTACCAGCTGCTCCGCTGTGCCGGATTGTAGATTTGACATGAGAAGATTGTGTTACAATAACTAACCTCACTGGGATACACTTCCGTTGATCCTGTCTCTGAAGGCAATGACTGTGACAGGGTGACCTTACTTTGCAGTTTTCAATTTGTGATTTAAATACTTCAACGTGTTAGGTTAAGGGTGGCACAGTGGCACAGCTAGTAGAGCTGCCTCATAGCACCAGAGACCCAGGTTCGATGCTGACCTCAGCTGCTGTTTGTGTGCTTTGCAGGTTCTCCCTGGGACCGCATGGGTTTCCTCCAGGTGCTCCGATTTACTCCAACATCCCAAAGATGTGCAGATTTGTAGGTTAATTGGCCTCTGTAAAATCCACCCCCCCCCCCCCCCCCCGTATGTAAGGGTGTGTGAATGTGAGATAACATAGAACTAGGGTAAACTGGTGATCGATGGTTGGCTTCAGAGGTCGGAAGAACCTGTTTCCATACTGCATCTCTAAACTAATGTTTCGTCATTGAGTCTTACAGCATGGAAACAGGCCCATCGGCCCAACTTGCCCACACCGACCATCATGTCCTATCTGCACTACCCCCACCTGCCCGCATTTGGCCCATATCTCTCCAAACCTGCCCTATCCACGTACCTGTCTAAACGTTTCTTAAACATTGCGATCATACCTTCCTCAACTACCTCCTCTGGCAGCTCGTTCCAGATATTGAAATTAAGTTGCAAAAGGCACAATTTGGTTCCATTTTATTACGTTGCCTGTTGTCAGAAAACCATAGCTTCATTGGAAAAGCTCAGAAAGCCACAGGAACAATAGGCTTGGAATTTGGACGGGAGAATCTTTCTGAATTGTTTATTGAGCCCAACCACTCCTTTCTTTTCAAACACGGATTCTGAGCTCATTTCACTTATAGGAGACAGGTGACTATTGATAGCAAACAATGCCAGCACCGGTACCAGTCTGAAAGTCTGCTTTTCCCACACTGCAGCTTTGAAAGGAGCAACTGAGTAAGTGGTTCTCAGATTTCATCTGCTTTGACTGAAGCACTGGTCTGGAAACTGTGAAATCAATAGTTTTCGAAAAGTAAACTTCCTGGAAGATAGTGTGTGGCCTTTCTTTTAAGTAGCTATTTTTGCATTCTGCTTTGGGATTTAGTTTAGTAAATCCTAATCTTAAGGTATGAACACCAAATAAAAAAAACATATTTGTGTCTAAACTGCTAAATAATGTCACTCTATGTAAGAAGCCATTTTGGTTGGGTGCTCCTACATTAAATGAAGCAGTGTGCCTTCTTCACCACCTTATCCATCTGTGCTGCCACCTTTACATTCTTACACCAAGTTCCCCGTTTCTAAACAATAGGGCCCGACAATTCTTTGTGTATACCCTGCTCTTATTGGACCTCTCAAAACGCATCACCTCAAACTTGCATGAATTAAATTAATCTGCTATTGCTCCACCCAATTTACCAGCTGATCGATGTTGTTCTGTAACACAAGACTCTCTTCCTCACCATCACCAATGCCATAAATGTTATATGCAAATATATTAATCATATCTCCTGCATTCATATCCAAATCATTAATGCATGTGGCAAAGAACAAGAATGTCAGTCAGCACCATGTAGGAAGGAAATGCAGATGCCGGTTTAAATCGAAGATAGACACAAAATGCTGGAGTAACTCAGCGGGACAGGCAGTGTCTCTGGAGAGAAGGAATGGATGACGTTTCTGGTCGAGACCCTTCTTCGGACAGAAAGACATCAGACATCAGTCTGAAGAAGGGTCTCGACCCGAAAGATCACGCATTCTTTCTCTCCTGAGATGCTGCCTGTCCCGCTGAGTTACTCCAGCATTTGATGACTACCATGTGATACATCGTTGGTCATAGGCTTCAAATCGCGAAAACATCCCTCAGAGTCTTATTGCTACATCAACTTTGAATCCAATTTATTTTAGTTTCATTTAGGGAAACAGGCCCTTCGGCCCACCGAGTCCGCGCCAAGCAGTGATCCTCGCACATTAACACTATCCTAAACACACCAGGGACAATTTACACTTATTATGCCAATTACCTTACAAACCTGTACATCTTTGGAGTTTCGGAGGAAACCGACGATGTCGGAGAATCACAGGGACCTTGCAGATCACAGGGGGAAACGTACAAACTCTGTACAGACAGCACCCGCAGTCGGAATTGAACCTGGGTCTCTGGTGCTGCAAGGCAGCAACTCTACCGCTGCGCCACCATCCAAATTTGCTTTGGATCAAATCGGCCTACAACCTTTTCGGACCAGTTTTTCATGTCATACCTTGTTAAAAGCCTAAGAGAGGTCCGCGTGGTCTATATCAACTGCACTGTCTTCATCAAGATCAAAAGACGTACGAGCAGAATTAAGTTATTCCACCCATCGAGTCTGCTCCGGCATTCGATTATGGCTGATCAATTTTTCCCTCTCAACCCCATTCTCATGCCCTCTGATGCTCTTACTAATCAAGAATCTATCACTACTCTCTGCTTGAATGACTTGGCCTCCACAGCTGTCTGTGGCAATGAATTCCACTGATACACTACCCTCTCGCTAAAGACATTTCTACTCATCTCCATTCTACAGGTATGTCCTTTTATTTTGAGGCTGTGCCCTTTACTCCTATACTCTCCCACTGCTGGAAACATCCTCTCCACATCCATTCTATCCAGGCCTTTCATATATATCAAATAAAACCTCATCATGTTCATGACCATTAATCCATGCTAAATGTCCAATATTTGAGGACCAACCTTTCATGTCACACCTTGTTGAAAGCCTAACTGAAGTCCGTGAGGTCCACATCAACTGCACTGTCTTCACCATAGGGCACAGGAGCAGAATTAGGCCATTCCGATGAATCCCTGCTTTTCAAAGTATGGATTAATCCTGTCTCGTTGGATGTTTTCAATGAACTTTTCCCCACTGCTGACATTAGAGCCCAACAGACAGAACCAAGCAATCTCCTACAATGTGGTTACATTCGCTATGATTCCATTGTATCGCAGCCTTCGGGTCAGGAAGGAAAAATCCTGGAATAAATGGAAATAAACTGGTTTGAACTCTACCCTTGTGTTGCAGGTGACGTGTCTCCAATAGCAATGATGCCGATTGCCCAGTCTCCGTTTGTTCCACTGACCGAAGTTCTTTGCTGTGTCATCTCTGAGATGAACGACAGTCACATTACAGTCACCCAGGAAGCCCTGATGGATTATTTGGTCAAATACTATCCAGGTAATTTGATGTTCATAAGTGATAGGAGCAGAATTAGGCCATTCAGCCCATCATCTACTCCGCCATTCATTCATGGCTCTCTCAACTCCATTCTCCTACCTTCTCCCCATAACCCCTGACACCCTTACTAATCAATAATCTGTCAATCTCTGCCTCAAAAATGTCCATTGACTTAGCCTCTGCTGCCTTCTGTGGCAATGGATTCCAGAGATTCACCAACCTCTGACTAAATAAATTGCTCCTCGTTTCTTTTCTAAAGGTAGGTCCTTTTATTCTGAGGCTATGACCTCTGGTCCTAGACTCTCCCACCAGTGAAAACATCCTCTCCACACCCACTCTGTCCAGGCCTTTTACGATTCGGTAAGTTTCAATAAGGTAGCCACTCATCTTACTAAACTCCAGCGAGTACAGGTCCAGTGCTGTCAAACGTTCATGATATATTAACCCAAGCATTCCTGGGATCATTTTTGTAAAGCTCCTCTGAACCCACTCCAACGCCAGCACATCCTTCCTCAGATATGGGACCCAAAACTGCTCACAATACTCCCAATGCGATCTGACCAGTGCCTTATAGAGCCTCAGCATGACATCCCTGTTATGCAACACAATGTGCTGTCTAACATCTCAAATTGCATCAGCAGATGATATCAGTCGCTCTTGCCCGCATGTCTTGATTAATCCTTCACCTTCTAATCTGAAGTTCTACCTCTTCTTTCAAACCTCAACTCCACTGTTCTATCTTTGGAGCGACTTGCCTTTTAGTTTCAGAGAAACTAAAACATCGTGGAAACGGGTCCGTCACCCCAGCGAGTCCACATCTATCATTGATCACCCGTTCACATTCATTCTATGTCACCCCACTTTTGCATCCTACACACTAGAGAAATTTACAGGTCAATTAACTGACAAACCTGCACAACTTTGGAATGTGGGAGGAAACCGGAGCACCCCACCTCCCACTCCCCTCCCTTGGCATCCCTTCTCCTGCTCTTTTAGATCCTCCTTTGTTCCACTTCTTCACCTTACAGATCCTCACCGCTCCTCCTTGCCCACCAGTCTGCATCTCCTCCGCTTTTGTCCATCACAGGTACTGACCTCCCCACCATCAAAAGAATCGGCAGGAGGCTCTGCCTCATAAAAGGCAGCCAGTAACATCAATGACCCGGGCCCGGCTCTCATTTCTCTCATCAGGAAGAAGGTATAGGAGTCTGAAAACCATGACCTCCAATTTCAAGAAGATTTTTTCCCCCAATCAAAGGGATCTTCGACATTACACAACACTAATTTTAGCAGCGATGAACTTCTTTGGAGAAACAAGGGATTGCAGATGCTGGTTTGCAAATTTGCAAAAAAAGTACTGGCTTAACTCTGCAGGTCAGCCAACATTTCTGGAGGCCATGATTAAGTGACGTTTTGGGTCGGGAAAGTCCCTCAGATAGGACATGTCCTCCAGGGATGCTGCCTGACCCTCTGGAGAGTAACACCAGCACTTGATGCGTGTATGCTGTTTTTGTCACGTACTTCTGTGGACTGTTTTGGTTCCACTACGAACTGTGGGGTTATTTGCACTTGGATTTTTGTTTGTTACTGTATATATTATCTGTGTGTTGTTGCGTTTACGGGCCTGTTAAGCCACTACAAGTAAGAATTTCATTGTTCTGTTGTCGGTACATATAACAATTCAACATTCCCGACGTACCACAAACAATGTATAAATTCATTCTTCTTGTTGCAGGGATAGCATCACCTTCTCAAGAGATCCTGCATAATGCCCTGAGCACTCTGATCCGGGGCAGGAAGGTTTACCATACCGAAGAAGGCTATTTCATCGTCACCTCCCACACCTACTTCATTACTGGAAACGCAGGGAAGCAGGGCCGCACATGGATGTTGGGTGAAGAAAGGGATACGTCGCTGCCTCCTGTTACCTATCTGGTGAGCGTGGAGAGCAGCGAGGACACGGCGAGAGACAAGGGCAGCCCTGGGATGGCTCACTGCAAATCCTGCTGCTGCTTCGACCAGCAGGAGCCAGGCCTCCATGGCAAGGGTGGCCGTAAGGAGCCCAGGCCCTCGGTTCAGCACCGGGCCACCTCCACGGCGACGGGCCAACAGGATACAGAGCCGGGCAGGGCCAAGGAGAAGGGGAACCATGTCCGCAAGTTCCGGCTGGGCCTGTTCCGGCGCGGTGCCAAGAAGGAGGGCCCCAAGAGGGAGTACGGGACCTTCTCGGCCCAGTTCCCTCCGGAGGAGTGGCCCTTCCTCAACGAGTCGGGCCCAGGGGACATTCCTCGGGAGGTGGAGCTGCAGATCATCCGGCGGGTCAATCCCAGCCTGACGGTGGACAACCTGGTCAGGCACACCCTGCTGATGAAGAAGCTGGACCGGGAGAACGGCGGGCCCCAGGAGCTGCCAATCGGCAGGCCGAGGCACCGGCCCAGAGGCAGCCCGCAGAAGGGGCCACCCAGGGCCCGGCGCCAGCACAGGACGCGGGCGGCCAGGGAGAAGCCGAGGCGCGGGGGCTCGCTGCAGGCCCACTCCCTGGAGGCAGCGGCCAGGCCTGAGGGAGGCCCCAGGGAGGGCAAGGGCAGAAGGGGCGAGGGAGAGCAGCCCGAGGCCCGAATGGCCCAATACCTGGGCAATGGCTCTCCACCCACCCAAGTCCACAAGAGGAGGATCGCCAACCCTTTCTCCAAGCTGCCTGCCGGGGAGCTGCCCTCGGGCAGGCGCACCAGGCCGGAGAAGGCCAGGGCCGAGCGGCGTGGCCGGGCAGCTCGGCGCCCCGAGTCCCCGGGGGTCGCACAAGGTCGCCACTTGGCGCGGGAGGGCGTGGAGGAGGCGACCAGACTCGCCGGCCACCATCTTCCATCGGCCGAAGACAAGCAGGAGCCAGGCCGCCCGGGGAGCGGCGCCGGGGGGACGGGGCGCGGGCAGGCCGGCCTCCCTGCCCGCCATTCGGCCCACCATGCGGGGCCAGCCCACCCGGGGAGCGAGCAGAAGCAGCAGCAAGACGACAGCTCAGCGAGATGGCGGGACGGGGACGGGGACCAGGGCCCGGCCGTCGTCCTACCTCCTCCGGGGAGCCTGGAGAGGCTGCTGACCCACCCTGGCCGCTCCAGCACGCCGGCGGAGTGCCGCGGGCAAGGCGGCGAGCGGGAGGCCCGGGGGGAAGGGGGCGACGACGAGGAGGAGGAGGGGGGGAGCGAGGGCGACGACACCCTGTACCAGAGAGCGCTGGAGGAGGACGACGCCTGCAGCTCCCTTTACCTCGACGACGCCGACGTGGCTTTGCCCTCCGGCCCAGGCCTGGCGGCTCACACCGACTGGCAGCGGCGCGGCTTCGAGGGGTTGGAGACGGGGTCGTGCAGCGAGAACTGGACGTTGGGCAGCGTCCTCATGGAGGAGCAAGGGGCGGACAGCGAGAGCCTGGCCCCGTCCGAGGCCTGGTCGGACAACGCAGCGGCAGCAGCAGCATCGCCGCGGCCGGGCTACCCCCACCCCGAGGGAGAGGAGCGGCCGGCCGGCTGCAGAGAAGCGACAGACCAGGCCTTCACTTACCGCCGCAACGCACCGCCGCTGACCGCCGCCGCCGCCGACGCCGAGTCCGAGGCGCGGCCGACAGACGGCGGGTCCCGAGGGCCGGCGGCCGGCCGCCAGCTCCGGGCGGTGCACAGGGGGACGAAGGCTCAGCTGGGCACCGAGCCTGCCATGTGGCCGCCACTCGCACGACGGCGGCTTGTCACAGACCAGTCAGGAGGAGCACAGTCAGCTGGAGAACCGCAGCATCACCGGCGACAGCGGCATCGACTCGCCTCGGTCAGTACCCAAGGCGTCCTCAGTGGGCAAAAAAACCCACACAAATGATGCAGGGACACGCAACAGTACAGCAGAACTGGCATGGCAGGACGTTCATATGAAGATAGACTCGGCTTGTACTCGCCAGAATTTAGAAGATTGAGGGGGGAATCTTATAGAAACTTACAACATTCTTAAGGGGTTGGACAGGCTAGATGCAGGAAGATTGTTCCCGATGTTGGGGAAGTCCAGGACCAGGGGCCACAGCTTAAGGATAAGGGGGAAGTCTTTTTAGGACCGAGATGAGAAAAAAAAATTCACCCAGAGAGTGGTGTATCTGTGGAATTCTCTGCCACAGAAAATAGTTGAGGCCAGTTCATTGGCTATATTTAAGTTAGATGTGGCCCTTGTGGCTAAAGGGATCAGGGGGTATGGAGAGAAGGCAGGTACAGGATACTGAGTTGGATGATCAGCCATGATCATATTGAATGGTGGTGCAGGCTCGAAGGGCCGAATGGCCTACTCCTGCACCTATTTTCTATGTTTCTATAAGTACATGCCATTCAGCCCGCCATGTCCATGCCGAACATGCCAAATTAAACAAATCTCCTCTGCCTACACTTGATACCCCTCCATTCCCTGCATATCCATTTGCCTATCTAAAAGCCTCAAACACCCACTAACCGGGCGGAGTCCATGATGGCCCTTTGTTGGCTGGGGAACATGTGCTCAGGACAGGGATACAAGGATCTGAACAGTGGAACTAGTAGAATGTCTAGGTTTGAGGGGAGAGGAATGGTGAGATATTTGAGATTAAGTAAATCAATGTTCATCCCACTGGGTTGTACTCTTGGGCAGTTAAAAACCCAGCACTATGAACGATGCAAGTAATATGCATTCCCCCATCCTACTAGCTCCACTGTAAGTATCCCTGTAACCCTGTCGTTGTTACATCTTCCTCAGTCAACAATGGGCCATTATGGACTCCACCCTTCCTGGGGTCATCTGTTGCCGGCCCTATTTTGTTCTGGCCTTCGTTATCTTTCAGTGTGCAAAAGGGGTCTGACCTGAAAGTTAACGTGTTCCTTTCTCCAGAGATGCTGCCTGACCCACTGAATTACCCCAGCATTTTGTTTCTGCAGTTCCTTCCTGCATGTTTTGTCCACCTTATCTATGCCTCTCATAATTTTATACACATCTAACAGGTCTCCCCCTCAACCTCCGGCGTTCCAGAGAAAACAATCCAAGTTTGTTCAACTTATTCTCTAATCCAGGCATCATTTTGGTAAAGCTCTTCTGTCGTCTCCCCATAGCCCCACATCCTTCATGGAAAGAAAATAAGTGCCAGAAATGTACATAATACTCAAAATGCAGCCTAACCAAAATCTTGTGTAGCTGCATCATGACTTCCTGGCACTTCTGCTCAATGTCCTGAGCAATAAACGCATGCACACCATACGCCACCTTTACCACTCTTACTCAGCAGGTCAGGCAGCATCTGAGGGGGGAATTGGACCATCATCTGACCAATGGGTCCCGACCTAAAACAGATTGACCGATCAACCTGAAGATGGGTCCCAGTCCAAAATGTCATCTGTCCATTTCCCTCTACAAATGCTGCATGACCCGCTGAGTTCCTCCAGCACTTTGTGTTTTGCTTACGATTCATTGTGTGTGTGTGTGTTCACTGGGCTTGGGCTCGGAGGAGTTACTCACGTTAGGAAAGGTCTTACTATGGACAATAGACAATAGGTACAGGAGCAGGCCATTCTGCCATTCAATGTGATCATGGCTGATCATCCACAATATGTACCCCGTTCTTGCCTTCTCTCCATATCTCTTAACTCCGCTATCCCTAAGAGCTCTATCTAACTCTCTCTTGAAAGCATCCAGAGAACCAGCTTCCACCGCCCTCTGAGGCAGAGAATTCCACATACTCACAACTGTTTGTGTGAAAATGTTTTTCCTCACCTCCGTTCTAAATGGCTTACCACTTATTCTTAAACTATGGCCCCTGGTTCTGGACTCCCCCAACACTGGGAACATATTTCCTGCCTCTCGAGTGTCCAAACCCTTAATAATCTTATATGTTTCAATAAGATCCCCTCTGATCCTTCTAAATTCCAGATTATACAAGCCCAGCCGCTCCAATCTATCAACAAATGACAGTCCCGCCATCCCGGGAATTAACCTTGTCAACCAACGCTGCACTCCCTCAATAGTAAGAATGTCCTTCCTCAAGTTTGGAGACCAAAACTGCACACAATACTCCAGGTGTGGTCTCACTAGGGCCCTGTACAACTGCAGGAGGACCTCTTGGCTCCTACACTCAACTTCTCTTGTTATGAAGGCCAACATGCCATTCGCTTTCTTCACTGCCTGCTGTACCTGCACACTTACTTTCAGTGACTGATGAATAAGGATCCCAGATCCCGTTGTGCTTCCCCTTTTCCCAACTTACCACCATTAAAGGGTCAAAGTTGGAGGGATCGGCCCAGATGTCTGATGTTTAGTTTAGAGATGCATCATGGAAACTGAGCCAATGGACCATTGATCACCCTTTCACACGAGATCCACATGACCCCACTTTCTCATTCACTCTCTACACACCAGGGGCAGTTTTACAGAGGCAATCAACCTACAAACCTGTATGTCTTTGGGGTGTGGGAGGAAGCTGCAACACATGGAGGAAACCCACACGGTCACAGGGAGAACATGCAATTTCCCCACAGACCACATCGAGGTCAGGATCAAACCCCAGTCTCCGGCGCAGAACCAGCTATGTCACGGTGCCGCCCTCAAAGGCATCCATACAAAGCCCTGTTTGTCTGGAGCTGTATTTGGAAGCCTCTAACTGGAGTTGTGGGAACCTCTAATACATGTGCCCCATCTGGACACGCACCTATTTCTCCCCTCTACCCACATTCCTTCCTCTGGCTTCACAATTCAAAACCCTTGAATACTTTCGACTCACACCTTCTGACTTTTCATCACTGGCCTTTGTCCAAATATCTACCTATCAGAAAAATCCCTCAAAGGCGCCTAAATTGCTGGAGTAACTCAGCAGGTGAGGCAGCATCTCTGTAGGTGTAGTTTGGGTCAGGACCCATCATCAGACTCTGAAGAAGGGTCTCGACCTGGAACACCACCTATCCAGAGAAGCAAAGAAATGCGGAAGCTGGTTTACAAAAAAAGACACAAATTGCTGGGGTAATTGGAGTAATTGCGGGTTAGGCAACGTTTCTGTTGAACATGGACAGGTGATGTTTCAGGTCCAGACCCTTCTTCAGAGCAATGTTGCAGTGCAAATGCAGAAAGATACGACAACTTTCATAATATCAGGGACGTTAAATCATTCTAATGGAATAGGAAAATGTGGATTGAGCAAAGCCTGGGTGGAATTCGTGAACACACACTGAACCCTTGTGGCCAGTGCGTTTCCTGCCCAAATTATGCAAGATCCAGTTCCAGTGTGGAAACAGGCCCTGCGGCCCAACTTGCCCATGCTGCCCAACATGTCCCATCTATACTAGTTGCAAGTTATAGGAGTAGAAGTAGGCCATTTGGCCCATCGTGCCCACTCTGCCATTCAATCATGATTGGTTAATCCCAATTTTCCTTCTCCCCATGAGCCTTGACACCGTTCTAATCAAGAATTTGCCTATCTCTGCCTCAAAAAATATCCATTGACTTGGCCTCCACAGTCCTCTGTGGCAATGAGCCTTTCTGACCCCTCAATCTATCTGTAACGCAACTTTCAAGGAAAAACCATAGCATCCTTTGGTTAACAGTAACTGTTGTTCGATATTTCTATAGTGTCCGCAAAATCGCTGCAATGTCCATAAAGGGACATCCTAATTTATGAAATGTGCTATATAGATGCAAGTCTTTGTGTGGAGGAAATCTTGGGTCAAACGTTCTGGACCAACATTAGGGCAGCACCGTCTCACAGCTCCAGAGACCTGCATTTGATCCTGACCTCCAGTGCTGTCAGCGTGGAGTCTGCAAGTTCTCCCTGTGACCCTGCGGGTTTCCTCCCACATCCCAAAGACGTGCGGATTTGCAGGTTAATTGGCCTCTGTAACATTGCCCCCAATGTGTTGGGAGAGGAGGAGAAACTGGGATAACACCAAACTAATGTGAATGGGTGATCGATGACACACGGGTTTGTGGGTTTGTGGGTATGGATCATGTGCAGGCAATTAATTATCTTGGCATCATATTCGGCATAGACATCGCGGGCCGAGGTGCTGCACTGTTCTACGTTTGCTGTTCTATATCAAAATGTGGGGCAGAACAGTGATCCCACTGCTGGCCATATCTTCCCATCTCCACCCCTTTCTGCTTTATGCAGGGACCGTTCCCTCCGTAACTCACGTAACTGGTCCCTTCCCACCCAAACCACAGAACAGTGACACAGCGGCAGAGTTGCAGCCTTACAGCGTCAGAGACAAGGGTTCGATCCTGACAACGGGGTGCTGTCTGTTCAGAGTATGTACGTTCTCCCTGTGACCTGTGTGGGTTTTCTCCAAGTGCATAGGTTTCGTCCGACACTCCGAATGATGTACAGGCTTGCAGGTTAATTCGGCAAGTTGTAAAATTGTCCCTAGGATGTGTAGGATAGTGTACTGGGTGATCGCTGGTCAGCGCGGACCCAGAGGACCGAAGGGCCTGTTTCCATGCTGTATCTCTAAAGTAAAGTATCTAAAATATCTATGTGTAAGGAAGACCTGCAGATGCTGGTTTACATCAAAGGCAGACACAAAATGCTGGAGTAATTCGGCGGGACAGGCAGAATCTCTGGAGAGAAGGAATGGGTGACGTTTCGGATCGAGACCCTTCTTCAGCCTGATGTCAGGCGAGGGGGCGGGACAAAGATAGAATGTAGTCGGAGACAGTAAGACTAGTGGAAGAACTGGGAAGGGGGAGGGGATGGAGAGAGAGGGAAAGCAAGGGCTATTTTAAGTTGGAGTAGTCAATGTTCATACCGCTGGGGTGTAAAGTACCCATATGAGGTGCTGTTCCTCCAATTTGCGCTGGGCCTCACTCTGACAATGGAGGAAGCCCGGGACAGAAAGGCCAGATTGGGGATGGGAGGGGGATCAGGTAAGTTAAGACAGACTGAGCGGAGGTGTGCAGCGAAATAATCGCCGAGCCTGCGCTTGGTCTCGCTGATGTAGAGAAGTTGACACCTGGAACAGCGGATGCAGTAGATGAAGTTGGTGGAGGTGCAAGTGAAGCTCTGCCTCACCTGGAAAGACTGTTTGGGACCTTGGATGCAGTAGAAGGGGGGAGATAAAGGGACAAGTGTTGTATATCCTGCGGTTGCAGGAGAAAGTACCCGGGGAGGGGGTGGTTTGGGTGGGAAGGGACCAGTTACGGGAGTTACGGAGGGAATGGTCCCTGCATAAAGCAGAAAGGGGTGTAGATGGGAAGATATGGCCAGTAGTGGGATCACGTTGGAGGTGGTGAAAATGTTGGAGGATTATATGCTGCATGTGACGGCTGATGGGGTGGAAGGTGAGGACAAGGGGGACTCTTTCCTTGTTACGAGTGGGGGGAGGGGGAGCAAGAGCGGAGCTACAGGATATCGAGGGGACACTAGTGAGAGCCTCATCTATAATGGAAGATGGGAACCCGTTTCCTAAAGAATGAGGACATCTCTGATGCCCTGGTATGGAACACCTTATCCTGGCGGCGTAGACGGAGGAATTGGGAGTACGGGATAGAGTCTTTACTGGAAGCACGGTGGGAAGAAGTGTAATCTAGATAGCTATGGGAGTCAGTAGGTTTGTAGCAGATGTCAGTCAATAGTTTGTGCATCCAGGTGGATACCTGAAAAGTACCTTTTTTTTTAACAGAGCCAGGTATAGAGCAAGAGTTTGGGAAATTTTTAAATATAGTTTAATCAGACAAAGTAAACTTGTTTGATCTAATGACCTAAAGGGAGATAATAGATCAGCCATGATTGAATGGTGGAGTAAAATTGTTGGGCCTAATGGGCCTAATTTTGCATTTGACGGCACTGGGCCTATACTTGCTGGGGTGTAGAAGAATGAGAGGGTACCTCATTGAAACGTACAGAATAGTGAAAGGCTTGGATAGAGTGGATGTGGAGAGGATGTTTCCACTAGTGGGAGAGTCTAGGACTAGAGGTTATAGCCTCAGAATTAAAGGACGTGCTTTTAGGAAGGAGATGAGGAGAAATTTCTTTAGTCAGAGGGTAGTGAGTCTGGAATTCTTTGCCACAGAAGGCTGTGGGGGAAAAGTCAGTGGATGTATTTAAGGCAGTGATAGATAGATTCTTGATTAGTATGGGTATCAGGTTATGAGGAGAAGGCAGGAGAATGGAGTTGGGAGGGAGAGATAGATCAGGCATGATTGGATGGCGGAGTAGACTTGATGGGCTGAATGGTCTAATTCTACTCCAATCACTTGTGATCTTATGATTCTGCTCCTATCAATTATGCCCTTATGACCTTCCTTTAGTTGCATGCTGTAGAAATGATCGCTCGTTTTATTTGAGCTTTTTTTTCCAGGACCAGGGCAAGTTTGGCATCAAACAACTCCATTGTCTTTGGCAGCCTGAAGAGGCAGAGCCTGATGCAGAGCTACGGGCCGCTAAGTAGCGGTGGACGGAGTGGTGTCTTGTCTCCGCACCCCTTGCTGCAACTCACGCCGGTGATGAACGTGTGAACCACAGACCCGCTCCCCAGCCAACGCGCATAAAGTCCAAGATAAACCTTGGGCCCCGACCTGTGTCTTAAGCTCTGCGTGCTGGGAATCCCTTCAGCTTTACACAACTTCTATAATTCAACATGAGTGGCCTTATAAACATTTCCGTTTGAGTAACGGCAGACAAAAACTACAGTGTATTTTTTACAAGTTATAAGATGAAATGTTTGCACAAAGGTACTTCTAAAGCAGTTCAGAATAAATACTTTCCTTCAAACAAAAGATAATTGGCACCAATCATTTTTTTTTAATTGGTCGTGCAATTTTGGACTTTTCAGTCTGGATGAGAGATTGAAAGGTCCTTAACTCATGGGAAAGTACAGTACAGTGGCGTAGTGGGAGAGCTGCTGCCTCACAGTGCCAGGAGACCCAGGTTTGATCCCGACTGCAGGTGCTGTCTGTGTGGAATTTGTACGTTCTCCCTGTGACCGCATGGATGTTCTCTGGGTGCTTCTGTTTCCGCCCACATGCCAGAGACGTGCAGGTTTGCAGGTTAATTGGCTCCTGTAAATTGCCCCTAGTGCGTAGGATGGGAAAGTAGTGTGTAAGTGATCGAAGGTCGGCATGGGCCAACGGGCCTATTTCCACGCCGTATCTCTGTGTATGTATGAAGTAACAGGCCCCTTGCCCACAATGATCATGCTGCCAATATCAACTAATCTCATTGGACATGATCCATTGCCCTCCATTCCTTCATGTATCTATCTGAAAGCCTCGTAAAAGGCACTGACGTATCTGCCTCCACCACCACCCCTGGCAGTGTATTGCAGACACCCTCTGCATCAGCAGAGGGAAAGACTAGAGATATGGAGTGTAAGATGTAAAAACGACAGATCAAAGCAGACGATGATTAAGAGTAGAATTGTTCATTGTTAGCTGAGGGAAAGGTAACACGAGGCATCCAATCAGTAAAATGAATCGGGAGGACAGTGAAACTAGTCGGAGAACTAGGGTGGGGGAGGGTCGGAGAGAAAGGGAAAGCAAGGGTTACTTGAAGTTAGAGAAATCAATACTCATACCGCTGGGGTGTAAGCTGCCCAAGCAAAATATGAGGTGCTGTTCCTCCAATTAGCATTGGGCCTCACTCTGACAATGGAGGAGGCCCAGGACAGAAAGGTCAGTGTGGGAATGCGAGGGGGAGTTAAAAGTAGTCCAAGGCAGACTGAACGAAGATGGTCAGCGAAACAATCGCCGAGCCTGCGCTTGGTCTCGCCAATATATACAAGGACGAAATGTGTAGGAAGGAACTGCAGATTCTGGTTTACACCGAAGTTAGGCACAAAATGCTGGAGTAACTCACAAGCAGCGCCACTGGGTAGAAGGAATGGGTGATATTTCGGGTCGAGACCCTTTAGTTTCAGTATGAAGAAAAGTCTCAACCCGAAAGGTCACCCATTCCTTCTATGCAGAGATGCTGCCTATCCCGCTGAGTTACTCCAGCATTTTGTGTCTATTACAGGAACGGACAATATGGAGGTTGCATGGCAGTCGGGTCACGACCCATGACCCGTACTGTTGCTATGCTACGCCAACTGGAGTACACGCGATGAACTGCAGGAAAGCACTGACCATTGTTTCCAGCGTAGCGGGCCCATTAAAACCAGCCGAAATGGTCAATTATTGCACTGTAAATAATTATGGAAATCGGGATAAGCGTGAGCGACATTTAGCCTACTTCAGAATTCCAAAAGTGAGTAATGACGGTAGATAGAAGCGAGAGCTGAAGGGACAACAACAGCCAAAGTGCTTGGCGAACATTGGCTGTTTGCTCACTGCATTTCATCAACAGTAAGGCATAATTTATGTTTTTTCTTGATTCCTTTGGCATCTAAAAAGTTTCAGAAGTGATAAATCTGGCAGTAAAATTTTTTAAATCGCCCATGGTTCTCAAGTGGGTTTTTACATACAAAAAGGAAACGCCTCTGAAGCAAAATTTACAGCCAGATTTATCACTTGTGATACTTTTTAGATACCAAAGGAATCAAGAAAAACTACAAATAATGCCTTACTGTTGATGAAATGAAGTGAGCAAACGTGTTAATTCCAAATATTTGCAATTCGGATATCTGCACAACCACTTTAGCTGTTGTTGTCCCTTCAGCTCTCGCTTCTCTTTATCTTCATTTCGCTTCACTTTTGGAATTCTGAAGTTGGGTACATGTCCCACACGCTTACCCCGACTTCCATAATTATTTACAGCGCATAAATTCAACATTTCGGCGGTTTTTGACAGGTAGTTAAGTACGCATTTCTTGCATTAATAGCGCAGCGAAGGGGGGGGGGGACAGGCGGACTGAGCTGCAGTACCGGCGCAGCGATGGAGACACACACACACACACACACACACACACACACACACGGATCGAGCTGCAGTACCGGCGCTGGCCCGGGGCGGCGCAGCGATGGGGGGGGGACACGCGGACTGAACTGCAGTACCGGCGCTGGCCCGGGGCGGCGCAGCGATGGACACACACACACACACGCGCGGATCGAGCTGCAGTACCGGCGCCGGCCGGGGCTGGGCGGGCGGCGGGGTCGCGGGCGGGCGGCGCGGTCTCTTTCCGCCCGGCCCCAGCGCTGCTCGGCCGCGTCGAGCCGCCTGTCCCCGCGTCGTTGTCGAGAAATGCCGGCGAGACTCAGCTGCCAGCCCGAGGAGCCGCAGCCCGCGATGGAGGCGGAGCCCGTGAACCCGAAGATGCACAAGAAGAGCAAGGTGAGGGCGGCTGGGGAGGGGAGGGGGAGGATATCCCCGGCACCGGTCCATTAATGTCCGTGATCCGGGCAGATACGCAGCCGGTCGGGCAGCATCTGTGGGGGGAGATGCAAACTTCACATTCTGGGTCTCGGACCCCGTCACCATTTGTCCACTCAAGAGAGTTTTGGATTGTCGTATGCACCGACCATGAAATTCTTTCTTGCAACTTTCTTGCAGGCTGCAAACACAACACACATTAGATAATAAACACAAGATAGACACAACATGCTGGGTGGGGTAACTCAGCGGGACAGGCAGCATCAGCTCTCTGACCTTTGGGCAACATGTCTGGAGAGAAGGAATGGGTGACGTTTTGGGTCGAGACCCATCTTCAAACTTCTCTCCAAAGGGATGCTGCCTGTCCCGCTGAGTTACTCCAGCATTTTGTGTCTATCTGCAGTTCTTTCATACACAGGACAATAAACACATTTCCAATGAATTAATAAGCTTGTTAAAACCTGTTGTGCCACTGCAAGAACGAATTTCATTGTTTCGTTTCGGCACATCTGACAATTAAACATGATTGACTCTTAAGTCTTGACACTCTTGACAAAACGAATGCAGAATAAAAACAAAGTCCTTAGTGCAACCCAAGACAGTCAATGGAACTTATACAAATGATTAGTGTTGTGTAGTATTAGTGCCCGATGGTTGTTGGGAGGAAGATATTCTTTAGGTTTATTATTGTCGTATGTACGTATGTCGGGCACAGTGAAAGGTTTTGTTTTGTATGCTATGCAAACAGATCAGATATACCATACATGAAAGCAATCAGTAACTGGGGTAGCGCAGCGGTAGAGTTGCTGCCTTACAGTGACCCAGGTTCGATCCTTACGACAGCTGCTGTCTGAACGGAGTTTGTCCGTTCTACCCGAGTGATTTCTCCGGGTGCTCCAGTTTCCCCCACACTTCAAAAACCTACAGGAATGTAGGTTAAATGTTCAAGAATGAACTGCAGATGCTGGAAAATCGATGGTAGACAAGAATTCTGGAGAAACTCAGCGGGTGAGGCAGCATCTATGGAGCGAAGGAAATAGGCAACGTTTCGGGCTGAAACCCTTCTTCAGAATGTAGGAATGTAGGTTAATTGGCTTCTGTAAATTGTAAGTTGTCTCCAGTGTGTAGGATAGTGCTAGTGTCCAGGGGTGATCTCTGGTCCGCGTGGATTCGACGGGCAAGGGTGTCCCACCTCGACTTCGTCCAAGAACCCCCACAGTCTTTTCAAGTAAGGTAGAGGTCCCCTTGCTCCTCCAACCTCATCTACTGTATCCGCTGTTCCAGGTGTGGACTCCTGTATATCGGCGACACCACGCGCAGACTCGGTGATTGTTTTGCTGAATACCTCCGCTCCTGCCGCCTAAACATACCTGTTGTCCCGGTTGCTAAACACTTTAACTTCCCATTCCCACACTGACCTGTCTGTTCTGGGCCTCCTCCATTGTCTAGAGTGAGTCCTATCACATATTAGAGGAACAGCACCTCATATTTCACTTGGGAAGCTTACACCCCAGCGGGATGAACATTGACTTCACCAACTTCAAGTAACTCTTGCTTTCCCTCGCTCTCCATCCCCTCCCCTTCCCAGTTTACCGACCAGTACTACTATCTCTGACTACATTTTATCTCTATTTGCTTTGTTGTTACCTTCTCCCAACTAACAAGCATCTATTCTACATTTCCTTGATCCACGTTCCCGCGTCCTGTTTTCACACCTTACACATCCTTATCTATACACTTCCTTATCTATGTACCTCCCACTCCCCTGACATCAGTCTGAAGAAGGGTCTCGATCCGTCACCCATTACTTTTCTCCAGAGATGCTGCCTGTTCCGCTGAGTTACTCCAGCATTTTGTGCCTATCTTCGACTTGCAAAGGACATTTTATTAACACATGCACCAATTGGTGTAGTGAAATGTGACTTGCCATGCAGCACACAGATAAAGATAAGACACAACATTAAAAATTCAACAATAAACATAAAACCATCCCCCCACAATGGTTCCAACTGTGAGGGAAGGCACAAAGTCCAGTCCCCATCCCCATGTCCACCCATAATCGGGCCTATTGAGGCCTCCGCAGGCAGTTCCCGCCGGGTGATGGTGCCCCGGCATCGGGAGAATCCTCTCAGTGGCTTGGGGTGCCAGGAACGGCTGCCCCCTTACCGGAGACCGCGGCTTCCGAGCCGACAGGCCGCGCTAGACGGAGCTCCACCACTGGCGGTCTCGGCGAGAGATCCCAGGCTCGGCGATGTTTAACGTCAGCGCCGCCGCCCACGGCCGGCTGCTCCACAGTCCCGCAGCTCCGCGATGTTTTTGTCGGCGGTCCCAGCGCGGCGACCCAGACAAGGCATCGCCCGCTCCGCGATAGCACTCCAGCGCTGCGCCGAAGCCGTGGTTCTGGCCGGTCCCGTCAGGAAACGCCGCTCCAGACCCACTGGGAGGCCACAAGGACGGGTCGAAGGTGCAGCCTCTCCGACCAGGTAGGGAGTTGAAAAAGCAGTTTCCCCCTTCTACCCCCCCCCCCCCCCCCCCCCCCCCCCCCCCCCCCCCCCCCCCCCCCCCCGACCCCCCACACATAAAAAAGGCTAGAACTCTGAAAACAAAAACTCAACTAACTAAAGATTTTTAAAAAAGAGATGAAAAAATGGACAGCTGCCAGCTGGGCAGCCATACCCGTACAGGACGGCGCCTCCTATCCCCCTACACGGCGTCCCCTATCCCCTATAAACCAGCATCTGCACTTCCTTCCTACACAAGGGTGTTTAATTGTCGTGTATACCGACGATGAAATTCTTTCTTGCTAAAGCTTAACGGGCTGCAAACACAATACGCATTAGATAATAGATAACAAACACAAAGACAATAATTAAAACTTTTAGTTTTAGTTTGAATTGAAACTAAAATTAATTAAAATTAAAACCTGTTGTGCCGCTGCAAGTAAGAATGTCATCGTTCCATTTTGCTTGATATGACAATTAAATACTCTCGTCATTCTTAACACTCTTGACAAAACAAATGCAATATGGAAAACAAAGTCAATATATTAATGACCCTGTTAAAACCTGTTTACAAAGCTGTGAAGCGGCAAGAAAGAATTTAATTGTTCCGTTTCGGTAGATATGACAATTACACACACTTGACTCTTAACACTCTTGACAAAACGAGTGCAAAACAAAAGCAAAGTCATTACTACAACTCAACACACTCCATCCAAGTTCATTGCACGGGGTCTGTGTTGTGCAGTGTTAGTGCCTCTTGGTTGTTGGGAAGAGGCTACTCTCTAGGCTTTGGTTTATTGTTGTCATACGTAGCGAGGTACCGTGAAAGCTTTTACTTTGCATACTATCCAAGCCGGTCAGATATACCATAAATAAATGCAGTCAGTGACTGTGGTCCAGTGAACTGGGTCTGGATTTTACAGATGCCGTGCCACTGGAGGGGAATGGAGAAACATAGAAAATAGGTTCAAGAGTAGGCCATTCGGCCCTTCGAGCCAGCACCGCCGTTCAATATGATCATGGCTGATTATCCAGAATCAGTACCCTGTTCCTGCTTTCTCCCCATATCCCTTGATTCTGTTAATACTCGACAGCCAGAGGATGGCAGGGTGGGGAGGATACTCGACAGATGTTGGGTGCCAGGGGATGGGGGATATGACAGTTGTGCTTGACAGATGTTGGTTGCCAGTGGAGGGGAGGGGCTTTGACAGATGTTGTGCCAGTGGACGGAAGGGGATTTGACAGATGATGGGTGCCAGTGAAGGGAATGTGGGGCGGGGGGGGGGGGGGGGGGTTGATTGGACTTGGTGGCCCTGTGTGGAGGGGAAGGAGTTGAGGGGTGGATGGAGTTGTGGTGTGGGTGAAATGTTGAAGGGATAAGAAGGAGCAAGAGAAGGATGGAAATAAGACGCTGTGAGATGTCTTGGGAATATTTGGCACAGCTGGAATTCCCGGGAGTGAGCTGCAGAAACAGCTCGGCGTCCTGTGACTCCCAAACACTGCTCCCACGGGGAGCCACAAGAGATTGCAGATGATGGAATCTGGAGCTACAAACAAAATGCTGGAGGAATTCGAACAGTGAAAGGCTTGGATAGAGTGGATGTGAAGAGGATGCTTCCACTGGTTCGAGAGTCTAGGACTAGAGGTCATAGCCTCAGAATTAAAGAACGTTCCTTTGGGAAGGTGAGGATGAATTTCTATAGTCAGTGGATGGTGAATCTGTGGAATTCACTGCCACAGAGGCCAGTCAATGGATGTTTTTAAGGCATAGATAGATACATTCTTAATCAGTACTGGTGTCAGGGGTTATGGGGAGAAGGCAGGAGAATGGGGTTGGGAGGGAGAGATAGAACAGCATTTATTAAATGGTGGAGTAGACTTAATGGGACGAATGTCCTAATTCTGCTCCTATCACATGATCTTATGACATAATTCGGCAGGTCAGGGGGCTTCTGGGAGTGGAGGGGAGGGAGGGTCGACATCTCGGGTCAAATCCCCTGCATCAGAACCATCATCAGTCTGACTGCAGGGTTTCGACCTGAAATGTCGACCGTACTTTTCCATCCACAGATGGATTGATTGTAAGATGCAAGGTGAAATTCATCTCCTGAGTTCATGCAGAAGACAATGGTTCCTCATGAGTGGACTGATGCTCTCCGAGGAGAGAAATGCAACCTTGATCAGTTCGGGCTTCTCCACAAGCAAAGACGTTGAGCATAACACCAGTGATATGCTTGATTGAAAAATACAGCGTTGAAATAGGACCTACTGCCCACAGAGTCCACGCTGACCATCGATCGCCCATACCCACTAGTTCTCTGTTACCCCACTTTCGCATCCGCTCCCTACACACTCGGGGCAGTTTTACAGAGGCCAATTAACAGACAAGACAAGTGCGTCTTTGGGATGTGGGTGGAAACCAGAGCACGCGGGGGAAACCCATGCGGTCACAGGGAGAACGTGCAAACTCCACACAGGCAGCATCAGGATCGAACCCTGTTGTGTGACGTTGTAGGAATGTAGAACACGGACCAGTACAACACAGGAATGGGACCCTTGGCCCACAATGTCAAAACCAACCTTTATCTGCTTGTATTTCATCCATATCCCTCGATTCCCTGTATATCCATGTGCCTATCTAAAACCCTCTTAAACGCTACTATTGTATGTGCCTCCGCCACTACCCTTGGCAATGCCTTCCAAGCCCCCACCACCCTCTGTGTCCCGCACATCTTTCATTAAACATTTCCCTTCTCACCTTACTGCTATGCACTCTGGTGTTGACTGTCTCCCCTATCTATGCCCTATTGGATATACTTTCATCTGGTCTCCATTCAACTTCTGGCATTCTAGAGAAAACAACTGTGACTGTTGGCCTGCAATCCAGACATGACTCTGACAAACCTCCTCTACCAGCTGTGCCACTGTGCCTCCCATAAAAATAAAATGCTGCTCGCTGAGTTCCTTCCATCTATTTCTTGCCTTGTTTTGTCGCTCCTCACTTCTTTTCAAGCCTTCTCCCACACTACTACCATCGGTCTGATGAAGAGTCGTCTCTCTATGTCCTCTGGGGATGGATGGATGGATGAATGAATGACTGAAAAAAAGACACAAAGTGCTGGAGTAATTCAGCGAGCGGGACAGGCAGCATCTCTGGAGAATATGGATATGTGATGTTTTGGGTCGGGACCCTTCATATAGAGTGATACAGTATGGAAACAATTTGCACACACCAGCTAATATGACCCAGCTACACTAGTCCCATCTGACCGCATTTGGTCCATATCTCTCCAAACCTGTCCTATTCCTGTACCAATCTAACTGTTCCTTAAATGTTGGGATAGTTCCTGCCTCAACTACCTCCTCTGGCAGCTTGTTCTATACATCCACCTCCCTTTGTGTGAAAATTGACCCCTAAAATTCATATTAAATCTTTTTTCACTTCACCGTAAACCTGTGTTTTCTGGTCCTCAATTCACCTGTTCTGGGCAAGATATTCTGTGCACCTACCCGATCTATTCCTCTCATGATTTTATACACCTCAATAAGATCACCCTTCATCCTCCTGCGCTCCAAGGAATAGAGTCCCAGCCTACTCAACCTCTCCCTATATCTCAGACCTTCTAGTTCCTATCCTCGTAAATCTTCTCTGTACCCTTTCCAGCTTGACACAATATTTTCTATAACATGGTGCCCAGAACTGCACACAATTTATTCTTTAGAATGAATAAAAGGTACAGCATGGAAACAGGCCCTTTAGCCCACGCCAATCATCAATCACCAGCTTACACTAGTTCTATGTTATCCCACTTCCTCATCCACTCCCCAGAGCAGTGCTTCTTAAACTATTTCAGTGTCATTCACCCTTGAGTCTTTATCACAAAATTTCATTCACCCTCGACTAAATTTTCTCATGTGTTTTTGGTAATTTTTGTCGTATTCTCCCTTGTGTATAATTTTATAGGTAATTTTGTCACACGAGCAAAAAACATGAATTAACTAATTTCCTGTGTTTATTTTATTCAACTTTTTGAACATTCTAAAAATATGTAAAGAAAACTAGGAGTGAAAAAAAAAGTAGACAAAAATGCTGGAGAAACTCAGCGGGTGAGGCAGCATCTATGGAGCGAAGGAAATAGGCAACGTTTCGGGTCGAAACCCTTCTTCAGACCAAAGATCCTATAGCGGCTCCAATATAGGATTTTTGCTTCGGACTGATGTGAGGTTGGGGGCGGGAGGAAGAAAGGAAGAGGTGGAGCCGGAGGGCTGAGGGAGAGCTGAGAAGGGGAGGAGGAAGCAAGGACTACCTGAAATTAGAGAAGTCAATGTTCATACCGCTGGGGTGAAAACTGCCCAAGCAAAATATGAGGTGCTGCTCCTCCAATTTACGGTGCGACTCAGTCTGGCCATAGAGGAGGCCCAGGACAGAAAGGGATGGGAGGGGGAGTTGAAGTGCTGTGCCGCCGGGAGATCAGGTTGATTATTGCGAACCGAGCGAAGGTGTTCGGCGAAACGATCGCCAAGCCTACGCATCGTCTCACCCATGTAGAGCAACTGACATTTAGAGCAGCTGATGTAATAGATGAGGTTGGAGGGGGTGCAGGTGAACCTCTGCCGCACCTGGAAAAAGTAGTTTAATTACCACTAGAATTGGAAAATCATTGTATTGGAATGATAAAAAAACTATTCCAACGTCTAAACACTGGGCTTCAGCCCCATCCTACTCTCTCGGGCTTTGATTACTGCTATTTCTTTCTGGAAAACTAGTTCAAAAAACCATGGTCTTCCCTAAAAGGTTATATTACAGTAAATTTGGGGAAAATCTCCTGCTACTTTGAAATTAGAAAACCATAGGTAGAGAAAAAAAATCAAATTTCCAGCTCCACTGCTATTAAAACCAATGAGCTTATTAAACACTTTAATGACAATGCCTTATTTAAGTATAGAAAACAATAAATAAATATCTGAACAAATTAAGTCATTCACCCTTCATTCACCCCTCTAGTTTCAGTCACCCCCAAATAATTTCATTAGCTTTTGGGTGAACCATTCACCAGGCAGCTTACAGAGGTCAATTAATCTACAAACCTGCACATCTTTGGGAGTGAGAAGAAACTGGAGCACCCTGGAGAGAAATCACAAGGAAAATGTGCAAACTCCACACAGACAGCCCCCGAGGTCCGGATCAAACCCAGGTCTCCGGCACTGTGAGGCTGCAGTACTGTGACGCCCTTTAAAATAAAATGCTGCTCAATCCACTGTGTTCCTCCATCTTTCACTTGCCAGGCCTTATCCACACCCTACTCTTTTCCAGCTTTCTGCCCCCCTAGTACAATTAGTCTGAAGGAGAGTCCCAATCTGCAACATCATCTTTCCATGTCCTCCAGAGATGCTGCATGACCCGCTGAATTACTCCAGCACTTTCATTGTAAAAGCCTCAGAATAAAAGGGCGTATCTTGAGAATGGCAATACATCAGAATTTATTTTGCCAGAGCGTGGAGAGTCTGTGGCATTTATTGTCACAGACGGGTGGGTGGAGGAAAAGTCATTGCGTATTTTTAAAGTGGAGATTGGTAGGTTCTTGATTATTAAGGGTGCCAAATGTTACGGGGGAAAGGCAGGAGAATGGGGTTGTGAGAGAAAGATAGATCAGCCATAATCGAATGGCCTAATTCTGCACCTATCTCGTTTGAGCCGACGCCAGCATCTGCAGTTCCTCGTGTCCCAGCCGGTCCAATGTTAGGGAGCGATGGGGAGTTCCCCGGCGGGACAGCTGCAGTACCGGCGCCGGCCGGGGCTGGGCGGGCGGCGGGGTCGCGGGCGGGCGGCGCGGTCTCTTTCCGCCCGGCCCCAGCGCTGCTCGGCCGCGTCGAGCCGCCTGTCCCCGCGTCGTTGTCGAGAAATGCCGGCGAGACTCAGCTGCCAGCCCGAGGAGCCGCAGCCCGCGATGGAGGCGGAGCCCGTGAACCCGAAGATGCACAAGAAGAGCAAGGTGAGGGCGGCTGGGGAGGGGAGGAGGAGAGGGAGGGGGAGGAGGCCTGTGTGGAGGCGGAAGCCGGGGACTGGGGTGAGCGGCGTATCCCGGCAACTTGCCGCATTCCGGGGCCGGGGCCGGGCCGGCGCGGCTCGTTCACCAGCGGCGAGGGGACACGTCGTCTGTGTAACGTGGCATTGGGAGCGAGGGGAAAGCCCCGGGTGAACGCATCCGGCTGGCAGACTCGCCGCCTTTCATCGCCAGACGCCCGGGTTCGATCCCGACCTCGGCTGCTGTCTGTGTGGAGTTTGTATGTTCTCCCTGTGGACCGCGCGCGTTTCCGCTTTGTGCTCCGGTTTCCTTCCCCCATCCCCAACATTTTCGTGTCTGTAGGTTAATTGCCCCTAATGTGTGTAAGAGGTGGATGAGAAAGTATACTAGGAGTTGCAGGGAACTGGAGACACTGGTGAGGGAGACTGAAGGTGGAGGCGAGGGATTTAAAAGGAGGGAGAACATGAAGAGAGAGAGAGAGAGTGCGACATGGGGAAAGAAGGGTTTCTAGTGTGGGAGTGAGGAGAGGAAGTGTTACAGAGCTTAAAGTAGGTGGCTGAGGCTGAGATCATGTCATAACACGACATTTGTGTTCCGTTCTTATGAATCCTCGCGTTGTGGAACATTGTGTTATAAAACGTTTGTGTCAAGGGAGAAAAGGGTCAGTGGTCTTTTATCACTTTTTAGTGACTACGAGTTTATTTTTGTTACTGCCATCTGTACTTGCATCAATAGAGAATCATTCCACAAGGTGTCAATAGAAGCAATTGCTTGCTCGTTGTAGTGAAACTGACCTTCTATGTTCATAAAAGACGATGATGTGTGATTGCTGCCGGGAGGTTAGTTCCTAAGACTGCTTTTTCTGTCTACTTGTCAATTTCCAACCTAACTTTTAAGTGGTTCTTTAGTTCTCAATCAAAATTCTCGTTAAAACCGAGTCAAGGGTGTTTTATTGTCATATGTCCCAGATTAGAACAAATAAATTCTTCCTGGAAGCAGCACAACAGAATATGTAAACATTGTAAACAATACAATAAGCAAGGAAAAAAAGTTTGGTGTGTGTACACACGCGCGCACACACCAAACACACCACACGGAGTTTGTAGTGTTTAATAGCCTGATGACTGCAGGGAAGATGCTGCTCCTGAACCTGGGGCATTAGTTTTCAGGCTCATATACCTTCTTCACGATGACAGGGGTGAAATGAGTGTGTGGGCAGGATGGTGTAGGTGTCTGATGATGCTGGCTGCCTTTTTGAGGCAGTGAATCCGGTAAATCCCTTCAATGGTGGGGAGTTCAGAAACCGTGATGGACTGGGCAGTGTTTACAATTTTTTTTGTTGTCTTCTTCGCTCCTGGGCATTCAATTTGCCGATCCAGGCCATGATGCAACCAGTCAATGTGCTCTCTACTGTACACCTATAGAAGTTCAAGAGAATCTTCTCTGGCATGCAGAATCTCCACACTCTTCTCAGGAAGTAGAGGTTTTGAAGGGCTTTCTTTATAATTGGGCTTCTTTATAATGGGCTTTCTTTATAATCAGTGTGCTGGGTTCAGCCCACCTCGTACAAATAGTATTCCCAAATTTGTCTGTTGGATATAACAATATTCAATTCACGTAGGAAGGAATTGCAGATGCTGGTTTACACAGAAGACAGCCACAAAATGATGGAGTAACTCAGCGGGTCAAGTACCCCACACATCACCTATACCTTTTCCCCAGAGACCCTGCCGGATCCGCTGAGTTACTCCAGCATTTTGTGTCTTAATATTAAATTTGCGATACGTAAGCACGAGTTATTGCAGAACCACGTCTATAAAGGAGTGTGAATTGCTGACGCATTTTAACCATGACTCTGTTAATTCCAGAGAGATAAAGAGAAGAGAAAACACTTGGAAGAGCACATCATTTCTGAAAAAAAGTCCAAGCACAAAGAAAATGGCGTGCTCGATGAGCAGCCACTGTCATCAGATGAAAGTGACCTGAAGCCCCCCAAATCAAAAAAACACAAGTCTGCCAAGGGTGACAAAGACGGAAAAACTGAAAGAAAACGCAAAAAGGAAGAAAAAAATGGGTTTGTAAAAGAATTAAAATCTGAAGCCATTCCAAGTTCCAGTGATGACTCCAGACAGTGTTCGGAGGGTGAAATTGACGAGGTGAGCACCCGGTCTATTTCTTGTAGGAAATTAAAGTCCGAACTAAACCTGAGCCAAGCTTCGGTATTTTAATACTTTGCATTCCCAAACTGGTCCTGCATACAATGATATAGTGTGGAAACAAGCCCTTCGTCCCAACCTACCCACGCCTGCCAACATGTCCCAGCTACATTAATCCCACCTGCTTGTGTTGGGTCCATATCCCCCCCCCCCCAAACCTGTCCTATTCATGTACCTGTCTTAACTGTTTCAAAAAAAATTGTGATAGTGTTTAAGAAGGAACTGCAGGTGCTGGAAAATCGAAGGTACACAAAATTGCTGGAGAAACTCAGCGGGTGCAGCAGCATCTATGGAGCGAAGGAAATATGCAACATTTCGGCCCGAAACGTTGCCTATTTCCTTCGCTGCATACATCCTGCTGCATCCGCTGAGTTTCTCCAAAATTAGAAACATAGAAACATAGAAAATGGGTGCAGGAGTTGGCCATTCGGCCCTTCGAGCCTGCACCGCCATTCAATATGATCATGGCTGATCATTCAACTCGGTATACTGTACCTGCCTTCTCTCCATACCCCCTGATCCCTTTAGCCGCAAGGGCCACATCTAACTCCCTCTTAAATATAGCCAATGAACTGGCCTCAACTACCTTCTGTGGCAGAGAATTCCAGAGACTCGCCACTCTCTGTGTGAAAAATGTTTTCCTCATCTTGGTCCTAAAGGAATTCCCCCTTATCCTTAAACTGTGACCCCTTGTTCTGGACCTCCCCAACATCGGGAACAATTCAAAAATTGTGATAGTCCCAGCCTCAACTTCCTCCTCTGGCAGCTTGTTCCATACACCCACCACCCTTTGTGTGAAAAAAGTTACTCCTCAGATTCCTATTAAATCTTTTCCCCTTCACCTTAAACCCATGTCCTCTGGTCCTTGATTCACCTACTCTGGGCAAGAGACTCTGAGCATCTACCCGATCTGTTCCACTCATGATTTTGTACATCTGCATAAGATCACCCCTCATCCTCCTGCGCTCCAAGGAATAGTCCCAGCCTACTCAACCTCCCCCTACAGCTCAGACGCTCTAGTCTTGGCAACATCCTTGTAAAACTTCTCTGTACCCGTTCCAACTTGACAACATCTTTCCTATAACACGGTGCCCAGAACTGAACACAATACTTTAAATGCAGCCTCACCAACGTCTTATATAACTGCAACACGACCTCCCAACTTCAATACTGTGACTGATGAAGGCCAATGTGCAAAAGCCTTTTTGACCACTCTAACTACCTGTGATGTCACTTTCTAGGAACCATGCATCTGCACTCCTAGATACCACCTCTACAACACTCCCCAAAGCCCTACGATTCACTGTGTAGTTTCTGCCCATGTTAGACATCCCAAAATGCAACACCTCACAATGTTCTCAATGAATCATTTCGCACTAAAACAGGTTCCCCCAGGAGTCCCTGAAGAAGGGTCCCGACCAGAAGCGTCACCTGTTGACGTTCTCCAGAGATGCTGTCTGACCCGCTGAGTTACACCAGCACATTGTGTCCCCCACGAGTCTAAGCTGCCCATCAAGTATACTCGGGATTCATGGCACGGTGGCGCAGCGATAGAGTTGAGGCCTTGCAGCGTTTACAGCGCCAGAGACCCTGATTCGATTCCGACTACGGAAGCTCGTCTGTATAGAGTTTGTACGTTCTCCCCATGATCACACTCCAAAGACGGTACAATTTGTAGGTTGATTGGCTTGGTATAAAATTGTCCCGCGTGTGTGTAAGGTAGTGTTAATGTGCTGGGATCGCTGGTCGGTGCGGACTCGGTGGGCCAAAGGGCCTGTTTCTGCGCTGTGTCTTTAAACAAAACTAAATTTATTAGTACTTCCCTTACTGCGCTTTGCTATTTCTCGCTTCATCTTTATTTAGAAGATTGAGGGGGGGAATCTTATAGAAACTTACAAAATTCTTAAGGGGTTGGACAGGCTAGATGCAGGAAGATTGTTCCCGATGTTGGGGAAGTCCAGGACAAGGCAGGGGTGAAATAACTGTGTGGCCAGGGTGGACGAACGGGGAGTGTCTTAGTTGTTCGTGACCAATGTTGTAACTGCTGGTTTATTGACTGCCAACAGCAATCATCCGATTTTGGATCAAGCGGTTTGTTTTACATTTGCCCGTGTTATATGTTCTCCAAAGATACTGCCTGAACCGATGAGTTACTGCATCACTGCGTGTCTTTCTTTGGCATGAACCAGCATCTGCAATTCCTTGTTATATGTTGCTTGCGATGACATTTGTGAGCCATTTACAATATCTTATTTTTTTTAGGACCTTACTCCTGAACAGAGGGAAGGAGCCTTCTCAAACTTCAGAATTTCTCCAGAGACTATTAGCCTGCTGAAGGGTACGTGTTTCACTTTGTACAATTGCTTTCTCTCACTTATGGTGCCACTGTGATCTCAGTTCCACGTATGATTTTCAATTCCACCTCTGTTAAACGATGGATGTCGTGCGTTTCGTGTTTTTACTTTGCTCTTTGCGAAAGAATGTGGTGAAAGCAGTGTCTCCGTGTGATGATTGAAATCACAAAAGCAGCTTGTCACAGAGCTAGGGCGGCACGGTGGCGCTGTGGTAGAGTTGCTGCCTCACAGTGCCAGAGATCTGGGTTCGATCCTGACTACACATGCTGTCTGTACGGAGTTTGTACATTCTCCCTGTGACTGCATGGATGCTCTGGTTTCCTCCCACACTCCAAATACGTACAGATTTTTATGTTAATTAGCTTCCGTAAATTGTCCCTAGTGTGTAAGATAGCGTTAATGTGCAGGGTGATCGCTGGTCAGCCCGGATTTGGTGAGCCGAAGGGCCTGTTTCCGCGCTGTATGTCTAAAGTCTAAAAGCTATGCTGCAAGGCTACAGAGGCTTCGGTCCAACTTGTCCATAACCACCAAGTTGGCATTATTGACTATTCCCATTTGCCTGCATTTGACCCATATCCTTCTAAACCCCTTCTATCCACATATACAATATATACAGTCATACAGTATGGAAATGGGACCTTCGGCCCAACTCATCCAGCCGACCAAGGTGCCCCGTCTACGTTAGTCCCATTTGTCTGCATTTGGGCCGGAGATCCAGAGCCCAAGCCACAGGTAGTAAATTCGACCTGCCAATTGAAAGGTCAGCCATGGAAGTCCGGCTGAGAAAGAGATTGGCTACGTCACCTGGCCTCTTTTTTTTCCCGGGAAAACTTCCAGGCGGGGTTTCAAGTGCGCTCTCATAATTTGTGCGGATTAAAAGAGGCGCCGGACCATCAGTTGCCGGAACATTGGTGTCGGTGGTGGACCTACATTGCTGTTGAGTTGCTTCCAGTGTTGTTTGTTAACTTTAAAAGTTTCTCCTAGCTTTTAACTTGGAACACGCCCTGCTCAGGCTGCAGGAGTACGTGCTGAGGGACGCACTGAAGCTTGATGCAGTCAATGTCAAGGTTGTGATGTGGTGGCAACCACAGTCTATGGTCCATCCGCTGCTGAACATTGGGGGATGGGTGTGCCCATCAAACAAGGAAATGGATATCAGCCCAAGGGGTCACAAGAGAGTCAAGGGTACTGGGTATAATGATGGTTTTTGGGAACACTACTAAATCTAACATTCTTAAGGGGTTAGACAGGCTAGATGCAGGAAGATTGTTCCCGATGTTGGGGAACTCCAGAACAAGGGGTCACAGTTTAAAGATAAGGGGGAAGTCTTTTAGGACCGAGATGAGAAGATCATTTTTCACACAGAGAGTGGTGAGTCTGTGGAATTCTCTGCCACAGAAGGTAGTTGAGGCCATTTCATTGGCTATATTTAAGAGGGCGTTAGATGTGGCCCTTGTGGCTAAAGGGATCAGGGGGTATGGAGAGAAGGCAGGTACAGGATACTGAGTTGGATGATCAGCCATGATCATATTGAATGGCGGTGCAGGCTCGAAGGGCCGAATGGCCTACTCCACCTATTTTCTATGATTCTATGAACACTAATGAATGTATGTATAGACGTGGTGAGTGATGGAGGAATTTTCCACGTTTCTTGTTTTGTATATATTTATTATTCTGAAGAAAGTTTATATAGATTTTTTTTAAGTGTGCGTTTATCCGAAGATATTTTTTTAACCCCGTTCGCATGTCTTTGCAATTCCCTCAGGCCGAGGGGTGACCCACCTGTTTCCGATACAATCCCAGACCTTCAAACCATAATCTTTACAAAAAAAAATTGGGAAAAAAAAACGGGAGTGACTGCGTGGCGCAGGCCAGAACAGGCACGGGCAAAACCTTTTCCTTCGCCATCCCATTGGTAGAAAAGCTGCAGCTGGAGATGACCGACCAAAAGAGGGGACGGCATGCAAAGGTAAACGTGAACAAATTGCGCCCGTTATAAAAGATTGTCTTTTTTAATAATGTGCCCAGGGAAAGCATTCTCTTGTTGGTAACGTGCTGAGCCCTGGCACAGGAACGCATTGGGTTCGGATTTTCCCGTTTGGTTTGGTTTAGAGATACAGCGCTGGAAACGGGCCCTTTCGGCAACGCATACACAACGACCGAGTGGTGTTCCGACCAGTCACTAACAGGCTATACCTACACACGCTGAGGGGAACAAATTATACACGATTTTATGCCAAAGCCAAATTTTACAGTGCAAACTTGTACATCTTTGGAGTGCGGGAGGGAGGACACCCGAGCTCCCGGAGTCACATGGAGAACGTACCTACTCCGTACAGTCAGCACCCGTAGTCCGGATTGAAACTCTGGTCTCCGGCGCTTGTAAGGCCGCAGCTATCACCACTGTGTCCCCCCCCCCCCCCCCCCCCCCCCCCCCCCCCCCCCCCCCCCCACCCCCCCCCCCCCCCCCCACTGATTTCTGTAGAGATTTTGCTGATTCTTTTCTCATTTTTCGTTTTCCTTCCCAGGTTCTAATACTTACCCCGACAAGGGAGCTGGCGATTCAGGTGGCGAGAGACATCAAGGATATCACCAGAAAACTTTCTGTCCCTTGCTTTTACGGTGGAACAGCATACAATGGCCAAAGTGAGTGCTTGCTATTCAACACGCTGACAGTGCTTGTCCTCTTGTCTAAGCAGATAATGAGATGCGTGTCTCTGGTCTAACCTTGCCAGTCGTTTGGGGGTACCAAGGTCCTGACAGTATCTCTTACAGTGGTAGTGCACTGCTTTTTGTGGGAAGGACCTGGATTGCTATCCTGGTTTTATTTCTGACTACAACTCCTGTGAACGGGGAATATCCAAACTTCCTGAGAGGCTCCTTGCCACTGTCATTCCAACTGTGATCATAAATTGGAAGTGGTGGGAAGGAACGAGTCTTTTATATTTCTTTTCTCTCATCCCCTTCCCCCCCCACCCCCCCTTATATTCAGTCTGAAGATGGTCCCGACCTGAAACATCTCCTGTCCATGTTCTCTAGTGATGCTGCCTGACCTCCTGAGTTACTCCAGCACTTTGTGTCTTTTTGCGTATTAAGCAGCATCTGCAATTCCTTGTTTCTACATTTTTTCCTGACCCTCTCTTCCAGCATCCTCCCTCCCACCCCCCCCATCCTCCCTAATGAACAGTCTGAAGAAGGTCCCGTCCCGAAACATCACCTATCCATGTTCTCCAGTGATACTGCCTGACCTGCTGAATTACTTCAGTACTTTGTGTCTTTTTTGGAAATCCACACGGTTGCAATGAGAACGTGCAAACTCCGCACAGACAGCACCCGAGGTCAGGATCGAACGCAGGTCTCTGGTGCTAGGAGGAGCATCGCAGCAGCAGAGCCACTGCGCTGCCCATAGCTTGTATATGGATAATTTAATTGCTTGTATTGCTAACTGTTGTACCAGCGTCTTTGATGGTTATACAAAACCAAATTTCTAGATGATGTGCTTGTGTTGGGGTGAACATTCCAAAATTGCTTCATTATAACGGGACTCAATTGTTTATCTTTGAGGAGGCCAAATGGTGGTGGTTGTAAAGTACTGTGCTGATCACAGATCATTTCACAAATCACAGGTCATTGAATTTGAGGGGGAAACAGTGCTTGGAGTCACTCATCTGGTCAGGCAGCATCAGTCGAGGGAATGGACAGGCGACGTTTTGGGTTGGGACCCTTCTTCAGACATGATTGCAGGAGGGGAGGAGAAAGCTGGAGAGGAGACGTGGGGGCAGGACAAAGCCTGGCAAGTGGTGGGTGGAATTTGAAGTTGTCGTTTGCATCGTCTTGTGCCTGCCTCCCATGATGAGAAAGTGGTGTCCAGACCGAGCTCAGATTGATTTTTACGTTTTCAGTGGACAGCATCCGCAACGGCATGGACATTCTGGTGGGGACACCTGGCCGGATCAGGGACCATTTGCAAAACGGGAAGATCGACTTATCCAAGCTAAAGCACGTGGTTCTGGACGAAGTGGACCAAATGCTCGACATGGGTTTTGCCGAGCAGGTGGAGGACATTTTGGGCGCTGCATACAAGAAAGGTGGGTCGCTGCACGTTCCACAAGCCGCACGTCCCTCTGATCCTTAGACTTTCGAGGTGCAGCGCGGCAACTGGCCTTACGGCCCTCCACGTCCGCGCCAACCAGCTATCACCCCGTACGCTAGCGCTGTCCTACACACTAGGGACACTTTACAATTTTACAGAAGCCAGTTAACCTACAAATCTGTACGTCTATGGAGTGTGGGATGAAACCCACGCGGTCACAGGGAGAACGTGCAAAACACCATACAGACAGCGCCCTTAGTCAGAATTAAACCGGGGTCTCTGGCGCTGTAAGACAGCATATCCCCCGATGCGCCACTGTGCCGTCCGGAATCTGATTCCTATTCTGGTGGATGAAAATAGAAACATTGTTTTTATCAGCAGTGCCTGTGATTATTTTATCACTTCCAGATACTTTTCTTCCTTCGTATGTGACATGTAAGATTCCATAATGAAATGAAATGTTTGACTTTTTTTTTCCTTTCAATAAGATTCCAAAGACAATCCTCAAACACTCCTCTTCTCTGCGACCTGTCCTGCCTGGGTCTATGACGTTGCAAAGAAGTACATGCGCACTAGTTACAAACAGGTCGACCTTATTGGCAAACGGACTCAAAGGGCAGCGACAACTGTAGAAGTAAGTTTCAACCGTACAAGTGAACCGTAGCAGCCAAGCTGTTTGTAGTTATGGGATGATTTGTGATGAATTTCTCTGGTTTTCAAACCTGTATTCTTATCTCTGGAATAACTGCACAATTTGTTCATACGGTCATTAGTGATAGGGGTTTAATTAGGCCATTAGGCCCATCAAGTCTACTCCGCCATTCAATCATGGCTGATCTATCTCTCCCTCCCAACGCCATTCTCCTGCCTTCTCCCCATAACGTCTGACCCCCGTACCAATCAAGAATCTATCTCTGCCTTAAAAATATCCTCTGCCGTGACCTCCACAGCCTTCTGCAGAAATAATTCCACATATTCAAATTCCTCTGACTAAAAACATTTATCTTCATCTCCTTCCTAAAAGAACATACTTTCATTCTGAGGCTATGACCTCCAGTCCTAGACTCTCCTACTAGTGGAAACATCCTCCACATCCACTCTATCCAAGCCTTTCACTATTCTGTATGTTTCAACGAGGTTCCCCCTTCCCCTTCATTCTTCTAAATTCCAGCGAGTTCCAGTGCCGACAAATGCTCATCATAGGTTATCCTGCTCATTCCTGGGATCATTCTTGTAAACCTGCTCTGGATCCTCTCCAGAGCCAGCACATCCTTCCTCAGATATGGTGCCCCAAATTGCTGGCAATATTCCAATTGCAGCCTGTTCTCCTCTACAAATATGTAACCTCTACATCCAACATGGCTGGGAGGTTTAAGCATTCCTTGCTTTCAGGCTGAACTGGTTGCTCAGATGATAGTAAGGGTTTAACAAAATAATACACCTTTTAACAGATAATTTGAAAGAAAAATACATGAACATTTAGGTGCTGAAGTACTTTTTAAAGTGTTTGGATATTTGCTGCATGATTATTCATATTTTTCAATAATCGTGCAAAAATATTCCGATATTTTTGGAAGTTACTATAGATATAGTGCAATGCAATTTATAGTATTCCACTCCTTTCAAAATACAACAGAAAGCATCCATGATCAAGTAGATATTTAGCTAATTTATACAAGGTTAATAAACTCCCATGGAGGAACAACTCGAGATCTTCAAGCAAACCCATTGTCCAAGGGCTTAGAATTCTTCCATTAGACATAGACATAGAAAATAGGTGCAGGAGGAGGCCATTCGGCCCTTCGAGCCAGCACCGCCATTCATTGCGATCATGGTTGATCGTCCCCAATCAATAGCCCGTGCTTGCCTTCTCTCCATATCCCTTGATTCCACTAACCCCTAGAGCTCTAGAGCCCCTAGCCCCATTCATTCAACTGTATTGCAGAAACATGTGGAAACGAGGAAAGGCAGATGTTGGTTTGCAAAAAAAGATACAAAATGCTGGAGTAACTCAGTCGGTCATGCAACATCACTGGAGAACATGATTCTTTTTTTAAAGTAAGCTTTAAAGTTGAATTATATGCAGCCTGTAAAATTCTACTTTTCCATGGAAGAACTTCAACATGGTACTGAAACCCAAGAGGTATTGTTTTAAAAAACAAAAAAAGTCACAGTCCTGGAGTAACTCAGTGGATAAGGCAGCATCTCTGGAGAACATGGATAGATGAGCTTTCAGATCAGGACACTTCTTGGCACTGACTCTTCTTCAGACTGAGAGTCTGGAGGACCTCAGTGTGAAGAAGAGTCCCCCTCTTAATCCTCACCCATCCATGTTCTCCAGAGATGCTACCTGACCTGCTGAGTTACCCAGCACTCTGTCCTTTTGTGTAACCCAGCATCTGCAGCTCCTCGTTTCTACAGATACATCCGCACCTGCTTGTGTGCGCCGTGCTTACTGCTCTGTGATACGGAGTGACGTTTTGCCTGTTTATCATATGCCTTGCCTCAAATCCCCATTTGTCTCTCCCTGCTAGCATCTGGCCATTACATGCCATTGGTCACAGCGGCCATCGGTCATCGGTGACGTCATCCAGGTGTACAGCGGCAGTCACGGGCGGACTATTGTCTTCTGTGAGACAAAGAGGGAAGTAAACGAGCTGGCGATAAACAACTCGATAAAGCAGGTACCATATATAATCCTCCCCGAGGCAGGGCGTTATGCAGGGCCACCAGCAACTACAAGAGAGCACGTTGTGTATAGATGCTTTCTCCACGATAAAGCCTGCATTGATTAACACCTTGTTTGCGCGGTCTCCAATACCGAAACCAAATCTTCACAGTGAAAACACTGAGAGCACGTGGTGCTTGTTCTACATCGAGCAAATCTCCCCCATCCCCGGGTTTGTAGGTTAATTGGCTCCTGTGAATTGTCCCCAGTGTGTAGGACAGAAGTGGTGTAGGGGTGATCGGTGGGCCGAAGGGCCTGCTTCCACGCTGTGTCTCGAAAGTCTACAGATCTATATTGCAGTGTTGTGTAGCAAAAAACCCCACTTGTTCACACGGCCCAGGGGGGGAATTTCTCGCACATAGAGCTGGAATAGACACACTACGCAGAATGGCCTTCTCCGTGATAACCTTCCCATGGCGATGATGTGGAACTTGTCGACTGCAGGAGTGGAGGAAAAACTAGTGAGAAATTGTGCGATTCTTATTCCAGCTTGGAGCTTGGCAGTTCCCCTGCTGCTTGTGCTCACACAGCATTTGTCACTTTGCTCAATGTAGAGCAACAAGCACCACTTGCTCTCAGCGTTTTGACTGTGAATATTTGGTATTGGAGAACCACTCAAACAAAGTGTTAATCGATGCAGGCTTTATTGTGGAGACAGCATCTATACGCAGCTTGCAGTTAGCAACACCCGATCGACCCCCTCTCAGTGTGGCAGGCGGCTCTGTCCACAGCCCAGCTGGCGGTTTACCCTCGGCACCGGTCACGACCCAGTCCGAGGGCCAAATCCCAACGACCGAATGATCCGAGGGCTAAGTTCAATGCATCAATGGTGCTTTTATTGTCACGTGTGCGAAGTGCGTACACCAGTGGAGTGGAATTCCCTTTCTGACAAACCGTCCAGTAGTGTAATGCCATTACCTGATCCTCAATTAGCAAGTGTGCAGAAATAGTCCACTGAACCTGCACGTAAGAGATGCCATGTTTTTGTGCCATTTTCAAAGTCTAGTTCTTACGAGCAGTGCGTGTTCCAGGCAAATCCCAGGCTGTTGTGAGCGTCCAGCCACCATCTTTGGACGCCGCGACCCTCTCCTCGCACGTCTATCTTTATTCCCTGGGGGTGCCTCCCGCAGCCGACCTTGAGGGTATGGTAGGCCAGATCATCATTCCCTCTCCTCTCCCACCGACCTCGTCCATCGTCATCGGCTCCCTCCCCCTGGTCTTTGGGGGGGGGGGGGGTGGCGTGCAGGGGCAGGTTCGTCAGCTCCCTACCCCGGCCAGGGTTCAACGAGCTGACGAAGCAACTCCCCCTGAAGCTGCGATCCGCCGCTCCAGGTCTTGAGTTCAGCCGCACCAGGGCCGTGCCTCCCCTTCCTGATCTGCCTCATTTCACAGTTAACAATTACATCAAGTCATAGCAAAATGCAATTACACCACTTTGCTACAGGATATTCACTCAAGGTTACCACCGAATGCTCCCCGTCCTCTCTTCTGGGTAAACTGTTCCATGGCCGTTCTCTAGCTGCCCTCTATTTCCAATGCTATCCCTTTAGCTTCCCAGCTGTTACTGTAATTGTAATTAATTGCTATTAATTTATTAACCAAATAGGTAAAAACATACAAGGAATTTGATTTGCCATACAGTCATACTAAAAAAGCAACAAGACACACAACTACCTAAAAATCAACATAAACGTCCACCCCAGCGCACTGTGATGGAAAGCAATAACGTATTAACTTCTTCCCTCCTTTTCTCCCGCGGTCGGGGCAACTGAACCATCCTACCAACCACCAGAGTAGAGTCCTGAACCACCATGTACCACATTGGAGACCCTCAGACTATCTCTCTCTTTAATCGGACTTTACTGGCTTTAACTTGCACTGAGCATTATACCCCTATATCATGCATCTGCACACTGTGGACTGGTTAGCAAGGCAACAAAATCTTTTCACTGCGCCTTGGTGCACGTGACAATAAACTAAACTCAAACTCTCCATCCAAGCAACCGCTACTCGGCACGTTACACCCTCGCCTTTCTCCCTCCGCTCCAACCATGCTTGTGCTGTTTTTTTCCAGGAAGCTCAGTGCCTGCACGGGGACATTCCACAGAAGCAGAGGGAGATCACGTTGAAGGGGTTTCGGGACGGCAGCTTTGAGGTCCTGGTCGCCACCAACGTGGCCGCCCGTGGCCTGGACATTCCTGAAGTCGATCTGGTCATCCAGAACTGCCCGCCTAAGGTGAGTGGCGCAGCTGATTGGGGAGAAAGGGTTGCACAGCGGGTAGAGCTGCTGCCTCAGCGCCAGAGACCCGGGTTTGATTCCGACCTCGGGTACCGTGCGTGTGGAGTTTACACGTTCTCTCTGTGACCACCCCCTAAAGACGTGTGGGTTTGGAGGTTATTTGGGCCTCTGTAAAATTCCCCCCAGGGAGTGGATGAGAATGTGAGACAAAATGTAGTGTGAACGGGCTGACTGATGGTCGCCTCGAGTCTGTGTGCTGAAGGGCCTGTTTCCATGCTGTATTTCTACATTCTAAATAATTCATTCACTTCTGTTGGTGAAATATTAGATTATGAATGATTTTGATTTCTGCAAGCATTATTGAATGTCATTCCTGGCGATCTCCCCGGCCCCTTCTCTTTCCACCTACATTCCCTCCTCTGACTTTGTTTCACTCCATTTCTTTCCCCAATCTGACACCCTCTTTGGCTCCTTTTCATCTCGCCAAGCTTTGTCCCACCCCCACCTCTTCTCCAGCATTCTCTTCCCCCACCTACTGCGACCAATCTGAAGAAGGGTCTCCATTCAAAATATTGCCTATCCATTCCCTGCACAGATGCTGCCTGATCTGCTGAAATCCTCCAACACACCGTGTTTTGCTCAAGATTCCAGCATCTGTAATTCCCTGTGTCTCAAGTTGACCAAATTGGTGTTAATTTCCAACTACATGAATTTTGCAAGTTCACATTTTGCCTCACTTATTTTCCTTATTAATTCCCTATTCGCGAAATATTGCTATTCTCAATTAGTGTTGATCCATTTGATTGATCGACGCCCTGGTCCCAGCATCTACCTTTCAGGCTGTGGTCCACTTGGACTTAAGCGGGGAACCTAATGATTTATGTTTCTGTAACAAGTTTGAATCGTGATATAGCACACATGAGTGGCTGGGTTAATTAAGCTAGGACCATTTTGGTTCCACAAGTGAAGTTTAGAGATACAGCGCCGAAACAGGCCCTTCAGCCCACTGTATCTGCACCGACCAGCGATCACCCCGACACTGGCGCTATTCTACACACTGGGGACTATTTTCAATTTTACCGAAGCAAATTAACGTTCAAACCTGCACGTCTGTGGAGTGTGGAAGGAAACCGGAGCACCTGATGAAAGCCCGCGCGGTCACAAGGCGAACGCACAAGCACTGTACAGACGGCACCCATTGCCAGGATTGAACCCGGAGCTCTGGCGCTGGAAGGCAGCAACTCTACCGCTGCGCCACCGTGCCGCCCTCAAGTGTTGAGCATTTCCACAGTTGACTTCTGCAACAATGTTTTTGAGGGGATTCAGATCCTTTGTATCATTTTTTTGGATGGAGATTTTCTTTCTTCTAACTGGGTGGCGCAACGATAGAGTTGCTGCCTTACAGCGCCAGAGACCCTGGTTCGATTCTGATTACGGGTGCTTGTCTGTACGGAGTTTGCACGCTCTCCCCGTGACTGTGTGGGTTTTCTCCGAGTTTTTTGATATTCTCCCACACTCCAAAGACGTACAGGCTTGCATGTTCATTGCCTTGGTATAGATGTCTATCTCTAAACTAAAGCAAAACCTTTCCGTCCCCTGATTTAGGACGTGGACTCGTACATTCATCGTTCTGGGCGTACTGGTAGGGCCGGGCGCACTGGGGTCTGCATCTGCCTGTATCAGCGCAAGGAGGAGGGCTCTCTGAGAACCGTAGAGATGAAAGCTGTAAGTGTTTAATGTCAAGTGTATTGTATGAAGGACATGGGAAAGTATAGACACAAAGTGGTGAAGCAACTCAGCGAGTCAAGCTGCATCTCTGGAGAAAAAGGATTGTTAACCTTTCACCTTGCTCAGACTCGCCTGAACAAATTCTGAAGTGGGGCCCCGACTCACAGCGTCACCCATCCTTTTTCTCCAGAAACGCTGCCTGGCCCGCTGAGTTCCTCCAGCACTTTCTGCCCTGTTCAAGATTCTAGTATCTGCTGTGTCTCCAAAGCGGTTACTTTTAACATGGCAGATATCGCCATTAAAGCTCGTATTTATGTTGTGGAGCTTTTGTTCTTGTTTTTGTCTCCCAGCGCTCGACCCTTTCCTGTGATATCTGAATCTCTTTCTTGCATATCTCGAGTCGATCGCTGATCTTGCAGAAATCGTCAAGCTGCCGAGAGTCTGTGGTTGGCTTCAGCAGGCCTGGGCTACAGAAGGTTCACCTCAACCCCCTACCCTTCCAGCCCGCCTGCTTCCCCTTTGCTCAATACCATCGCTGTATTTTGTTGAATCAGGGCAGTTCTATGCAATACCATGCAAGAGCCAGTAGAACAACTCGTCACTTGATGAAGACGGCCTAAATTAAGCTTGGTCATCATGTTCGAGAGGGTGGTGTCTAACCCACGTCCCCTGTACCTTTTTCTGACGTCTAACCCTCCCACTCATCCCTCCTCTCAAATATTTAAGAAACCAAGCTTGCTTCAAACCTACTTTAGAACTTAGAACAGTGCTCCACAGAAACGGGCCCTTCGGCCCACAATGTTTGCACCGAACATGATCTCATCTGCCTGCACATGATCCATCTTCTTCCATTCCCAGCCCTTCCATGCGCATATCTACAAGACTCTTTAACGCCACTATCATATCTGCCTCTGCTACCACCCCTGGCAGTGTGTTCCAGGCACCCCCACCACTCTGTGTAATTAAAAAAAAAAACTTGCCCCATATACCTCCATTAAAATGTAATCCTCCCACCTTATAGCTATGCTCTCCAGTGTTGGACATTTTCACTTGGGGGGGGGGGGGGGGGGGATTCCGATTGTCTACCCTATCTATTCTTCTCATTTTACATACTTCTAACAAGTCTCAACCTCCGATGTTCCCGAGAAAACAATCCCAAGTTAATCCAACCTCTTTCTAACTGAAACCTTCGAATCCAGGCAGCATTCCAGCGACCGACCCTCCTCTACACCCGCGTACCTTCTCCTTAGTAAGTCGTGGCTTCAGTGGGGAAGGGGATGCGGCATGGGGGGGTGGAGGAGTCTTAATTCAGCAAAGGAAAGTGCAGCACTTGAGTTTGCCGTTTCACAGACTCTTCTGATCTCTGCTCTGTCCCAAAGGGTTTGAAGTTCAAACGTGTGGGAGTTCCAACGACCTCCGACATCATCAAAGCTTCCTGCAAAGATGCCATCAGGTGAGCTAAACTTTTGGATTGATTGATATTTGAAGATTTCCTGAATCGCGGCTGCCAACACCGGCACAGAACTGGCAATGTTTAGATTAGTTGGACCGAGTCCGCACCGACCAGCGATCCCCGCGCACTAATACTACCCTGCACAAACTAGGAACAGTTTATATTCATACCGAGCCAATTTACCTGCATGCCTGTATGTCTTTGGAGTGTGGGAGGAAAGTGAAGATCTCGGAGAAAATCCACGGGGAGAATGTACAAACTCCGTACAGACAGCACCCGTGGTCGGGATGGAACCCGGGTCTCCGGCGCTGTAAGGCAGCAGCTCTGTGCCGCCGATGATGGGAACTGACGGGAAGGATTGAAGATGGCAAACATTGGGATGGGAAAGGTACTTGCGTTGAATGTTTGTGTTGGAAAAAAGCACTGGGGCCCAACTAGGTGAATAGATTCAAGTACTGGAGGGTTTGAGCATTCGAGGTTGGAGTAGAAAGACCCTGACACTTCACCTTTCCGTTTTCTCCAGAGATGCGGCCTGACCTGCTGAGCTACTATTTTGTGTCTGTCTTTGGTATAAACCAGCATCTGCAGTTCCTTGAGAAGAGAGGGTGGTGGGTATATAAAGCTGCCAGAGGGGGTTGTTCAGGCAGCTTCTATAACACTATTTTAGCTTTAGTTTAGAGATACAGCATAAAAAAGAGGCCCCGTCGTGTCCGCGCCCTCCAGCGATCCCCATACACTAGCACTATCCTACACACTGGGGGCACTTTACAATTTTAACCTGCGAGCTGTAAGTCTGGAGTGTGGGAGGAAACCGGAACACCCGGGAAAACCCATGCGGTCGCGGGGAAAATGTACAAACTCCGTGCCGAGCACAATAGTCGGGGTCGAACCCGGGTCTCTGGTGCCGTAAGGCAGCAACTCTACTGCTGCGCAGCCGTGCCTTCCTGACAAAAGACATTTGAACATATACATAGATATGGAAGGTTTTAGTGGGATATGGGCCAAATACAGGCAGGTGGGACTAGCGTAGATGGGGCATCTTGGTGGGCATTGGCAAGTTGGGTCGAAGGGCCTGTTTCCAAGCTGTGTGATTCTATGATAGCTGGGCTGAACAGCCTGCGTTTTGACCGCACCAACACGCTACATGGAACAACGTCAGACGTGCCCATCCAACCCACATGGGGTTGAAGAGAATTTGCAGAGAGAACCAAGTCTCCATGGCACACCAGCCAGGAGAGTAGAAGCGTGGCGTACGTGCATGTTTGACTAGTGTTGGTGTGATGGCCCTCTAGCCTTAACTGAGAACAGGGTTGGCAGTGATGGTCTATTAGCCTGCAGGTCTGAATAGAGTCACAGTCATACAGCACTGAAACAGGCCCTTCATCCCAAGGAGTCTTTAACCAAGATTCCTCCATCAAACCTAGATCCCACAGACAAATGGGACTTTTATCCACATCCCAAAACATTTCCTATCCATGTACCTGTTCAAGTGTCTTAAATACTGATATTCTACCTGCCTCAACTGCTTCCTCTGGCAACACGTTCCACATACCCGCCACCCTATAGGTGAAAAAGCTGCCCCTCAAGTTCCTATTACGCCTTCTATTAAAAGAGTCTGCTAAAGTGTTCCGATCCGAAATGTCACCTATTCCTTTTCTCCATAGATGCTGCCTGACCCTCTGAGTTACTCCAGCATTTTGTGTCGATTTTCCTATTAAATCTTAACTCTCCTGGGATAACCATTCCCTATAGCTCAAGCGCTCGAGTCCTGGCAACGTCTTCGTAAATCTTCCCTGCACCCTTTCCAGCTTGTTGGAAGCTGAATCTTAACATTATTTGCATCGATGCATGTTCAACCATGCATTATTGGAATGCCGTATAAGATTGGTTGGTTGATTTAAAATATACAGCTTGGAAATTAGCCCTTTGGCCCACAAAGTCCATGCCAAGCGGTAAGGAGATGGGGTGGAGAGGGAAAAATAGATCAGCCACGATGGAATGGTGGAATAGACTCGATGGGCTGAATGGCCTAACTGCTCTACTTTGTCATGGTTTTGTGATCACCCGCTCACCCAATTTCTACATTATCTTACTTTCGCAACCACTCCCTACACACTCGGGGCAGTTTACAGAGCCCAATTCACCGTCAAACATCTTTGGGGTGTTGGAAGAGACCCACACGGTCACAGAGTGAACGTGCAAACTCCACACTGACAGCACCCGAGGTCAGGATGGAACCCGGGTCTCTGGCGCAGTGAGGCAAAAGCTGCGCCAGTGTGCCGCCCTTGTGTCAGTGTGGGAGATCAAGTAAGTGAATGGAAAGTCGAGTGGGGGAAAACCTTAATTCCGGTGCCTGACTTCTTTTCACGCTTTGGGGTTGAAAGGTCCTTGGATTCCGTTCCAGCGTCAGTGAGCGAACGTTTCCACGCTGCGGCTGAAACCCTGATTGAGAAGCGAGGAGCGCTGGAGGCCTTGGCTGCTGCTCTGGCGCACATTTCAGGAGCAAAGAGTCTCGATCAACGTTCTCTCCTTAACTCGGAAAAAGTAAGTATTGCTGCACCTTCACAAAGTTCTTCGTGAATCGGCTAGTGTGGAAACAGACCCTTTGGCCCAATTTGCCCACACCAACCAACGTGTCCCAGCTGCACTAGGCTCACTTGCCTGCCTTTGATTCATGTCCCTCCAAACCTGTCCTATCCATGTACCTAGCTAACTGTTTCTTAAATGTTGCGATAGTCCCTGCCTCAACTACCTCCTCTGGCAGCTTGTTTCATACACGCACCACCTTTTGTGTGAAAAAGTTACCCCTCGGATTCCTATTGAATCTTTCCCCCTTCACCTTAAACCTATGTCCTCTGGTCCTCGATTCGCCTACTTTGGGCAAGAGACTCTGCATCCACCCGATCTATTCCTCCCATGATTTTATGTAACCACGTTCCCTTAGCATGATCTTCCGTTCCCATTCAAGGCGCAGCAAACCATCAAAAGTACCAGTCTGGATATCACATCCAACACGTTAGTTTAGTTTAGGGACACAGCATGGGAATAGACCCTGCTCCCCACAGGGTCCACGCCAACTGTCGATCACCTATTCACACCAGTTCTATGTAATCCCACTTTCTCATCAACTCCTTGCACACTAAGGACAATTTTGCAGATGTCCAATTAACCTACAAACCCGCATATCTTTGGGTTGGGGGAGGAAACTGGATCATCCAGAGGAAACCCGCGCGGCCAGAAGACAGTGGACATCTGAAGAAAGGCGCAAACCAGAAACATCACCTATCCATGTCCCGCAGAGATGCTGCCTGACCCACTGAGTTATTCCAGGAATATGTGTCTCTCCATGGATCTTGTATGTTTCAATCCCCAGCTCATTTTTATATAAAAGCTCGCGGAAATAAGCCGCCCATTCCAGCTATTAGTTTAAAACATCTCTGAACTGCTTGAAATATATTTCCTTAAATAAGGATACCGATACTTTACCCAGTTCTTAAAATTGACCCAAAAGAATGCACTTTACTACCACTTCTCTACGCATGTATTTGATTTCCCCTTGCAAGGAGCCACAATGTTTTGTTACTAATTACATGCTGTACTTGGCTGGATTACCTTTACTAATTACATGCTGCCAGCCTTTTGTAAATCATGCACTAGTTCCACAGATTGACATTAACCAAATATTAGTTTAAATTATTTTTCCTTTCATAATGGACAATTGCACATTTTCGCCCATTTCCTTCCATTTGTCAGATTGCTGAGATCTCATTCAATCATCGACATCCCTCGGTGGACCTCAAATGGCCACTTTTGTAGGAAGGAACTGCGGGTGCTGGTTTACACCGAAGATAAGACACAAAATTATGGAGTACCTCAGCGGGTCAGGCAGTATCTATGGTTAAAAGGTGGCGTTTCAGGTCGAGACCCTTTTTCAGACCGAGTCGGGGAGAGTGGAACTCTCTGGTGCATGGAGAGTGGGAAAGGTACAGAACAGATTAGAGCCGCCACTGATGACCCAGGAAAGGTGGAACCCACAGAGATGGATGCTGCCTGGCCCACTGAGTTGCTCCAACATTTTGTGTCTATCTCCAAATGGCCGCTTCACAGTTGATGCCGATGTTTGTAATTTCAGCAAAGTTGGAAATTGTACCTTCAGTGTCTTTGTTCAAGATATTTTGATGTCCTAAAAGGTTAAGGCCCCAGCACCGGTTCCGTGTGACACACCCTTGGTTGCATCTGGCCGAGGAGATAAGGGCCTATTTATGTCTGCTGTTTACCGTCAACCAGCCATTCTTCTACTCATGATAACATGTTCCCTCTTATGTCATGTGCTTTCATTTTCCGCAATGACTTTCCATATGGCACCTTATCAAATGCATTCAGGGTACATCCACTGGTTCCTCTTCATCCACAGCACTCCTGTAAATTAATCCAACATTATTTTCCTGCCACAATACGATAGATGCTTTTAAGAGGCTTTTAGACAGGCACATGGATATACAAAGAAAGGAGCGGTATGTATAACATGCAGGCAGAGGAGATTATTTTAACTTGGCGTCATGTTTGGCACAGAGGTTGTGGGCCTGTTCCTGTGCTGTACTGTTCTATGTTCAACTATGTTGAATTTGTCTGATTTTTCTAGGAGCTCAATGATATCTTGAACAACATTTTCCAAGAAACTATGTTAAATTGTTTAACGATGTTAATTGATCGGTCTGCATTTTCCAGTTTCTTAAATCCCTCTTTTGTTTTGAACAAAGGGACTTCATTTTGCTATATTTTCCAGTCTTTCCCGAATCTAACCAAGATTGTTTATTTAAGTGTAGGAAGCAACTGCAGATGCTGGTTTATGCTGAAAACAGACACCGAATGCTGGAGTAACTCAGCGGGTCAGGCAGCATCTGTGGAGAAAAGGAACAGGTGACGTTTGGGATCAGAACCCTTCTTCAGTCGCTTGTTCCCTTTCTCCAGAGATGCCGCCTGACCCATTACTTCAGCACTTTGTGTCTATCGTCTTGTATATTTAACAAATTCCGTTTGCAGTTTGCCTGCAAGGAATACACCTGTCAAAGCGCACCATTTTATCATTGACCATATTGGTGTTAATTTGCTATTACATTGATTTTGCCAGTTCACATGTTGCCTCATTTTGTTTTCAATATTCCCAAAATCTTGAGATTGTCAATTAGTGATGCTGAATCTTATTAACTGATACAAGCATCTACGTTTCAGGAAGTTCACTGACCATCCTCCACAGTTTGAGTTATCCTTAATCCTTACTTTTAATTCTGTATTTCAGGAAGTTTATCTGCCCTGCCCGCTACATATTACCTGACTCCCATGTTCTTGTTAATTGTGCCTTGCACATGGCACCTTGTCAGGTTATTTTTATTAAAAGTCCAGCAGAGTTACTCCAGCACTTGGTGTAAGATGGGTCCTGACCCGAAACGCCACCTATCCATGTTCTCCACGATGCAGCTTCAGTTGCTGAGTTACTCCAGCACTTGGTGCAAGATGGGTCCTGACCCAAAACGCCACCTATCCATGTTCTCCAGAGATCCTGCTTGACCTGCTGAGTTATTCCAGCACTTTATTTGGATGTGTTGGATGGGTCCCGACCTGAAACATAATTTATCTATGTACTCCAGTGATGTTGCCTGACCCGCTGAGTAATTACAGCACTTTGTCTCAATTCGAAACATCATCTCTCCGTGTCCTCCAGAGATGCAGTCTGACCTGCTGAGTTACTCCAGCACTTTATGTCCTTTTATGTATTAACCAGCATCTGCAGTTCTTTGTTTCCAGGATGAATAACTTGAATAACATTTCCCGTGTCAAATATATTTTTCATAACAAATAAGTAAAATTGTGCTCATTGGATGTCTGTCTGTCTGTGTGGCTTCAGTGAATTGAATAGTAACGTATGTTCTTGTCTCAGGGATTTACAACCATGATGCTGGTGTGTTCAATAGAGATGCACAACATTGGCTTTGCATGGAGAGGACTGAAGGAGCAGCTGGGAGAGACAGTGGAAAATCAAGTGAAGAGGATGCAGTTCCTGAAGGGCAAAATGGTACATTGGCAATGTTCTGTCGCATTGACAGCATTATACTTTATAAAGCTACATTTAGTTTAGTTTAGAGATCCGGCTCTTTGGCCCACCCGCGTCCGTGCCGATCAGCGACCCCCCCACACCCTAACACAATCCTTCACGCACTGGGGACAACTTACAATATCGCCAAGTCAATTAGCCTCTGCCTTTGGAATGTCGGAGAAAACCCACGCAGGTCACGGGGAGAACGTACAAACTCCCCGTATAGAAACTTACAAAATTCTTAAGGGGTTGGACAGGCTAGATGCAGGAAGATTGTTCCCGATGTTGGGGAAGGCCAGGACAAGGGGTCACAGCTTAAGGATAAGGGGGAAATCCTTTAAGACCGAGATGAGAAAGACTTTTTTCACACAGAGAGTGGTGAGTCTCTGGAACTCTCTGCCACAGAGGGTAGTTGAGGCCAGTTCATTGGCTATATTTAAGAGTGAGTTGGATGTGGCCCTTGTGGCTAAGGGGATCAGAGGGTATGGAGAGAAGGCAGGTACGGGATACTGAGTTGGATGATCAGCCATGATCATATTGAATGGCGGTGCAGGCTCGAAGGGCTGAATGGCCTACTCCTGCACCTAATTTCTATGTTTCTATGTTTCTATGATCCGCACCTGTGGCCGGGATCAAACCCGGATCCCTGGTGCTGTGAGGCAGCAACTCTACCACTGCGCCACCGTGCCGCCCTTTAATCTTACAAATCAGTTTGGCCTTGCCCAAACTAAAAGCTTTAAGCTTATTGTAATCAGCTCGGGATTCTGCAAACATTGCTAAAAACCGTTCAGTTCTTTTTTTCAATGATTCACTGGTCATCCATTTGACAGGATGTCTGGGGATTTGTGGATTATTTCTAGTGCATTGATAGAGTGCATTCAGATGCCTGGGACAGTGATGCACAATAGTCAGTCCAGCCTGCCTTTCCTGCTCTCGAGCCACCAGCATGCCATCGATTAGACTGTAAGACATAGGAGCAGAACTAGGCCATACAGCCCATCGAGTGCACGGATGTGAAGAAGATATTTCCAGAAGCGGGAGAGTTTAGAACCAGGGGGCACAGCCTCAGAATAAAAGGACATATCTTTAGAATGATGATGAGGAGGCCAAAATGTTGGGTATTTTCATAGCAGAGATTGGTAGCTTCTTGATTTGTAAGGGCGGCAAAGATTACGGGGAGAAGGCAGAAGAATGGGGTTGAGAGGGAAAGATGGATCAGCCATGATCGAATGGCAGAGCAGACTCGATGGGCCGAATGGCCTAATTCTGCTCCTATGGCTTATGATCTTACAATCAAAACAGTTTAATCAAATTATTTAAACAGGACCTCCGACTATTTTTAATTTGACTTTACTGGTCTTTATCTTGCACAAAACATTATACCCTTTATCCTGTGTATGTACAGTTGACAGCTTCATTGTAATCATGTATAGTCTTTCAGCTGACTGATTAACACGCAACAAAAAGGCTTTTCACTGTTCCTCGGTACACGTGACAATAAACTAAACCAAAACCTTAAAATGCATCCTGGTTGCCCTTGGCCGATCTGCACCTTTCAAAATTAAGTTGTATACAGTCACTCATTTGCCCTCTCCTGTAGCCAAAGAGGATCTTTATTTTTTAATGTGCATCTCCTTAATGTAACTTTACTTTTGAGTCATTAAGTGATACAGTGGGATGAACAGGCCCTTCAAACTTGCCCACACCGGCCAATGTGTCCCAGCTACACCAGTCCCACCTGCCCACGTTAGGCCCGTATCCCTCCAAACCTGTCCTATCCATATACCTTTCTAACTGTTTCTTAAACGTTGGGATAGTCCCTGCCTCAACTACCACCTCTGGCAGCTTGTTACATACCCCCACCACTCTTTATGTGAAAAAGATACCCCTCAGGTTCCTATTAAATCTTAAACCTATCTCCCCTAGTCCTCAATTCCCCTACTCTGGGCAAGATACTCTGTGCATCTACCCAATCCATGTCTCTCATGGTTTTATACACGTCGATAAGATCACTCCTCATCCTCCTGCGCTCCAAGGTAGTATACTCAACCTCTCCCTATTGCTCAGACCCTCAAATCCTGGCAACATCCTCGTAAATCTTCTCTGCACCCTTTCTAGCTTGACAACATCTTTGCGATAAAACATGGTGCCCAGAACTGAACACACTACTCTAAATGCGGCCTCACCCTCGTCTTATGCAACTTCTATACTTGTTTGTTAAAATAAACCATGTTTCATAAATATAAGCACTGCTGATGTGGATCGTTACCAGAAACAGTGGTTTATAATTTCTTTGTCGTTCCTTGGTGGAAAGTCATCCATAAGGAGCATTTGTATTTGACTAACACTACATTACTTTTTTATTTTAGGGAGTGTGCTTTGATGTCCCTGAAGATGCTGTGGAATCTTTGAAGGTACATTTTGCTGTTCCATTTGTAGAGCTTGATCAGATGAAAGAGTTCATCGTTAAAAGCACATCAATGAAAAATATTTTCTTTCAAACCTAACCAGAAAAAATAGATATCTATGCAGCACTGAACCCTGTTGAACTTTAACTAAAAGGAAGATAATGCACACGCTGGAACTCTGAAACAGAGCGGCACTGTGGCACTGCGGGTAGAGCTGTCTCAGCGCCAGAGACCCGGCTTCGATCCTGACCTCGGGTGCTGTCTGTGTGTGGAATTTGCACGTTTTCTCTGGGTGCTCTAGTTTCCCGCCTCATTCCAAAGATGTGCGGGTTTGTAGATTAATTGGCCTCTGCAAATTGCCCCTGGTGTGTAGAGGGATAACAGAGAACTAGAGTGAACGAGTGGTCGGTGAGCTGATGGGCCTAATTCTCTGTGCTGTGGGCTCCTTTAGACTTTAGAGATACCACGTGGAAGCGGGCCTACCGTGTCCTAACCAACCAGCGATCACCCCGTGCATTCTAAGAAAAAATTGCAGCCAATTAACCTACAAACATGCACATCTTTAGAGTATTGGAGGAAACCGGAGCCCCCGGAGAAAACCCACACGGTCCCAAGGTGGATGTTCAAACCCTCTACAGGCAGCACCTGTGTTCGGGATCAAACACGGGTCTCTAGTGCTGTAAGGCAGCAGCTTTGCTGCCCCAAGGGTTACTATAGAGATTTTACTTTACTACCACTGTGCCGACCCGCTTTGTAAAGACAGTTTACGGGGAGAGGGCAGGAGGGGGAGAAATAGATCAGTCAAATGGCCTAATTCTGCTCTGGTGTCTTTTGATGGCCTGGATCTTCTCTGCGCCATAGTCTCCTGCAAGGTGGGTCTGCTCGGCACTGAAACCTCTTATTGAAACCTCTCTCCTGCAGGGAGGCTGGCAGGACAGCCGCCGATGGACGCTCAGCGTGGCGGACGAGCTGCCCGAGCTGGAGAACGACCGAAGGGAGCAGGAAGGCAACTTCAGGAGGCACGCCAACTGGAGTCAGAACGGCAGAGGCATGAAGAGGAGTTACAATCAAGCATACAGAGGGTGGTGATGGAGGCCAGGCGCCTAGTCCCAGACCGAATGCTTTTAAATAACTCCTTGCAACGACACCTTGGATGCATCGTGCCGAGCGCTGCTGGGCCCAAGGACCTTTGAATTCACGGGACATTGGCATAAATTGTTGGTTAACAGCTACGTGGTAGATATGAGGGTCAATTACCGGGATGATAGGTTACAAAGATATTAAAAAGTGTTCCTTTAACTTTGGAGGTTGTGTGTCTTCATTAAAGCAGCAGCAGCTAAGGATTGCCTTCGCTTCCGATGTCTGCACCCCTGGAAATTATCGCTGAAGGATAATTTGTCAATTTCTCCAGCATCCTGTTCGTAGTCACCGCGGGAGAGCCGGGGTGCACTGGAGCTCATATTCCGTTTGGGCAGCTTTCGATCCAACAGTATGAACATTGATTCCTTCAATGTTGGTAACTTCCACTTCTCCCTCCCATTTCTCCCACACGCACCCCTCCCACTCCCTCCCCTGTGTCCCATCTGGACTTGCACCTATTTCTCCCCACCCCTTTCTCCCCCTAACACTGCCATTTTCTAACCCCCTCCCCTGTACCCTGCCCGGACTCGCACCTTTTTCTCTCCTTCCCCTACAAACTCCTGGAGCAAGTTTTTTTTTTTACATAGACGAGTGCCTGGAACACACTGCCTGGGGAGGTGGTGGAGGAGGCAAATGCAATAGTGGCATTTAAAAAGCTTTTAGATAAACACATGGGCATGGAGGGATATGGATCATGTGCAAGCAGATGAGATTAGTTCACTTTGGCATTGTGTTCAGCACGGATATTGTGGGCCGAAGGGTCAGTTGCAGTGCCGTACTGTTCTAGTTATTTTCTTTGGAGGTTCCACAACCAACTTTTCCCTAAATATTGTTTTTGCTTGGATATTCAAGCAAACACAGTTTACTCCATCCCACGCACACTGAAAAATATCCCAATTGCTTTTAAATCATGAATTAATTAATTCCGTATTTTAACCGCCTGACATTGGTGTTAAATTTATATTTTGCAAGATTGAAGATCATTCAGTGGTATCCCTGTTGTCACGTATACATAGGGAATGTGACATATTTTTGCATACAATTCAATAACTTCTTCCCGCCGATCGGTGACGGGTGTCCCTGCAGTGGCTCCTGGAGCTCCAGTGCATCTGGAAAGCAGACAACTTCGGTCAAAGTCAGCATAGATGTATGAAGAGGAAATCATGCTTGACGAATCGGGAATTTCTTTGAGGTTCGGTGCTGGGACTCCAATTATTTACAATATAAACGATTTAGACGAGGGAATTAAATGTGACATCTCCAAGTTTGTGGATGACACAAGGCTGGGTGGCAAAGTGAGCTGTGATGAGGCTGCAGGGTGACTTGGATAGGTTGGGTGAGTGGGCGGATGCAGTATAATGTGGATAATTGTGAGGTTATCCACTTTGGTGGCAAGAACAGGAAGACAGAGCATTATCTGAATGGTGTCGGAGGTGCAACGAGACCTAGGTGTGCTTGTGCATCAGTCACTGAAAGTAAACATGCAGGTGCAGCAGGCAGTGAAGAAACCTATTGGCATGTTGGTCTTCATTGCTAGAGGATTTGAGTTTAGGAGCAAGGAAGTCCTACTGCAGTTGTACAGGGCCCTGGTGAGAATGCATCTGGAGTATTGTGTACAAATTTGGTGTCCTAATTTGAGGAAGGACATTATTGCAATTGAGGGTGTGCTGCATAGTTTCACCAGGTTAATTCCTGGGGCGGCGGGACTGACATATAATGAAAGAATAGGTCGACTGGGCTTGTATTCACTGGAATTTAGTTTGTGAAGGGATCCTATAGAAACATATACAATTCTTAAAGGATTGCACCGGCTAGATGCAGGAAAAATGTTCCAGATGTTGGAGTCCAGAACCAGGTGTCACAGTTTAAGAATAATGGGTAGGCCATTTAGGACTGAGATGAAGAAAACAAAATTCACCCAGAGTAGCGATGTTACAATACTTACCTTCAGCGGCACTGCAGTTCTGCCACTGGCCGTGTGCGCGACTTTGGTGCCTGTGGGGGGGGGGGATTAAAATGCCCTTTTGTACTGCCTGTCGGAAGCGGACTTCCTCGGGCTGCTAGCTGCTGATGAAAAATCGATCGAATTTCTGTTCGCGGTATTTTTTTAAAATTCGCTGAATTAAAATAAAAAGCGGCTTTGAATGCCCTCAACGCCTACAACATGACGGATTGCAAGAACGGGACAACACAAAGGGCAAGTCGTGTATTTTACATATAATCTTGCTTCTTGGGATGGCTTTAATCTAATTTTACATTGATGTTATTTGGGCCCCATACGAACCGTCAGTGTTTTTCCTGCCGATAAGGGGTTCAAATTCACGGCAAATGCAACGTTCCAATTGATCGCATTCCAGAAGCAAGATGATTTAAATCCTCTTTTCTTTGGACAATCATTTCATAAGCTGTCAAAATTGTCTACATTTTGTGTTATTTTCTCTCCATGATCATTATTTTTAAACTAAATGTTTACAACAGTTTAAGTCACATGTATTGTGCAAAAAAACAAAAATTTTGATCATATTGAGCGTGGATGTTTCTGGATTAATTTATGGGAATTAAACATTAAATTCCTTCCATCTGGCATATGAATTCATGACAGTGAGATTTAAGAATCATGTTATATTGTGAATTTCTGTGTGAATGTGATTAGTTTGTTATTTGGATACTTAGGCTATTTTAAACAATTATCCTTTTCTTAAGAAATGAAATCCACAGGACATTCTTAATGGGGAAAGTAGTGGGCAGAAAGGCATGTAATGAATGGTTTGAAGAGCAAAAACTTGTAGTTTACAATGCCAACATTGAAAAGTTGAGGTAAAACAAGGTGTACAGAGTTGCTTATTGGTTACAATCTGAGGAGTATGATGATGCTACTGATTATGATATGCCAATGTACCAGCTAGCAACTGACCTTCTCCATAAAGACTTGGTCTATTGCTAGAAATTGTAATGTATTTACCTATCTGTTACGGACTTGCAGCATGTTATACAATAATATATTAAAGTTCTGATCTTGAGAATATCACGTTTTTGAATTTTCAAGGCAGTCTGGGTGTTTATTTCTATTTCTGTCACTACAGTCAATTTTGTAAATAGCTACAATTAGGTAATTATATGATTTAATTTCAGGTCATCCAAGTAAGATGTTTTCTATTTGTTTCAGAATGCTTCAATCTATAATAACTGAAAATTTCATTCAGTTCTCTTAATTTTAAAAAATGTTATGGGCTTTTGACTGTTCTCGATCACAGCTTTTGTGTTAAGTCAATGGAAAAACAATAGGGAACAAGATGCTAATTTCCGAGTATGAAAATGGCCATAACTTTTTTTTATACTGAAGATATGAAAGTGAATTAGGTGTCAAATTAAACTTCTTATGCTTTATCTCATGGGATAAATTGCAGACTTGATTTTTAAAATCTCAAAATTTTGTAACGTTGCTACACAGAGCTGTGGATCTGTGGAATTCTCTGCCAGAGAAGGCAGTGGAGGCTAATTCACTGGATGTTTTCAAGAGAGAGTTGGATTTAGCTCTTGGGGCTAAAGGAATCGAGGGATATGTAGGAAAAGCAGGAACGGGGTACTGATTTTAGATGATCAAGTTCAAGTGTTCAAGTTCAAGTGAGTTGATTGTCACGTGTCCCTGATAGGACAATGAAATTCTTGACTTGCTTCAGCACACAGAACATAGTAGGCATTGACTACAAAACAGATCAGTGTGTCCATATACCATTATATAAATATACACACATGAATAAATAAACTGATAAAGTGCAAATAACAGATAATGGATTATTAATGTTCAGAATTTTGTCCGAGCCAGGTTTAATAGCCTGATGGCTGTGGGGAAGTAGCTATTCCTGAACCTGGTCGTTGCAGTCTTCAGGCTCCTGTACCTTCTACCTGAAGGTAGCAGGGAGATGAGTGTGTGGCCAAGATGGTGTGGGTCTATGATGATACTGCCAGCATTTTTGAGGCAGCGACTGCGATAAATCCCCTCGATGGAAGGAAGGTCACAGCCGATGATGGATTGGGCAGTGCTTACTACTTTTTGTAGTCTTTTCCTCTCCAGGGCGCTCAAGTTGCCGAACCAAGCCACGATGCAACCGGTCAGCAAGCTCTCTACTATATACCTGTAGAGGTTAGCCATGATCTTATTGAATGGCGGTGCTGGCTCGAAGGGCTGAATGGCCTACTCCTGCCCCTATTTTTCTGTGTTTCCTCCCCACCACCAGGTGTCAGTGGCGGGCAGGATCGCTGCAGTACCACCGACGGGCGGGCTCGAGTCCCCGCAGTTTCATAGCAAAAGGGGGTACACAAAAAGCTGGAGAAACTCAGCGGGTGCAGCAGCATCTAAGGAGCGAAGGAGATAGGCGACGTTTCGGGTCGAGACCCTTCTTCAGACTGACCCCGTGCCCCGGGTGGCGCTGTGCCGGGGGGGTGACCCTGCAGGGGGCGGCCGCCGGGTGGCGCTGTGCCGGGGGGGGGTGGGCGGGGGGGGTGACCCTGCAGGGGGCGGCCGCCGGGTGGCGCTGTGCCGGGTGGGTGTCCCTGCAGGGGGCGGCCGCCGGGTGGCGCTGTGCCGGGGGGGTGACCCTGCAGGGGGCGGCCGCCGGGGGGCGCTGTGCCGGGGGGGCGGGTGTCCCTGCAGGGGGCGGCCGCCGGGGGGCGCTGTGCCGGGGGGGGGGGGGGCGGGTGTCCCTGCAGGGGGACCCCGGCCGCCGGGTGGCGCTGTGCCGGGGGGGCGGGTGACCCTGCAGGGGGCGGCCGCCGGGTGGCGCTGTGCCGGGTGGGTGTCCCTGCAGGGGGCGGCCGCCGGGGGGCGCTGTGCCGGGTGGGTGACCCTGCAGGGGGCGGCCGCCGGGGGGCGCTGTGCCGGCCGCCACTCGGTGCGGGACAAGATGTCGGGGCGGGAGGACGGGCCGGAGCTGCGGCGCAAGTACTCGCGGGCCGTCAGCCTGTCCGAGGTGGAGTCCAAGCGCGACCCGGAGAACGAGCCCTACCGCTCCAAGTACGCGGCCCGGGAGCTGCTGAAGGAGCTGAAGGCGGGGCAGCGGGCGCCGGCCGACGAGGAGCGCGACGCCGACGCCGGCGGCCTCTGGCTGCACAGACTCGGGGTGTTGGAGCTGCAGCTCGGCCTCAACCACGCCGAGACCGAGGAGCTGTCGGCCGGCGAGGAGCACCTGGCCAAGTGCCTGCGGGTCCTGGAGGCCTTCAAACTCTGCCCCGAGACCGTGTCCGTCTTCATCCAGGCCGAGGTAACGGCGCCGCCGCCGGGGGAGGGTGGGGTGGGGGGGGGGGAGGGTGGGGGGTGGGGGGGTGGGGAGGGTGGGTGGGGGGGGGGGGGGGGGGGGAGGGTGGGGGTGGGGGGGGAGGGTGGGGGGGAGGGGGAGGGTGGGGGTTGGGGGTAGGGTAGGGGGGTGGGGAGGGAGGGGAGGGTGGGGGGGGGGGGGGGGAGGGTGGGGTAGGGTAGGGGGTGGGGAGGGGGAGGGTGGGGGGAAGGGAGGGTGGGGAGGGGAGGGAGGGGGTGGGGAGGAGGGGAGGGTGGGGGGAGGGGTAGGGGGGGGGGGGTGGGGAGGGGGAGGTGGAGGGTGGGGTGGGGGGAGGTTGCAGGTTGGGTGGGGTGGGTGGGATGGAGGCCTGGGATGGGAGGGTTTGGTTGGAGGGGGGGTGGAGGAGAGGGTGAATTTGTGGGCTGGGTGGAGGGTGGGCTGGAGAAGTTGGGAGGTTTTGGGATGGAGGGGAGATTTGAGGGTGGGAGAGAATTAGTGGGATGGAGGGGGGGGGGTGTTTGTGAGGGGGGTTTGTGGCGTTTCGAGTCGGGACCCTTGTTCAGACTGATCAGAATCGTGACGAGTGGAGAAAGCTGGAAAGGAGAGGTGGGGGCAGGACAAAGCCCCTGGCAAGGTTGGGTTGGCAGATGGATGGAGTGAGTCAAATGCTGGAAGTGAAAAGGAGACAAAAAGGTTCAGGAAGGAGCTGCAGATGATGGTTTACACTAAAGACAGACACAAAATGCTGGAGTCGCTCAGCACGACAGGCAGCATCTCTGGATAGAAGGAATGGGTGATGTTTCGGGTGGAGACCCTTCTTCGGACCGGGTCGAGACCTGAGACGCCATCCATTCCCTCTATCCAGAGATGCTCCCTGTCCCGCTGAGTTACTCCAGCATTTTGTGTCTGTCTTAGGAGACAAAATGGTGTCATGCAAGGGGAGAGTATGAGTGAAATGTAAAGTCTGAAGGAGGGATATAGGTGGAACAGAGGGAGGGGGGGGAAGCAAAAGGGCAAAGAGAAACTGGGGGATGAGTGTACGAAGGAGAAGAAAGGAATGACTGGGGGGAAGATATTGGTGTGCACTGACGGAGGTGAAGAAATAAGGAGCTGCAGATGCTGTTTTACGCAAAGTGCTGGAGTAACTTAGTGGGTCATGCAGCATCTCAGGAGAACATGGTTGGGTGACATTTTGGAACTGGGCCCTTCAAGGGCCAAGATGTATTCAAGAGATAGTTTCCATGTTTCAATGTTTATGTTTCAGACTGAAGAAGGTGAAGAGGTGTTTGTATCATCAACCTCGGCCAATCTGATGCAAGCTGTTTGCCATCCCATTAAAATTTCACATTACCAAATAACTTTCAAGAGCAACTAAAGCGTTCTGTGCTCTGTTGCTTTCAGAATCAGTTGGGTATTCTGTGGGCAGGACTGGAAGAAATGGAAAAGGCCAAAACCTATCTCGAAGATGCAGAAGCACTTTACAACCAGTACACGAAAGAGGTAAAGTAGAGCCAATTGAACAGGAACATTAGCTGTATCCATCTCTGATCCAGCGTTTGACAGCACTGGGCCTGTACTTGCTGGAGTTTAGAAGAATGAGAATTCATTGAAACATACAGACTAGTGAAAGGCTTGGATAGAGTGGATGTGGAGAGGATTTTTCCATTAGTGGGAGAGTCCAGGACTAGAGGTCATAGCCTCAGAATTAAAGGACATACCTTTAGGAAGGAGTTGAGGAGGAATTTCTTTAGTCAGACGGTAGTGAATATAGAATTTTTTGTGACAGAGGGCTATGGATATTTTTAAGGCAGAGATAGATAGATTCTTGACAGATGTCAAGGGTTATGGGGAGAAGGCAGGAGAATGGGGTTGGGAGGGAGATATAGATCAGCCCTCCGAGCCTCCAACCTCATCGTTCCCCAGCCCCACACAGCCCGATTTTACCTTCTCCCCAAAATCCACAAACTTGACTGCCAAGGGAGACCTATTGTCTCTGCCTGTTCGTGCCCCACCGAACTCATTTCCACATACCTTGACTCCATCCTATCCCCCTTGGTTAAATCCCTCCTGGTTAAATCCCTCCCCACCTATGTTCAAGACACCTCAGACACTCTCCGTCGTCTTCGCGCATTCCACTCTCCAGGCCCCCATCCTCTCATCTTCACAATGGACGTCCAATCACTCTCCTCCATCTCCCATCAGGACGGTCTCAAAGCCCTCCGGTTCTTCCTCGACCAGGGGAGCAACCCATACTTGTCCACTGACACTCTCCTCCGCCTAGCGGAGTTGGTCCTTACCCTCAATAACTTCTCTTTTGACTCCTCCCATTTCCTCCAAACACAAAGCGTAGCTATGGGCACACGCATGGGCCCCAGCTACGCCTGCCTCTGTCGGGAACGTTGAACAATCCTTGTTCGCGGCGTACCAGGGCCCCATCCCCGACCTCTACCTCCGTTACATCGACGACTGCTTTGGTGTCACCTCCTGCACCCACATACAACTGACTGACTTCATCCGTTTCACCACCAACTTCCATCCGGCACTCAAATACATCTGGACCATATCCGACACTTCCCTACCATTCCTTGACCTCACTATCTCCATTGCAGGGGATACACTCCTGACCAACATCCACTATACACCCACTGACTCCCACGTCTACCTGGACTACTCTTCCTCCCACCGTGCTTCCTGTAAGGACTCTATCCCCTATTCCCAATTCCTCTGTCTACGCCGCATCTGCTCCCAGGATGAGGTGTTCCACACCAGGGCATCACAAATGTCCTCATTCTTCAGAGAACGGGGATTCCCCTCCCCCACTATAGATGAGGCTCACACCAGGGTCTACTCCGTACCCCGTAACACTGCCCTCTCTCCCCATCCCCCCCACTCGCAACAAAGGCAGAGTCCCCCTGGTCCTCACCTTTCACCCCACCAGCCGGCACATACAACACATTGTCCTCCGCCAGTTTTGTCACCTCAAACGTGACCCCACCACTCGCCACATCTTCCAATCTCCCCCCCTGTCTGCCTTCCGCAAAGACCGCTCCCTCCGCAACTCCCTTGTCAATTCTTCCCTTCCCTCCCGCTTCACCCCGGGCACTTTCCCTTGCAACTGCAAGAGATGCTACACTTGTCGCTTTACCTCCCTCCTCCACTCCATTCAAGGACCCAAGCAGTCGTTCCAGGTCCGTCAGAGGTTCACCTGCACCTTACTCCAACCTCCTCTATTGCATCCGCTGCTCTAGATGTCAACTGATCTATATCGGTGAGACCAAGCGGAGGCTTGGCGATCATTTTGCCGAACACCTCTGCTCAGTCCGCAATAACCAACCCGACCTCCGGTGGCTCAGCACTTCAACTCCCCCTCCCATTCCGTATCCGACCTCTCTGTCCTGGGCCTCCTCCACGGCCAGAGTGAGCAACATAGCAAATTGGAGGAACAGCACCTCATATTCAGCTTGGGGAGTCTGCATCCTGGTGGCATGAACGTTGAATTCTCTCAATTCTGTTAACCCTTGCTGTCTCCTCCCCTTCCCACCTCTCCCTCAGCCCTCGGGCTCCTCCTCCTCCTTTTTCCTTTCTTCCCCCCGCCTCCCCCCACCCCCCATTAGTCTGAAGAAGGGTTTCGGCCCGAAACGTTGCCTATCTGCTTCGCTCCATAGATGCTGCTGCACCCGCTGAGTTTCTCCAGCATTTTGTGTACCCTCGATTTTCCAGCATCTGCAGTTCCTTCTTTAACACAATAGATCAGCCATGATTGAATGGCAGCGTTGACTTGATGGGCTGAATGGGTTAATTCAGCTCCTTTCACTTATGACCTGGCTCCTTTTATCTTACACGCCTCACGCAAAATCCTTGCCATCCATCATGTCTATGGAATTTTCACATTCAATATGACTTTGAACTCTATCCTCGACAGTTCCTCGATGTCTGATTCTTCGGCAAGAAGATCTTCTTAACTCCCGTGCTTTGGATACTTTATCGTGCCTTCAGAATTTAGTTTTGCTTAGACAAGAGTGTTTTATTGTAAAATGTGCCAAACAGAGCAATGAAATTCTTACTTGCTGCAGCACAACAGAATATATGGACATAGTGTTCTGGAAACAATATAATAAATGAGAAAAAAGTTCAGAGTGCGTGCGTATATATTATATATACATATGTGTGTGTGTATATATATATGTATATAATATGTACACATGCACACTGAATTTTTATTTCATTATTTTTTACCGAGTAAACACATGTATATACATATATATATATTATATATACACACACACACATATTTAAATATATTCACCAGACAAAAAATAAACAATAATAATGAAAAAAGACAAAACCAATGTCCCCAAGTCGATGTAGTTCAGAGAAATCTGACGTGATAATTTCATGCTTCCTATTTTATGTTTCATAGAACAGGACAGCACAGGAATGAGCTGTTTGGCCCATCATCTTAACGACATCCATGTAGCCAATTGAAACTGCTCATTTGCTTGCACGTGGTCAGTATCCCTCCATCTTCTGCCTGTTCATGTGGCTTCTTCTTCTTACCGAGTCCACACACAAGATTCGGCGTTGTTGAGCCAGAGCTGATGGTTGTCTTGGCGCTGCTTGTGCCTGGTGCTGGAAACAGGGCCGCGACGTGAATGCTCTTTCCTTGACCCCTTCGCGTGACTGTCCAAATGCCTCATAAATGTTGCACTCCTCGCAGCGCATTCCAGGCATCTACCACTCCCTGAAGTTTACCAAAAACATTAGCCCTGCACGTCACTCACTATTCCAAGAGATTGGAGCAGGGTCTCGACCCGAAACGGCACCCATTCCTTCTGTTCAGAGATGCTGCCTGTCCCGCTGAGTTACTCCAGCATTTTGTGTCTATCTTCAAGTTTGTCCAACCTCTCCTCTCTAATCTCAGCACATCCTGTTGAAGCTCCTCTGCACCCTCTCCAAAACTGACATGGTGACCAGCACACCACTCTCCAAATGTGGCCAAACCAAAGTTTTATACCACTACAACATGACTTCCTGACAATTCTGCCCATTGCCCAGATAGATGAAAGCAAGTATTTTGAACACCTTCTTTACCACCCGCTCTGCGTATGTTGCCACATTCAGGGGAGTTGTGGACTTGCACCCTAGATCCCTCTACAGTGCTCCTTAAGATCTTGCCATTTACTGTAAACCTTCCCCCTTACATTTGACTTCCTCAAAGTGCAACACCTCACACTGCTCTGGATTAAACTACATCTGCTAATTGTCTACCCGTATCTGCAAACTCTTCCTACTCCATACTCCACTGTATCCTTTGGTAACCTTCCTCACTATTCACCACTCGTTTGAAAACTTACCAATAAGCCCGCCAACACTTGTGTATTTATGTCAAAATCCTATTATTTGTATAAACAGCAAACAGCAGAGATCTCAATCCTTGCTGAACACCATTGGTCACGCAATTCCAGTCAGCGAGCCACCCCTCCACCATTACACTCTCTTCCATGCCAATTTTGAATTCTATAGTTTAGGACGTCACGATGGCGCAGCGGCACAGTTGCTGCCTTACAGCGCCAGAGACTCAGGTACGATCCTGAATATGGATGCTGTCTGTACAGAGTTTGTACGTTCTCCCCGTGACCGCGTGGGTTTTCTTCGAGTGCTCTGGTTTCCTCCCACACTCCAAAAATGTGCAAGTTTGTAGGTTAAATGGCTTTACTAAAAATTATAAGTTGCCCCTAGTGTATTGGATGGTGGTGTGTACGGGGATCGTCAGCTGGTCAGTGAGGACTCGGCTGAAAGGCTTGTTTCTGCGCTGGATCTCTAAACCAACATTAACTAAAATGCCTGCTGTGTGTACAATAATAAATGGGTGGGGAAGGAAGGCAAGCTATGAAATTCTGTTCATATGGGCAGTGAGCATCGTTTCAGCCAGCGTCTGACGAAATAGGCACTAGGATACATCGCAGGTGATACTGACCTGGATGTTTGCCATCTCGTCATACAGCACAGGAACAGGCCCTTCTGCCCAACTTGCCCTTGCCGACCAAGGTGACCCGTCTATACGTCCACATACCATCACCGATACCATTCTATGTGCAACCAGAGGAAATTAGTCCCATCTACCAGTGTTTGCCCCATATTCCTCTAAACCTTTACTGTCCATGTACCTGTCCAAATGTCTTTTTAAATGTTTTTACAGTACCTGCCTCAACTACCTCCTCTGGCAGCTCGTTCCATATACCCACCACTCTGTGTGAAAAGTTGCCCCTCTCAGGCTCCCATTAAATCTTTCCCCTCTCACCTTAAACCTATGTCCTCTGGTTCTTGATTCTTCTAGTCTAGGTAAAAGACTCTGCATCTACCCTAACCCTCCCCTATCTATTCCGCACATAATTTGATAAGATCACCCCTCAGCCTCCTGCGAGGAAAGTCCTGGACTGCCCAACTTCTCCCTTTAGCTCAGACCCTCAGGCCCTGGCAACATCCTCGTAATTTGTGCTTCTCAGTGTAGGAATGGGAATTGGAATAAAAGAAGGGACACTGGACATTAGTTGATGAATTAAGTATTTTAATGAAGTGTAAAACCCTTGTGCTACTTGTTGTTTAGATCGGCACACCGCCATGGGATACTCATGAACACTTCTTGGCAGAAGAGGAGAGACTAAGTGAACAGGAGAGGCAGAAAAGGTAAGGTGGTTCTAAACTTGCGAACATCATGGCATTTACCTGATATGTAAGACAGTTTGGATAGGTCAGAATATAGAAACAAGAAAAAAGACACCAAGCGCTGGAGTAACATTCCTGGGGAAACATGGATAGGTGACATTTCAAGTCGGAACCGTAAGTCCATAGAAGCACAATTAGGCCGTTCGGCCCATCGAGCCTACTCCACCATTCAATCATGGCCGATTTATCTTCCCTCACAACCCCATTCTCCTGCCTTCTCCCTGTAACCCTTGACAGCCTTTCTAATCAATAATCCATCAATCTCCATCTTAAACATACCCAATGATAGCCTCCACAGCCGGCGGCGGCAATGAATTCCACAGATTCACCACCCTATGACTCCTCGTCTCCTTTCTAAAGGTGCGTCAAAGGTTATGGGGAGAAGGCAGGAGTTGAGAGGGGGTGATAGATCATTCATGATTGGATAGTGGAGCAGACTCGATTGGCCAAATGGACTAATTCTACTCCAATGTTATAATCTTATGGAGATACAAGGAGCTGCACATGCTGGAGTCCTGAGCAAAACACTAAGTGCCGGAGTCAGGCAGCCTCTGTGGAGGAAATAAAAAGGTGACGTCTCGGGTGAGTGGGAAGAAGTGTTCTAGCCCAAAACGTTGTCTATCCATGTCCTCCGGAGATGCTTCCTGACCCGCTGAGTTATACCGGCCCTTTCCTGTGAAACTGCTAATTCACAGCACTGAGTGTAACTGAGTTTACTGCTCCACTTGTCGTGACCACTGAAGCTGAAGAAAGGTCTCGACCCGAAACGTTGCCTATTTCCTTCACCCCATAGATGCTGCCTCACCCGCTGAGTTTCTCCAGCATTTTTGTCTACCTTCGATTTTCCAGCATCTGCAGTTCCTTCTTAAACAACTGAAACTCCATGTGTCACTGCTCTTCCCCGGTGCCAAGATCACTGCCTGGTCCGCAATCTCTATGGAACAGATTGTTCCCAGCTCAGTGGCAGTAATGCCCAGGTCCAACTCGAGAATACTCAAGTACCTTACTGACACCCACGTTCTCAATACAGGGCGCTCTTTTAGAAAGGAAATGAGGAGGAACTTCTTTAGTCAGAGGGCAGTTAATCTGTGGAACTCATTGCCGCAGAGGGCTGTGGAGGCCAATCGGCGGGCTTTAAGGCAGAGATAGACAAATTCTTGATTAGAACGGGTGTCAAGGGTTATGGGGAGAAGGCAGGAAAATGGGATTAGGAGGCAGAGATCGGGCATGATTGAATGGCGGAGTAGACGCGATGGGCCGAATGGCCTAATTCTAATCCGATAACTTGTGACCATCCTGGGGTCACCAACTGGAAACTGGACAGTCACGCTAACGCTAGGGGTTAAAGATTAGGGCCCTGAGTCGCACCCCGCCCACTCCCTCTTCCCCCCCCCTCCCATCGACCAAACGTCACAGCTGTGAAAACACACGCCTCCAGATTCTGGGCCAGTTTCATCGCAGCTATTATCAGGCAACTGAGCCATCCTAGCAACAACTAGAGAACATTCCCTGACAACTATCTACCTCATTGGAGACCCTCTGATTATCTTTGATGGGACCGTATCGACTTTATCTTGCACTAAACGTTATTCACTTTGTTCCCTTTATTATGTATCTTATCTGTGCACTGTGGATGGCTCGATTATAATCAAGTATTGTCGTTAGGCTGGCTGGTTAGCATGCAACAAAAGCTTGTCACTGTACCATGTGACAATCAGCTAAACTCAAGCTCAAGGGAGTTGGGAATTCCATGATACATAGTTCACCTCTTCCAACATTTTCTTTAGTTCAGTTTAGTGATACAGCACGGCAACAGGCCCTTCAGCACACCAAATCCACACCGACCATCGATTACCCATTCACATTAGTTCCATGTTATCCCAATTCCGCATCCACTCTCTATAAACCTGCACGTCTTGGGAATGTGGGAGGAAACCGGAGCACCCAGACTAAAACCCACGTGGTCACTGGGAAAACGTACAAACTCTGCCCAGATAACACCCGCAGTCAGGATGGCACCCGGGTTTCTGGAGCTGTTAGGCAGCAGTTCCACTGCTGTGCCCTTCTGGTACAGAAGCGCAATTAGGCTGTTCAGCCCATCAAGTCTACCCCATTCAATCAATGGCTGACCTATCTTCCCTCTAAACCCCAATATCCTGAATATGTAAGGAACAAATCTTTAGACAGGTGACCACGCTGTGTAGTAAACTCTGCCACCCTCCTCCTGTAAATGAATGATAAAATAACGTGTCATTACTGACCAAACACTATTTTCGTTTAGTTTAGAGAGACAGGCCCACTGAGTCCACGATTACCAACAGTCCCCACACTAATGCCATCTACACACACTGGGGATAATGTACAGTTATACCAAGCTCATTAACCTACACACTTGTACGTCTGTGGAGCGTGGGAGGAAACCGGTGATCTCGGAGAAAACCCACGCAGGTGGTGGGGAGACCGTACAGACAAGCGCCCGTAGTCAGGATCGAACGCGGGTGTCTGGCGCTGTGAGGCAACTGCGCTGCCCGACCCTGGCTGTGACTTTTTTTGAATGCTGCTCTATCTGTTTGGATTGGGCAGGTTTGAGAAGGTGTACACTCACACTTTGTATTATCTGGCACAAGTCTACAAGCACTTGGATATGATTGAGAAGGCGGCCCGGTACTGTCACACCACCCTGCAACGCCAGCTGCAGTTCACCCATTACAACCCCGTGGAGTGGGCGATCAACGCTGCCACCCTGTCACAGTACTACATCACCGAGGTAAGCCTCCCTGCCTCCTGTGTGTGGGCACTGGTCACTCACATCTGTCGTCCTTCAATGGGAAGGTTTCCCGTGGGTATCTGAGCTTTGCACTGTTTGTCACGGGTAGTATAGCTGGGATGTGATTAGTCACTGGTAGTATAGATGGGATTTGATCAATTTCGCCCCCTGGGATGATAAAGTTCTATCGTATCGTATGTTGTAGGACGGAACTGCAGATGCTGGCTTACACCGAAGATAGACACAAAAAACTGGAGTAACTCAGCGGGACAGGCAGCGTCTCTGGAGAAAAGGAATAGGTGGCGTTTCGGGTCGAGCCTGTTATCTGAAGAAAGGTTTCGACTCGAAACGTCACCTATTCCTTTTCTGAAGAAGGGTCTCGCCCGAGTTTAGATGGTGCAACAGGGGAGACGTACTACATCCCACTGACTCCCACGCTTCGCGACTTCACTTAAATAAACTTCCTACACATCGATTCCCCGGTTTCATACAAGTCCTGCGTTGTCCAACTCCCTCATCCACTCCCGATACACTAGAAGGCAATTTGAAGGGGCCAATAAACCCACGTCTTTGCGTGTAGGAGAAACCGAGCAACCTATCAGGTCAGAGGGAGAACTGCAAACTCCACATCCTGGTTCAGGATCAAACCAGGATCTCTCTGGCGATGAGAGGAGAAGCTGCTCCCACTCGTCCGCCCTGTCTTTGATAGGCATGGTGACAATTAAATGCAACAATTTATATTCCTGATACAAAAGCACCCAGCAGGATGACCCCCTTTGGGTCTGACATGAGTTCATGATCTTTGCCCTTGTGAAAGTCTGCCATGGTTATTTCCTGTGCTTCAGGAATTGATAATCCGATCCAGCTCTGACTGAAGAAAGGCTGGATGGTCAGGGATGCAAGAGCCTGAAGGTCAGGCTCTTGGCCCACCGGAGGGGCAGCAGAGCCACATAACAGGCAAGGGTTACAGCACCACACTCACAGCCTCTGAATGTGGACTGAAGACAGAACACAAAATGCGTTAGAGTATCTCAGCAAGAAAAGCAGCATCTCTGGATAGAAGGAATGGGTTGAAGTTTGGGGTCGAGACCCTTCTTCAGCCCTGACCCGAAACATCACCCATTCCTTCTATCCAGAGATGCTGCCTGTTCCACTGAGTCGCTCCAGCATTTTGTGTCTATCCTTGGTGTAAACCAGCATCTGCAGTTCCTTCCTACACTGAAGATTTGACACACTGTGTGTACTGGTCTGTGGTCTTCAATGGATAAGACAGGCTGCGTGCAAGTTGCTCTTACGGTGCGAGTCAGAATCCCAGGCATTGGGATCATCTACCCTCACCATCTCCCTTGCCACACACTGTAAATAGATCAATTGTAATGATGGATTGTCTTTTTGCTGACTGGTTAGCACGCAACAAAAAGCTTGTCATAGTTCCTCGGTACGCGCGACAATAAACTAAACTACAATTCATGATGCCTCAGGAAAACAGCCAAGGTCATCAAGAACCTTTCCCACCCCGGCCATTCCCTCTTCTCCTCGCTCCCATCAGGCAGAAGATATAGAAGATAGAAAGCGCTCGCCACCAGACTGGGGAACTGCTTCTTTCCCTCCGTTATCAGGCTTCTGAATGGTCCTTGCATAAGCTCGGGTACAGTCCAATTTGCGGACATTGGACCTTTTAGTCATGGAGTCATACATGGAAACAAACCCTTCGACCCAGCGTCCATGCCAAGCATGGGGCATCTACACTAGTCCCAGTTCTCTGTGTATGGTTCATATCCCTCTAAACCTTTTTCCTATTAACTGTTCAAATGTCTTTTAAATGCTGTTATAGTAGCTTCCTCAACTACCTCCCCTGGCAGCCTGTTTCATAGGTCCATCACCCTCAGGGTGAACAGGTTGCCCCTCACATTCCTATTAAATCTTTCACCTCTCACCTTAAACCTATGTCTTTAGGATTTGATTCCTCTATGGGTAAAAGACTCTGTGCATTCATCCTATCTATTCCCCTTGTGATTTTAAGCATCTCTATAAGATCATTCCTTAGCCTCCTGCACTCCAAAGAATAGAGTCCAAGCCTGCCCAACCTCTCCATATAGCTCAGCCCTCGAGTCCTGGCAGCATCCTGTAAACTTTCTCTGCACTCTTTCCATCTTAATGACATCCTTGATAAATGCAAAATGCAAATGCTATCCAGCGATGCTGCCTGTCCATCCAAGTTACTCCAGCAATTTGTGTCTACGATGTAAACCAGCATCTGCAGTTCCTTCCTACACTTAATGGCATCCTTCCGATGGCAGGGTGGCCAATAATTATACCTCCTTCCCCCGACTCCATTCAGGGACCCTGACTGTCCGCTCAGGTGTGTCCGCGGCTCACTTGCACCTCCTCCAATCTCATCTATTCTATCCGTAGTTCTCGGTGTGGTCTCCTGTATGTCAGCGTGACCAAGCGCAGACTGGGCGATATTTTTGCTGAACACCTCCACTCGGTCTGCCTTCTCCCAGAAGCCAAACGTTTGAAGTCCCTTTCCCTTTCCCACACTCACCTTTGTGTCCTGGGACTCCTCCATCGTCAGTGAGGCCACACACAAAGTGAAGGACCAATACCTCATATTTCGCTTGGGCAGCTTACAACCCAGCGGTATTAATATTGATTTCTCTCGTCGCCCTGCCAGCTTCACTGTTTGTATCCCCTCATTATCATCTCCTCCACAGCCAACAATGGACCATTGTGGGCTCCACCTTTCCTTGGTCATTGGTGCCGGCTCTGAATTTGTGCTGTACCTTCATACCTCTAGTTTCCCTCGCCCCTGACTCTCAGTCTGACGAAGGGTCTCGGCCCAAAACGTCACCTGTTCCTTTTCTCCAGAGATGATGCCTGACCCAGCATTTTGTGTCTTATCTTCATGGCTAAAACAGAACTTGGCATCTCCCCAAACCAGTAATTTGTTGTCTCTCGAGCAGAAGCGTTACATGGAAGGACGCCTATGTCTTGCTGCTTCCAACGTGATCTTCAACCAGGCGGGAGCAGTGTCCTCAGAATCTGCAGCAGAGGAAAGTAAGTGTGACTGTCTTGCATCTTTTGCCGTGTCTCTCAGTCTCATTGTGTGTTTGTATTTTGAGAACCTTGTTAGATTGAACTTGGAGCTGGTGCGGCACTGATTTGCTCAACTGTTTCCTGGAATAAGGGAGTAAGTTGTTCAACAGTTTACAGTTTAGTTTATTGTCACGTGTGCCGAGGTACCAGTGAAAAGCTTTTGCTGCCTGTTGTCCAGTCAGCAGAAAGACAATACATGGTTACAGTTGGGCCGTTTACAGTGTGTAGATACGTGATAAGGGAATAACGTTTAGTGCAAGGTAAAGCCCGCAAAGTCCGGTCAAGGATAGTCCGAGGGTCACCAAAGAGGTAGAGAGTAGTTCAGCACTGCTCTCAGGTTGTGGTGGGATGATTCAGTCGCCTGATAACAGCTGGGAAGGAACCGGCCCTGAATCTGGTGGTGAGCGTTTTCACACTTCTGTACCTTTTGCTTGATGGGAGAGGGGAGAAGGGGGAGTGGCCAGGGTGCGACCCGTCCTTGATGATGCTGCTTGCGTTGTGTTTAATTGGAAGCTCCCACCCTGTAACTTTTCTTCCACGCAGGTGAAGAGAGAGGGATCGCCGCGACCAGCTCCAGCAGAAGAAGGCAGAAATAGCACGGTGTTGGATAAAGTACTGTCTCAACCTGCTGCAGGACTCACGCAAGCTGCTTGAGGTACCTGAACTGGATTTGGGCTTGTTTGATCCCCTGCGAGTAAGGTAACTAAAAAGGCAATACTGGGAGAAAAGATGAAATATGAAAGTAAGCTGGCCAAGAATATAGAAGAAGGTAGCAACAGTTTCTTCAGATATACAAAGAGACCTTCACGCCCTTCGCACAAAGGGTGTTGGGTGCATGTAACAAGCTGCCAGAGGAGGTGGTACTTGAGGCAGGGACTGTCCCAACATTTAAGAAACAGTTGGACAGGTACATGGAGAGGCCAGGTTTGGAGGGATATGGAGCAGTGGTGGGTCGAGTGTAGCTGGGACATGTTGGCTGGTGAGGACAAGCTTCCACACTGTATCACTCTATGACTATGACTCTCAAGAGAAAGAAAGAGGCAAGAGTGGACATCGGACCGCTGGTAAATGATGCTGGAGAAGTTCTGATGGGGAATTAAGACAAGGAAGAGGAATTGAATACATTTTTTGCATCAAGTCTTCACAGTGAAGACACCAGCAACGTGCCTGAAATTCGAGAGTCAGGGGGTGGAAGTTAGTGATGTTCTAGAAGGAACTGCAGGTGCTGGAAAATCGAAGGTAGACAAAATTGCTGGAGAAACTCAGCGGGTGCAGCAACATCTATGGAGCGAGGGAAATGGGCAACGTTTCGGGCCAAAACCCTTTTCAGACTGAAGAAGGGTTTCCGCCCGAAACGTTGCCTATTTCCTTCGCTCCATAGATGCTGCCGCACCCGCTGAGTTTCTCCAGCATTTCTGTCTACGGTGGAAGTTAGTAGACTGCTTATACTAAGGAGAAGGTGCTTGGGAAGCTGAAGGTGGATGAGTCACCTGGACCGGGTGGACTGCACTCCATGCTTCTGCAAGAGGTGGCTTTAGCGATTGTGGAGGCATTAGTTGTGATCTTTCAAAAATCACGAGAGTCAGGAGTCAGGATTCCAGACGATTGGAAAATTGCAAACATTACTCCGCTGTTCAAGAAGGGCGCGGAGCAGAGAGTGGAAACTAAGGCCGGCTAGTCCTGCCTCAGTGCTCCGTAAGATTTTAGAGTATCTAAATGAAGGATGAGGTTTCTGAATACTCATGATAAAATAGGCTAAAGTCAGCATCTTGCCCGACAAACCTGTTGGATTTCTTTGAGGAAATAAATAGCAGGATAGACAAAGGAGAGTCAGTGGATGTTGTTTACCTGGTGGATTTTCAGAAGGCCTTTGATAAGGTGCCGCACGGGAGAGTGCTAGAGAAGACGAGAGCCCATGGTGTCAAGGGGCAGATACTAGCGTGGAGAGCACGTAGGCTGGATCAGGGAAGGCAATAAAGGGGGCTTTTTCCGAGTGACTGGCGGTGGACTGCAGGGAGGTTGCTGACTCTTCCACGTTGTACCATCAACGTTTGTTTTGGGGGGGGGGGGGTTTGAAGCCTTTGTGGGGCTGTTTGCAGGTGACAAGATGATCGGTGGACGCGGCAGTGTGGAGAGGATCAGGCTTCTGCAGAAGGACTGGGACAGGTTGATTGAGTGGGTAAAGAGGTGGCAGTTGGAATACAGCGTAGTAAAGTGTGGTAGTAGGAATAAGTGCGTAGATTAATTTCTAAATGGGGAGTGAATTCAGAAATCGGAGTTGCAAAGGGACCTTGCAAAGATGCAAATGGTAGTGCTGGTGTAGGATTCACACAAAGTTAATTTGCAAGTCAATTCGGTAGTAAAGGAGGCAAATGCCATGCTAGCTTATTTTAAGATTTATTTCGAAAGGACTAGAATATGAAAAGAAGGGAGTAATGCTGAGGATTTATAAGGCACTAGCCAGACCGCATTTGGAGTGTTTTGGGCCCCATATCTGAGGAAGGATGTGCTAGCGTTGGAGAGGGTCTGGAGGGTTAACATAAGATGAGCGCTTGATGGCACTGGGCCTGTACTCGCTGGAGTTTTGAAGGATGAGGGGAGACCTCATTGAAACTTACGGATTAGTGAAAGGCATGCGGGATAAAGTGGATGTGGAGAGGATGTTTGCACTAGTGGGAGAGTAGTGACCAGAGGCCATAGCCTCAGAATAAAAGGACGCACCGTAAGAAGGCGATGAGGAGGAATTTCTGTACATTTATTGACAAATTCTTGATTAATGAGGGTGTTTGATGTTTCGTCAAAATGTTTGGGGAGATGGGCAAGAGATGGGGTGAGAGCGGAAAGATAGATCAGCCATGTTTGAATGGCGGAGTCTACTAGTATCGTTTCGAGATACCGTTTGAAACGGGCCCTTCGGCCGACCCGATGTCCGGTCCAGCTAACGATCCCATACACTAGCACTTACCCTACTATACTAGGATATATTTACCTTTTTTTACCGAAGCCTGTTAATCTTACAAAAACGGTAAGTCGTTTGGGAGTTGTGGGGGGAAACTGGAGCCACCGGAGGGAAAACCACATATGTAACGGGGATGAGAACGTCAACTCGTACCTACAGCACCCGTTAGTCCAGATTGGAACGCCTGGTCTCTGGCGCTTGTAAGGCTGAAACTCTACCGCTGCCACCTTGCCCCCCCTGGCACTCGATGGATGGAAATGGCCCAAATCGGCTCCTAAGGGACGATAATGACCTTATGGGCACTGTCGTGGTGGACGGTGGCGCATAGCGGAGAGCTGCCTTACGGCCTCACAGAGACCATGGTTCCATCCTGACTACGGAGTTGCTGTCTGTAAGGAGTTGGCACGTTCTCCCGAGTCCTGCAGGTTGGGGTTTTCCTCCGAGCTTCTTCTGTTTCTCCCACACTCTGAAAGGCGTGCAGGTTTGGAGGTTAATTGGCTTGCTCGGTATTGCAATTCGCTGTGTCTGACGGGCCAGGAGGGGCCTGTGCCTGTTTCCGCGCCGCATCTCCAAAACTAAAACTGACCTCAGCCCCCCGCAGAACGACATAGGCGAACTGGACTGGGACCGGCAGGAAGAGTTGAAATGCCAGCTGAAGAAAGAGGAGGAGGAGAAGGAGCAGGGGAGGAAGAGCGCGGTGCTGTTCGGATCCAGCGACACCTTCGACCTGATCCAGTCGGTCGAGGAGAAGGTGAGCTGTACGTACGCGGCGGACTTCACCAGAGCCCGCGCCGTCTTCCTGGTCGGGCAGAGCTACGTGCAGGAGGCCAAGGAGTTCTTCCAGCTGGACGACCACGTGACGGACCATATCGAGGTGGTGCAGGACCACAGCTCGCTGTTCAAGGCCCTGGCCTTCTTTGAGGAGAACCTGGAGAGGCGTTGCAAGATGCACAAGCGGCGGGTGGACATGCTGAACACCGTGTACACGGAGCTGAACCCCCAGTACTACCTGCTGGTCTGCAGGCAGCTTCAGTTTGAGATGGGGGACACCTTCTATGAGATGATGGAGCTGAAGGTCTCCATCGCCAACCAGCTGGACGAGCTGGACAGCCACAACGTGAAGAAAATCAACCTCCTGGCCCAGTCGGCTATCGCCCACTACACCCTCTTCCTCGACTCGCTGCGGGACCCGGAGAGGAAGTTCCCCGCCACGCTGGAGGGCGACGTGCTGAGGCCGGCGCTGGTGGCCAAGTTCCGCGTGGGCTGGCTGCACGGCAAGGTGATCACCTCGGACCCCCAGCAGCAGCTGGACAACCTGCAGCTGTCCCTGGACTGCTACAGCTTCGTGGCCGACTACTGCGCCGGCCACCCCGAGGCCGCCGCCGCCATGGAGCCCGAGCTGGAGCTGTGCGTGGAGATGGCCGCCCTCCTGCCCAGCAGGATGCAGGCGCTGCGCTCCAAGATGGCCGCCTTCAACGAGTGATGCTCACAGAAAGGGCGAGTCCCTGTGAGTCTGGGGGCGGAGGGGACCCGGTGAACCGGGGGTGGGGTCACAGTGAGTCTGGGGGCGAAGGGGACCCAGTGAACCTGGAGGGGTGGGGTCACGTAGTGAGTCTGGGGGTTGGGGTAACTGTGAGTCTGGGGTTTGGGTTGGTCACAGTGGGAGTCTGGGGGGCGGAGGGGGACCCAGTGAACGGGGGTGGGGTCACAGTGAGTCTTGGGTTTGGGGTCACAAGTGAGGTCTGGGGTTGGGGTCACAGTGAGTCTGGGGGTGGGGTCCACAGTGAGTCTGGGGGTGGGGGTACAGTGAGCTGGGGTCGGAGGGGACCCAGTGAACGGGGTCTGGGTGGTCACAGTGAGTCTGGGGGGGGTCAGCAGTGAGTCTGGGGTTGGGGTCACAGTGAGTCTGGGGGTGGGGTCACAGTGAGTCTAGGGAGGTGGGGTCACAGGTGAGTCTGTGGGTGGGGGTCACAGTGAGTCTGGGGGTGGGGTCACAGTGAGTCTGGGGGGTGGGGTCACAGTGAGTCTGGGGGTTGGGGTCCAGTGAGTTTGGGGGTGGCGTCACAGTGAGTCGGGTGTGGGGGGTCCACTGAGTCTGGGGGTGAGGGTCTCTGAGTCTGGGGCAGAGGGGACCCGGTGACCTGGGGGTGGGGGTCTCACAGTGAGTTTGGGGGTGGGTGGTTCCCACAGTGATGTCTGGGGGTGGGGTCACAGTGAGTGTGAGGGGGTGGGGTCATAGTGAGTCTGGGGGTGGGGGGGGGGGGTCACGGTGAGGTTGGGGGTGGGGTCACAGTGAGATTGGGGGTGGGGTTCACAGTGAGTCTGGTGGGCGGGGTCGGGTCACAGTGAATCTGGGGGTGAGGTCACAGTGAGTCTGGGTGGTGGGTCACAGTGATTCTGGGGGCGGCAGAGGACCCGATGAACCTGGGGGTGGGGGCGGTCAACAGTGAGTCTGGGGATTGGGGTTTGGTAACAGTGAGTTGGGGGTGGGGGTCACAGTGATTCTGGGGGCGGAAGAGGACCCGATGAAACCTTGGGGGTGGGGGTCACAGTGAGTCTGGGGGTGGGGTCACAGTGAGTCTGGGGTGGTGTCACAGTGGAGTCTGGGTGGTAGGGTCACAGTGAGTTTGGGGGTGGGGTCACAGTGATCATGGGGGGTGGGGTCACTTGAAGCGATGTCTGGGGGTGGGGTTCTCAGTGAGTCTGGGGAACGGTGGTCACAGTGAGTGCCTGGGGGTGGGGTCACAGTGAGTCTGGGGTTATTGGGGGGGTCACTGTGAGTCTGGGGGTGGGGTCACAATTGAGTCTAGGGGAGGTGGCGGTCACAGTGAGTCTGGGGGGGTGGGGTCACAGTGAGTCCTGGGGGTGGGGGGTCACAGGTGAGTCTGGGGGTGGTGGTCTCACAGTGAGTCTGGGGGTGGGGGTGGTCACTGTGAGTCTGGGGGTGGGGCCACAGTGGAGTCTGGGGGTGGGGTCACTGTGAGTCTGGGTGCAATGGGGGGGTCACTGTGAGTCTGGGGGTGGGGTCACAGTGAGTCTGGGGGTGGGGGTCCACAGCGAGTCTGGGGGGTGGGTGGGGTCACTGAGTCTGCAAGGTGGGGGTTCACTGTGAGTTTTGGGGGGTGGGGTCCACGTGGCTTGGGGTGGGGGTCACAGTGAGTCTGGGTGGTAGGGGGTCACAGTGGAGTCTGGGGTGGGGTCACTGTGAGTTGGGGGGTAGGGGTCACTGTGAGTCTGGGGGTGGGGGGGTCACTGTGGTCTGCAGGTGGGTTCTGGTCACAGGAGTTGGGGGTGGGGGGTCACAGTGAGTCTGGGGGTGGGGTCACAGCGAGGTCTGGGGGTGGGGCGGGGTCACTGTGAGTCTGCAGGGTGTGGGTTCACTGTGAGTTGGGGGGGTGGTCACGCGCAGTGAGTCTGGGGTGGTGGTCACAGCGAGTCTGCGGGTGGGGGTCACTGTGAGTCTGTGGAGGTATCCAGAGAGCCAAGGGGGGAGGGGGGAGGATCAGTCAGTTTGGGGGGCGGGGGGGTTCTAGTGAGGCTCAGAGGTCCACTGGAGAAGGGGTGCCTGGTGAATTTGGTGGGGTCCCATGAGGTTGGTGCGATGGTGCCGGTGAGCTGGGGTGGGGGGAGAGATTCCTGTGATATTGGGAAGACCGGTCTGGGGGATGTCCGTCCTGTGAGATTGGAAGACCCGCGTCTGGGGGGATGTCCTGTGAGCTGGGTGACGGAGCAGTTGAGCTTGTGGGGGTCCTGATAAGGTTTGTTGGGGGGGGGGGTTTCGTTAGGGGGGGTGTTTGGGTCCGAGAGTGGTTGAGGGGATATAGGGGGAGGGGATTTGCTCCAGATGAGTTGGGAAGCGGGGGGGGCTTCATCGTTGGGAGCTTGTGGGGGGGCCAGGGGGGTTCCCAAACCCAAAATGACCTGAAGCATCCAGTGGAGTGGGGACCAAGGGGACAGGGGAAGGGGGCCTCTGATGACCTGACTTCAAGCGACCCGATCCCCCAAAGAATCGGATAGATGTACGTTCTTGTGTAATAAACATACCCGGTGAGCTCAGCAAAAGTGTTTTGGTCTTCTGTCATCCCTTCCCTTCACAACCCCCTTCCCCCACCCCCATCTTGCTCCTGACGTCATGGGAAATTCCGAAGAATTTTAGTCACTCTTATTTTTGCCAAAATTACAGCAACATCCATCAGCAGAAGACAGAAAACTGGAAAAGAGAGTTGGGGCATTCCAGCTTCCTCCCACATCCCAAAGACGTGCGGGTTTCTAGGTTAATTGGCCTCTGTAAAATCGCTCCTCGTGTGTAAGAAGTGGGAAAGCATTGAACTAGTGTGGTCGGCGCGGACAGGGCAGGGCCGAAGGGCCTGTTTCCACGCTGCATCTCCAAGCTAGACTTCACTTTGACTTTGAAGATACGGCCTAAAAGTGGGGCAGTACGGTGGCGCAGTGGCTGACTACTGCCTCTCAGCGCCAGGGGCCCGGGTTCCATCCTGGCTACGGGCGCTGTCCGTACGGCGTTTGTCCATTCTTCTCGAATTCACCTTTCTTTAGTCAGAGGGTAGTGAATCTATCTTATTTGTTGCCACAGAAGGCTGTGGAGGGAAAGTCAGTGAATATTTTTAAGGCAGAGATAGATAGATAGATTTTTGATTAGTACAGGTGTCAGAGGTTATGGGGAGAAGGCAGGGGAATTGAGTTGAGGAAAAGAGAGATCAGCCATGATTGAATGGTGGAGTAGACTTGATGGGCTGAATGGCCTAATTCTACTCCTGTTCAGTAGACAATGGGTGCAGGAGTATGGGTGCATTCAGCCCTTCGAGCCAGCACCGCCATTCAATGTGATCATAGCTGATCATCCACAATCAGTGCCCCTTTCCTGCCTGCTCCCCCATATCCCTGGATTCCGCTATCTTTAAGAGCCCTATCTAGCTCTCGAAAGTATTCAGAGAACCTGCCTCCACCGCCCGCTGCTCCGGTTTCCTCCGAAGACATACAGGTTTATAGGTTGATTGACCGGTAAAAAAAGTTGTTACTTGCCTAGTGTGTAGGATAGTGCTAGTATTCAGGGTGATCAGTGGTCGGTGTGGGCCGAAGGGCCTGTTTCCCGGCAGTATCTCTAAACTAAACTGAGCAACAAATGGGATGACCCCAGATATGCGCCGGGGTTGGCGCGGATGAATTGGACTGAAGCTCCAGGCTTGTGGGCGGCACCCAGGCCCACAGATGGAAATAGCTGGGACTTGGCTGCTTTGTCACCTTCAGTGGAACTGCTCGGGGGAGGAGGAGGTGGAATGGGCCTCATCAGAGTAGTTACAACCTCCCCCCACTCTAGTCAGACCACTAGTTCCACTCTTCGCATCCCTTGTACCTCATCATTGTCACCTCTTCCCCAGCCAGTAATGGCCATTATGGGCTCCACCCTTCCCTGCTCATCTGTTCGACACAAAATGGTGGAGTAACTCAGGGCGGGTTCAGGCAGGAATCTCTGGAAGAACGCTTGGCCTGACCCGCTGAGTTACTCCCACCATTCTTCGTAACCCAGCATCTGCAGTCCTTCTTTAACACTTGCTCTTCCTTTCTGGACCCTGCTATGTTCTGACCGTTTCGTACCACAGGTTGTCCTCTCAACCGCCCCCCTCCCCCCCCCCCTCGCCAAACTTTTCAGCCCTATGAAACATCGCCCATCCTTTTTTTTCTGCAGAGATGCTGCCTGACCCGCATTACTTCCCAGCACTTTGTGTCCATCTTCACCATATACCAGCATCCGCAGTTCCTTTCCACACAGTTACTAACATCAGCCGCCTCCTAATAATAGCCAGTGAGTCACGGTCTCCTCACCGCCCACCCCCAACACTGGTACTCCCTCACCAAACCACCCCACATTCCTTCACGTAGCCTTTTCGAAAATTCAGGGCCTAAAAGTTGCCCAAGAGTAAAACTTCTACCTTGGTTTAAGCTACATGAATAACAGTTTCCAGATGAGGCCCAATCATTGGAAAATGCGTCCAGCCACTTGCACATCCACCAATACTTTTCCGGTATTAGCCAAGCGCCTTGATTCACACGCCACCCATTTCCTTCCTTACCAATGTAAATTGGAGCACAACGGTGCCACCTGTTATCATTGTGAAACTGTCGCAGTACAACCAGTGTGCAGAAAGGGAACTGCAGAAATATTGCTTTACACAGAAGATGGGCACAAAGTGCAGGGGTAACTCAGCGGGTCGGGCAGCATCTCTGACATTTCAGGCCTGGACCTGTCTTCAGTGTGAAGAAGGGGCTCGACCCGAAACGTCACCCATATTTATTTCTTCGGAGATGTTGCCTGACCCGCCGAGTTACTCCAGCACTTTGTGTCTATTCACCGTACAACCAGTTTTACATCATTGTTTTTTATCAATATCATTTTTTGGTTTGGGAGATACAACTCGGAAACAGGCCCCCTGTGGCCCACCGGGTCCGCACCGACCAGCGATCATTCCATGTAATCCCACTTTCTCATCCACTCCCTACTCATTAAGAGCAATTTTCAGAGGCCAATTAACTTATAATATTGGTAGGGCAGCATCGTGGCACAGCAGTAGAGTTGCTGCCTTACAGCGCCAGAGGCCCGGGTTTGATCCCAACTGCGGGTGCTGCCTGTGCGGAGTTTGTACGATCTCCCTGTGACCTGCGTGGGTTTACCACAGGTGATCCGGTCTCCTTCCTTTCCGACGCTCCAAAGACGTACAGGATTTGTAGGTAATTGGCTTCTGTAAACTTGTACATTGTCTCCAATTGTCGGGATATGTATTAATGTACAGGATGACCGCTGTCAGTACGGACCTGGTGGGTCGAAAGGGCTGTGTTTCCACGCTGTATCTCAACTCTTTGGGGTGTGGGAGGAAACCAGGTCACAAAAAGGAAACTCACACGGTGACAGGGAGACGTGCAAACGCCACACCGTCAGCACCCGAGGTTGGGATCGAACTCTGGTCTCTGGCGCTGTGAGGCAGCAGCTCCACCTGCTGCGGCACTGTGCCTCCCCGGAAATTTGCCGGGAAACGGGGTTGATCCTGTGACACCCGACTGACTAACTTCAGAGCCTGTTGCAGGCTGCACAGGCGAAGTACGCTGGAACTAGTGATAGTCCTTTTATCCTGTGTTCAGCTCTTGTCATACGTATTCGGAAGGTGCTTCAGCAGTGTCACCATAGACAAATCTACCATGAACAAACATCCTAAGTGGGCAAGACGGTGTACAAGGCAAGTAGCTGGCAGACCAGAGTCGTTTGGTCAAGCGACAAGGAACTGCGGGGGCTGGAGTAGCCCAACGGCTCAGGCAGCATGTCTGGAGAGCACGGATGGGCAACATTTCGAGTCGTGACCCTTCTTCATTCCGATTCAGTTCTTTCTTTCTTTTACAATCTTTTCTGGTTTGGGGATAATTAACAAAAAATATAATGATAAAACATAACAGCGATATTGATACATCGGGATCAGGATTACATTAACAACAAGTGTAACCCAAGTATGAATCCAGTGTCAAAATACACATTGGGTGTAGACCTCCCGGTCTCTATGTAAATAGAGTTAAATGGTGAAAAGAGAACTTGTTTATATTAAAACAAAAAGATAAAGAGAAAACCAAACCCCCCTAAACTAAAATAAGCAAAACTAAAACAAAAAAAAACAGAATCCGGGCTGCAAAGAATTTCAACAATTTAGATCCTTGTTTGTCGCCAAGTCCGTTATTAAACCTTTCTGATAAGGGTTCAAATGTAAAAAAAATTCTGAGATTTCAGTTTGATGTGATAACGGAAAAGAGGGCAAAGTAGCCTTCAAAAAATGTCTAGTTTGTAAATATCTAAAAAAATGTGAGTTTGGTGGGTTATATTTCTTGGAGAGTTGTTCAAAGACATAAATCAACCGTCCAAAGACAAATCTCGAAAAGCTGAAAAAAATCACGATTTAGTTCTGGCCCAAAATGTTGCATATCCAAGCTCTCCAGAGATGTTGGTTACACAAAATGCTGGAGAAACTCAGCGGGTGCAGCAGCATCTAAGGAGCGAAGGAGATAGGCGACGTTTCGGGTCGAGACCCTTCCATCTCTCCAGAGATGTTGCCTGACGCTGTGTTTTACTCCAACGCCTTTTGTGTCTTATTTTTGCAGAATGAAGAGCATGATTATCCCAAAACGAACTTGCATCCGAACAGCTGCAAACAAAAATGCTGGAGGAACTCAGCGGGTCAGGCAGCATCTGAGGAGGGAATGGACATGATGATATTTGAGCTCGGGACACGAACCAAACCCTCTTCGTCAAACCTCTCTTCAAGTTTCCAGCATCTACTCAGTTTCTCGTGTTTTTACATGTGAATCGTTGTTTGGAGCAAACAGAGATCTTTATAATAATGATACAATTAAATATACAAATATATTAATTGACCTGAGCTCCGACACCCCACTGCCTGTCTTGCCTACCCTTTGGTAAGCGATTATGTTATCCCAGGATTGTATCATGGACAGGTTTACATACGATGAACTATCTTTAGTTTAGGTTAGAGATCAGCACGGAAACCAGCCCTTGGCCCAAACGAGTGCATCGACCATTATCCCCGCACAATAACACTATCCTAACACACTAGGGACAATATACATTCTACCAGAGCCAATTAGCCTACAAACCTATGCCGTCTTTGAGCGTGGAAGGAAGAAGATCTCGGAAAACCCCACGCGGTCACGGGGGAGAACGTACAACTGCCGTAAAGACACACCTATGGTTGGGAACGAACTCAGTCTCTGCGCTGCAAGGCAGCAACACTACCACCTGCCCACCTGCCGTCCTTTTGGGACAATGCCCCCCAATTGTCATGGCAGCCCCACCTCAAGACCACTGCCAGGGCAAAACTGGAGGAATGGCCAGGAACGGTGTCTTGCTGATGAGTGGACTTGAGGCAGGTGACAAAACTGAATGCCCAAGGAGCAGCAGAAGACTGCAAAAACGTTGTGAACACCGACTCTAATCTCCCCACCATCGAAGAGATTTACCGGAGTTGCTGCCGGCATCTTCAGAGACCCACACCATCCTGGCCACACACTCATTTCACCCCTGTGATCGGGAAAAGGTTTCGGGAGCCTGAAAACAGTACCACCAGTTCAGAATCTTTCCCTACAGCCATTATGCAGTAAACAACGACAACTTTGAATAAGCTGAACTACATGGACTATTATTATTATTATTGGACAATTATTGTTTTTTGTGTGTGTGTGTGTGTGTGTTCGTATTTGTGAGAGACACAATGTGCTGGAGTAACAGCGGGACGGGCAGCATCGCTGGAGAGAAGCAATGGGTGACGTTTCTGGTCGAGTGTGTGTATACGCGCACTGAACTTTTTTTCTCATTTATTATATTGTTTACAGTGAACTATGTTTACGTATTCTGTTGTGCTGCTACAAGTAAGGATCTCTTTGTTTTATCTGGGACCTATGACAATAAAACACTCTTGACTTGAGTATTGTCAGAATCATTTACACCAGGCGTGAGTGACAGTTAACTGCTTATTTCACAATACGTAGTCAGACAAGAACAGTCAAGTAAGAGTCTGGTCATAAGTCACAGGAGCAGATTCACACCATTCGGCCCATCCAATCTACACCGCTATTCAATCATGGCTGATCTATCATTCCCTCTCACTTTTCTCCCTTCTCCCCATAACCCGACACCCTTATTAATCAAGAATCTATCAATCTCCACCTTAAAAATCCCCAATGACTGCCTCCACGGCCATGAATTCCCACAGATACCACCACCTTCTGTATGAAAAATTCCTGCCCTCATCTCCTTCCTAAAGTAAACGTCCTTTTTACGGAGGTGCTAAGCTCTAGTCCCGAGACTCTCCCACGAGTGGAAACATCCTCTCGGCCTCCCACTCTCGCCAGGCCTTTCACCATCACTATTCCTGTATGTTTAAAATGAGGTTCTCCCCGCCCCCCCCGACCCCCCGTCATCCTTCTAAACACCACGAGTAACAGGCCCAGTGCCGTTAACGCTCATCATCTGTTAACCCACTCACTCCTGGAATCCATTCTCCAAACCTCTGGCCCATTGCCATTGTGAGATGTGGAGGTGCTTAATAAATTTTCCATGATTGTCCATTTGGAAGTGGGATTAATGGAGGGGATGGAATTGTCATGGTTGGGGGGGGGGGGTGGGGTTGTAGATGAAGTAACTCCATACCCACTGATCTCCCCACCGCCTCTAAAATCCCCCCCCCCCCCCCCCCACCTTGTCCAGATTGCTAAACACTTAAACTCCCCCTCATTCCCACCCGGACCTTTTTGTCCTGGGTCTCCATTTTCCGAGTGAGGCCCAACGCAAATTGGAGGGACAGCACCTCATATTTCGCTTGGGCAGCTTCCACCCCAGCAGTGTGACTTTTGATTTCTCTGACTTCAAGTAACCCCTGCTTTCCCTCTCCAATCCCTCCCCCATCCTAGTTCCCCGACCACTCTGGCCGCTCCCCTGACTGCTCGTTCTCTCTGTATGCTTCGTGGTCACCTTCTGCAGGCTAACGTGACGTGTTCTACATTTTCCACATCCCCTCTGATGTCTCGCTTTCACACCGTACACTTTCTTATCTCTGTGACTTCACTCACCTCCCCCCCCCCCTCCCTCCCCCCCCCCCCCCCCCGCCCTGACCTCAGTCTGAAGAACGATCTCGACCCCAAACGTCACCCATTCCTTCTGTCCAGAGATGCTGCCTGACCCGCTGAGTTACTCCAGCATTTTGTGTCTGTCTTTGGTGCTAAAGGAGATGGTTGAGAGCTTGGAGGTGTGAAGTATAAATATCACCAGCCCCACCAAACTGCTGCTGTGGCCACGAGAACCCACACGGACGCCTCTACTTTGTGAAAAGTGTGAGAACATTTTGCACATCTAAGATGGGGTCGGCCATTTAGGACTGAGATGAAGAAAAGGTTTTTCAGCAAGAGAGTTGTGAATCTGTGGAATTCTCTGCCACAGAAGGCAGTGGAGGCCGATTCACTGGATGTATTCCAGAGGGAGTTAGATATAGCTCTTTTTTTTTTTAAGGGGGGAATCAAGGAATATGGGGGGAAAGCAGGAACAGGGTACTGATGCTGTGATGATCTGCCATGATCTTTGAATGGTGGTGCATGCTCGAAGGGCCAAGTGGCCTCCTCCTTCACCGACTTTCTATGTTCCATCCAATCTACACTGACTCTTCCCGACTTCGACACACACACACACACAATCGACAGCCTCCCACCCAAACGCATCACAGCTTGGTTTGGCAGCAGCTCTGCCCAAGACCACCAGAAATTTGCAGAGAGTTCTGCATGCAGCAGAGTCCATTCCCACAAACCAGCCTCCCCCGACACAATCAAAGGGCACTTGTAACCCGGCCATTCCCTCTCTTCCACCCTCCCATTAGGCATTAGTGTACGGGGTGATCACTGGTTGGCATGGATACGGTGGACTGAAGGGCCTGTTTCCGAGCTGTATCTCTGAAGTCTAAAGAGTGCAGTTGTAGATATGAAGAACTGCTGCAGAATATAACAATGGATGCTTTGGAAAATTACAGAGAATAATAGTGGATGCCAAAGAGAATTAAAGAATTGAATGGGTCACAGAGCGTGTCTAAAGAGGACTTGGAGGCGGGACGCTAGTTTCTACATCACGGAGTTCAATGCTGAGTTGTTCGAAGGATAAACAGAACCACAGATAAGGAGGGAGCGATTGACAATTCCCATTGGAAAGGCACAAAGTGCTGGAGTAACCCAGCGTGTCAGGCAGCATCCCTGGAGAACATGGATAAGTGCAGGAGTTCAGTCTGAAGAAGGGTCTCCACCTGAAACGTCACCCATTCCTTCTCTCCAGAGATGCTGCCTGACCCGCTGAATTACTCCAACTTTTTGTGTCTATCTTCGAACATGACTGGGTGACGTTTCGGCTCGGGACCCTTTGTGAGACTGATTGCAAGGGTGGGGGAGGGAAGAAGAGTGGAGGGGCAGGGCAAAGCGTGGCGGGTCGTTGGTGATTCATCATCATTCATCACCGTTGAAAACATTAGCGACGCAGCGGTGCTGGTTCCCGACGGGAACGTTGACGGACGCACCACACGTCTCCGTCCTCCAGTTCCTGCGGACTCCGCCGCTGGAAGTACCAGGGTTTTGGTGCGTGGGCTTTATCATCATTACTTACAATGCCGTGTACGACAGTGATCGCAACTTCTACTGAACTGTGGGTGGCCGTTGGCTCGCTAGCTCATCCGCCCTTTGTCAGGTCTTGTTTTTGGTCCTGCTGGGGGTCCACTAACCCCCCTCCACACCCGGCAAAAAACCAGTGGGGGAGACTGTTTAGCCGACCATGGAGCAGGTAGCGCGGGATTACATGGAACCCGTGGCGGGGGACTTCCCCCGACCTGACCTGAGCTCGGGGGTCACGTAGCTATTTAGCATGTGGGAGTCTCGTTCGTTATCGGAATTAACGATCATAGGTGGACACAGGCAAATGGGGGGGGGGTCCCCTGGTGGAGGTTGGGGGAGGTCTGGGGGGGGAGGGTGTTAATAGGCAGATGTTTGGACTAGGGACAGAGATGAGCACATGCTAGGTGTGAGACAAAAGGATTTGGGAGTTGTCATCGTGTCATACAACACAACACAACACAACACAATGAACTTTATGTTTCCGTTAGGAACTTTGGTTTCTGCAGCCATGCAACAAAAAGAAACACTTTCACAAGACACACGACCAACTCAATTCACGTCCCATACAGCGTGAAAACAGGCTCTTCTGCCCGACTTGCTCACACTGACCAACATGCCCCATCTGCTCCAGTCTCACCTGCCTGCGTTGGGCCCATATCCCTCTAGCCCTGTCCTACCCATGATCCTTAAGCATTGCGATAGTACCTGCGTCAACCACCTCCTCCGGCAGCTCATTCCAGACACCCACCGCCCTCTGTGTAAAAAACGCAGCCCCTCAGGTTTCCATTAAATCCTCCCCAGCCATCAGTGGCAATGAATTGCACAGATTCACCGCCCTGTGACTAAAGAAATTCCTCCTCCTCTCCTTTTTAAAGGTGCATCCTTTTATCCCGAGACTCCGGCCTCTGGTCCTAGGCTCTCCCACTCGTGGAAACATCCTCTCTCTCCGCATCCACACTAACCACAATTGAGCAGCTACTGACTACGCCTTGCGTGGAAGTGATCCCCGCGTCCCACTGCCCCAGCATAGGGTGGGAGAACAGCTACAGAGAGGGCCCCCGAAATCAGGGAGCAAATTTCACTCAGTTGGCAGCGGCTAATCATGCGATCAGACGGTTTAGTTGTGGAAATTGTGGCTTCCCTCTTGCAACACTGTACATCAGCACAGAGTTCTGTAATATCCTGTAACTAACGGCAGACCAAGGCCTGTGGCCCCATTTACACAAGACAGGGTCTGCTCGAGAGTGATTGTACAACATGTGGCTGACAGAACGAGCCGGCTTTCAACCAGCCGAGCTGCGGTCTTCCCGCTCGCCGAACTCGGAGATGGGGGGGGGGGGGGGGGGGGGAGGCAGAGAGACAGAGGCGTTGAAGATGCTTGTCCATGGTCACATGGGCACGGAGGGATGTGGATCAGATGCAGGCAGAGCACACTCTGGTTTCCTCTGGCTCTGCCTTTCTCCCACATCCATAAGGCACGCGCCATGGAAAGCATTTTATCGGGATGCATCACGGCGTGGTTTTTGGGAACAGCTTCATCCAGGGCCGCAAGAAATTCCAGTCAGGGGTTACGGGGAGAAGACAGGAGAATGGGGTAAAGAGGGAGAGATAGGTCAGCCATGATTGAAGAAGACTTGATGGGCCGAATGGCCTAATTCCTCCGCTATTACTTGTTGATCTTCCACAGAGAATGCCACACCGCGACTTGCGGGCGCAGCCCAGCCACCATCGCACCTACCAACTCCCTCCCTACCCCAGACTCCAAGGGAGGAGTGACGTTAAGCTAAAGTCCAGTAAAGTACGATTAATGACACTGCCCAGGGTCCCCAATGCGGTAGATGGTAGGTCAGGTCCACTCTCTAGATGTTGATAGGATGGTTCAGTTGCCTGATGACAGCTGGGAAGAATCTGGAGGTGTGCACGTTCTTGCTGCTTATTTGCCTGATGGGAGAGAGGGGAAAAGAGGGAGTGAGACTCATCCTTGATTATGCTGGTGGCCTTGCCGGGGCAGCGGGAAGTGCAGATGCAGTATTTCGTCTTCTCCTTCTTGCGTGTGGCGTGCGCAGCCTAACGTTGTGGGACAACGTGTTCTATTTGATCTTATTTGATTGTGCACGCCGGGTTGATTGCATTCGTCGAAACAGGGCGGACCGCGTGACGGTTGCAATCTGCCGCTTAGTATTTAATCGGACTTTACCGCATTTCAGCTTAACGTCACTGCCTCCTTGGAGTGTGAAAGGGAGGTTGGTTGGTGTGTGATGGTCTGGTGTTAGCATATATCACACATATGGGCCCAGAGTTACCTAGAGTTACCCAGAGGTACCCAGAGACAGTTATCCAGGGATTTACCACTGAAGGAAATGTGGCGACGTACCGCGTGTCCGGTGAGAGTTAACATGCTATGCCAGCACCATGAGTAGACGGAGCGTCGAGTCGAGCAGCCGCTGGTCCCGGCTAGTTTTTGACCGGGATGAGAAGAACTATGAGCTGTGGGAGACAAAGTTTTTGGGCCCTCTTCGGTTGCAAGGGCTAAAGGACACCATCTTGGAAGAGCCTGCCGGCGATGAAGAAGGAGACGGGGCCAAAAATGCAGAGGCACATGCTGAGCGAATCCAGTTTCTGGATGACAAACGTTTGTTCGCTGGTAATGCGAGAAGCAGCGGACGATGGGCGGAAAGCGCTAACTATTTTGAGAGATAATTATGCGGGTGAGGGAAAGCCACGTATAATGAGTCTGTTTACAGAACTGCAATATCTTGCGGTCTTGGATGGGGCAGTTCCCAAACCGTGCTGTGTTGCACCCCCGATACAACGCCCTCTACGGCGCATCTGTAGAAGTTGGCGGGTGAGAGTTGTTAGGGACAGGCCGATCTTCATCATCCTACTAAGAAAGTAAAGGCCATTTCTTGGCCACTGCTTTGAGCTGGCTGGTCCAGGACAAGCCATCTTAAGGAAGAGATGCTGTAATCGTGTAGAATAGCACTTGTGTAGACAATAGACAATAGACAATAAGTGCAGTAGTAGGCCATTTGGCCCTTCGAGCCAGCACCGCCATTCACTGTGATCATGGCTGATCATCTCCAATCAGTACCCCGTTCCTGCCTTCTCCCCATATACCCCGACTCCACTATTTTTAAGAGCCCTATCTAGCTCCCTCTTGAAAGCATCCAGAGAACCTGCCTCCACCACCCTCTGACGCAGAGAATTCCACAGACTCACAATTCTCTGTGAGAAAAAGTGTTTCCTCGTCTCCGTTCTAAATGGCTTACCCCTTATTCTTAAACTGTGGCCCCTGGTTCTGGACTCCCCCAACATCAGGAACATGTTTCCTGCCTCTAGCGTGTCCAAACCCTTAACAATCTTTTATGTTTCAATGAGATCCCCTCTCATCCTTCTAAACTCCAGAGTGTACAAGCCCAGCTGCTCCATTCTCTCAGCATATGACAGTCCCGCCATCCCGGGAATTAACCTTGTAAACCTACGCTGCACTCCCTCAATAGCAAGAATGTCCTTCCTCAAATTAAGGGACCAAAACTGCACACAATACTCCAGGTGTGGTCTCACTAGGGCTCTGTCCAACTGCAGAAGGACCTCTTTGCTCCTATAATCGATTCCTCTTCTTATAAAGGCCAACATGCCATTCGCTTTCTTCACTGCCTGATGATGTACGGATGATTACGGTCTCTCGTAACTCAGCGGCTCGGGCAGCATCTCTGGAGAAAAGGAATAGGCAATGCTGCGGGTCGAGATCGTTCTTCAGACTGAGATCGGGAAAGTTTAGTTTTGTGTAGTTTAGCGATGCAGCGCGGAAACAGGCCCTTCGGCCCACCGAGCACGCGCCGACCAGAGGTCACCCTGCACGCTAGCGCTATTCTACACACGAGGGACAATTTATAGTTTTACCGAGGAAAATGGGCCTACAAACTGGCGGTGTCAGGCAGCAACTCTACCGTTAGTGCCGCCCGGGGCAGTACAGACCCGATGGGCCAAAGGGCCTGTCTCCACGCTGTATCTCTAAGCGAATCTAAACTAAACCCTGGCTGTAACTAAGGATCTTAGCTCTAAGATCTCTGGCTGTAACTGCATGACTGCTTGTGCCACAGAGCACTAGGCCCATAGCCCTGAAGTAACCTGCAACACATCACCATCAGGGACTGTGCTGGAAATCCCCTCAAATCAGACTCAAACTAAACGGCAACCATTTCCGCTGCAGGCTACGCCCCAATTTCCTTTGATTGATGATACTTTATTGTCACATGTTCGTGATGCAGAGAAATTCTTTCTTTTGCAAACAGTACACAAGTACTGCAAGCGGACTGCAAACGTTTTTATCGATATGTGAAGAGAAAAAGGTTAGTTACAACAAATGTAGGTCCCTTGCAGTCAGAAACTGGTGAATTGATCATGGGGAACAAGGACATGGCAGACCAATTGAATAACTACTTTGGTTCTGTCTTCACTGAGGAAGACATAAATAATCTGCCGGAGATAGCAGGGGACCGGGGGTCAAATAAGATGGAGGAACTGAGTAAAATCCAGGTTAGCCGGGAAGTGGTGTTAGGTAAATTGAATGGATTAAAGGCCAATAAATCCCCAGGGCCAGATAGGCTGCATCCCAGAGTACTTAAGGAAGTAGCCCCAGAAATAGTGGATGCATTGGTGATACTTTTTCAAAACTCTTTAGATTCTGGAGTAGTTCCTGAGGATTGGAGGGTAGCTAATGTAACCCCACTTTTTAAAAAGGGAGGGAGAGACAAAATGGGGAATTACAGACCAATTAATCTAACATCGGTAGTGGGGAAAATGCTAGAAGAGTCAGTTATTAAAGATGGGAATAGCAGCACATTTGAAAGCGGTGTAAATCATTGGACAAAGTCAGCATGATTTATGAAAGGTAAAAATCATGTCTGACGAATCTTATAGAATTTTTTGAGGATGAAACTAGTAGAGTGGATAAGGGAGAACATGTGGATGTTGTTATATCTGGACTTTCAGAAGGCTTTTCGACAAGTTGTATGTTAAGGTGTGTGTTTGGCCCTTCCCACATAAGAGATTTAGCATACAAACTTAAAAGCACACAGTATTGGGGGTTCAGTATTGATGAGGATAGAGAACTGGCTGGCAGACAGGAAGCAAAGAGTAGGAGTAAACGGGTCATTTTCAGAATGGCAGGCAGTGACTAGTGGGGCACCGCAAGGCTCAGTGCTGGGACCCCAATGTATATTATGTATACATTATTTACAATGTATATTAATGATCTGGATGAGGGAATTGAATGCAACATCACCAGGTTTGCGGATGACATGAAGCTGGGGGGGCAGTGCTAGCTGTGAGGAGGATGCTAGGAGGCTGCAAGGTGACTTGGATAGGCTGGGTGAGTGGGCAAATGCCTGGCAGATTCAGTATAATGTGGATAAATGTGAGGTTATCCACTTTGATTGCAAAAACAGGAGGGTAGACTATTATCTGAATGGTGGCCAATTAGGAAAAGGGGAGATGCAACGAGACCTGGGTGTCATGGTACACCAGTCATTTAAAGTAGACATGTAGGTGCAGCAGGCAGTGAAGAAAGCGAATGGTATGTTGGTATTCATAGCAAAAGGATTTGAGTACAAGAGCAGGGAGGTTCTACTGCAGTTGTACAAGGTCTTGGTGAGGCCACACATGGAGTATTGGGTACAGTTTTGGTCTCCTAATCTGAGGAAAAGACATTCTTGCCATAGAGGGAGAACAGAGAAGGTTCACCAGACTGATTCCTGGGATGGCAGGACTTCCATATGAAGAAAGACTGGATAGACTCGGGCTTGTACTCGCTGGAATTTAGGAGATTGAGGGGGGATCTTATAGAGGCTTACAAAATTCCTAAGAGGTTGGACAGGCTAGATGCAGGAAGATTGTTCCCGATGTTGGGGAACTCCAGAACAAGGGGTCACAGTTTAAGGATAAGGGGAAGTCTTTTAGGACCGAGATGAGAAGATCTTTTTTCACACAGAGAGTGGTGAATCTGTGGAATTCTCTGCCACAGAGGGTAGTTGAGGCCAGTTCATTGGCTATATTTAAGAGAGAGTTGGATGTGGCCCTTGTGGCTAAAGGGATTAGGGGGTATGGAGAGAAGGCAGGTACAGGATACTGAGTTGGATGATCAGCCATGATCATATTGAATGGCGGTGCAGGCTTGAAGGGCCGAATGGCCTACTCCTGCACCTATTTTCTATGATTCTATGTTTCTATGATTCTATGATTCTAAGTACACAAAGGATCGCCACGTATAGGACGCCCACAACGTTATAAAACTTTTAAACCAAGTTATTAACGTGTCCAATCTAGTCCCAATGGTCCCTCTTCCTTCTTGCGTCCACCGTCCCCAGACCCACTTTATTCTCTCACGACCCTCCCCCCACCCCCTCCCCCCCCCCCTCCCCCCACCCCCCTCCCCCCACCCCCTCCCTCTTTGTTCTCAGCAGCACGTCCCTCAGCCTGTGATAAGATCGCTGTGCGCAGTCACGACTGGGTCACTGGGTCACGTTGGCGCGGCGCACAGGGGGGGGGGAAGCTGCCCCACACCGCCCGGGACCCGGGTTCGATCCTGACCACGGAAACCTGCAAACCTGCACGTCTTTGGAGTGTGGGAGGAAACCGGAGCACTCGAGAGAGTCCAACGCAGGCCACGGGGAGAAGGTGCTAGCTCCGTACAGACAGCGCCCGCGGTCAGGATCCAACCCGGCTATCTGGCGCTGTGAGGCTCAACGCCACCGCTGGGAAATTAGAGAGTTGCGAATTGTGAAGCTAGAGGATTGACTTAGTGCGAATTGTTCAGGAGCGTAGGTCCAGAATCATAAACGCGAGCCTTTTCACTGTCCGCTAAACTACACAAAGGGCCTGTTTCAGCGCTGTATCTCTAAACTAAACTAAACTAAATAGGAATCCCTTTTGATGTTTGTGTCTGTGAGTACAGATCACAGAGACAACGCGGCTCCTTAATATAATAATAATAATAATAATAATAATAATAATAATAATAATAATAATAATAATAATAATAATAATAATAATAACTTTATTACGGACTCAAGGTCCAGACAAGGGGCAACATTACATTAAAAAAAATGCATTGCATCTCAAATATCATAAATATATATAAAATCATGGTAAATCACATAAAAACATCATAATTTATATATTTAAAAAAAAAAAAAAACCCACAATACTTAAGTTAAAAATCCAGAGTAAAAAATGATCAATGTCGTACAACGAGACAACGATACCAGTGTCTCCACAACTCCACAAATAGGCCTGGCCTTCATTCACTTCCGCCTGTGTCCCCTACTCGAACTCAATGAGTGAGTGGCATCGGCCGTTTAGTTTCCTGACAGGACCAAGTATAGAAATAACATGGAGCCACATCCTGAAGCGTTCCCGTCATTCAGGCCTGTTTCAAAGTCATTTATTTCCTTCAAATCTTTTATTTCCGTTGCCTTCCTCGCTGCTTGTCCTTCGGGACGAGCCCGTTCTGGAGGCCAGTTGCAGTCATCCTTTGAGGGCGGCAGGGTGGCGCAGCGGTGGAGTTGCGACCTCGCAGCCTCAGAGACCCGGGTTCGATCCTGACCACGGGTGCCTGTCTGCACGGAGTTCGCACGTTCCCCCCGTGGGTTGTGCTCCGGGATCTCCGCTTTCCTCCCACACTCCAGAGACGTACAGGTTTGTCAGTTAATCGGCTTGGTGTCATTGTAAATTATCCCTCGTGTGTGTACGGGGATCGTGTAAGTGTACGGGGATCGCCGGTCGGCGCGGACCCGGTGGGCCGAAGGGCCTGTTTCTGCATTGTATCTCGAAACTATATCAAATAAACTGAAAGGTACAAAGATGGAAAAGGTATGGAGGGATGTGCCCCAAAAGCGGGCAAATTGAACGAACTTAGACGGGGCGTCTCAGTCGGTATTCCACTTTCGTGACACGTTCTTGACCCATCTCCATAATTTAAGAATTTGAGAAGGTCATTTAGGACTAAGATGAAGAAAAAGTCAAGGGATATGGGGAGAAGGCAGGCACGGGTTATTGATAGGGGACGATCAGCCATGATCACATTGAATGGCGGTGCTGGCTCGAAGGGCCGAATGGCCTCCTCCTGCACCTATTTCCTATGTTTCTGTGTAAAAACTTTTTCTGCCAGAGTTGTGAATCTGTGGAATTCTCTGCCACTGACGGCAGTGGAGGCCAATTCACTGGATGCTTTCAATAGAGAGTTAGATCT